>VXAV01011479.1:105474-132692 GCA_013399715.1 Alectura lathami
CTATACCCAGGTCCTCATCCATCCAATCACCAACATGACTGACAGTTACATTGCTACAAAACTGTTGCCTGCCTCTTCCCACAGAAAAGAGGCTGGATGAGAAGTTGTGGGGAGGTTTGGCAGTGGCGAGCTGAGGCTTGGGCTTGGTCATTTTTATGGTTTTTGTCAGAAACCTTCTCAGGGTTGTGAAGAAAATCTCTGCTAACCAGCACTTGGTCCATTAGAGAACAACCTGTCTCTCACTGCCTAAGGTTTTACCAGTTGTTAGATCTCTTCTACATTAGGAACAACAACATTTAGTCCATTGCATTAGTACAGAGACACTTGAAAAACACACATAGCCTTCTCTGCCTGAAAGGTGACTCATTTAAGTCCAAGTTAAAGGTAAATGCAGGATGTTGCTTATATAAATTCATCTTATGGATTTTGTTTCAGAAACAAGTTGAATGTTTTTGGTTTATTTCCTTTCTGCTCTAAATTCAATGTGAAGCCTGGAAGGTTTGGATAAATAGTACCTAGAGACTTTGGGTTTGTCAAAAGTGTGAAATTTACCCTTAGTATGAAAGTAAATGGAGGAGAACTCTTCAATTTTGCTTTTTTCAGTGGTGAGGATTCAAATTTAAATTATCTACAAGAAGTTTAAGAAGAAATCTGATGAATGTGTGTGTACATATACATATATGCACATGTTCAGAAGCATGAATGTACAGTTATATTTATATTTATTTGCCTACGTATGTTGCATATATGTACACACAATATACTAAAATAAAAGACTATTGGCTTACTACATCCGTATGAGGTAATGTTTGTCAAATTTGTTTCTTGAACAACTATAGCGTTCTTCTTTCAGAGGCTCTTCAATTTGAACAAAACTCTAAAGTTCCAAAGTGCATAAACTTATTTATGTTTCTGTGACCAAAAAAAAAAAAAAAAAAAAAAAGAAGAAGAAGAAGAAGAAAAAAAGACACAGAGCTCTTCTTTATTAAACATTTACCCTGTTAAGCTATTAATGTTAGAATTAAGCAAACAAAAAAGACAACATTCTGATTACCAAGTTTGCTAATTTACTTAATGGTTTTACCTGGTTAATTGGATTTTGTTAATCTCTTTAGAATAAATTTTTCTATCTAGTTTCCCTTGAGGACTTTATTGCAAAGGAAAGAAAAAGCCTGAGAGCTTTAGTACTCTGACATTTTTGTTTCACATTAAAACAATTTCTGAGTCTCCAGAGGGAACATTGCCTCCAGCTACTTACTCCACATGCACTTGCAAAGAAAAATATGGCAGTACTTTAAAAGCGACATTCTGGTGAGTATCTGAGATTTACATATGAATACTCAGATATTTTCTCTGCTAAGCACCATAAAATCTCATCAGTCATTTTTTAAATGTTCTGAGAATGCTGCTGTTTGCTGTTCTTTCAAAACTGTGAACACTGTCTTTAAGGATTCTCCATCACTGGCTGTTCAGTTGAAATAGCTTCTGGAAAGGCTGAAAGGAAGTCGTTTAGAGCAATAAAGAATTTGAAACAGTCCAGGCAAATCATTATTTTTTTCTGCTTAATTTAAAACTATTTAAATAGAAATGTTTTTGTTTTGTTTTGTTTTGTTTGTTTGTTTTTCAGTTCAGGTCCCACAAAATAGGTCCACAAAAGAAAATCTCCCTGACTGGATGCAGGTTGGACCCAGGTCTAAGGGACAGACGGAACCTTCAGCATAAAGCCTATCTTCTTACAGTGCAATCCCTGCTCCCAGTGCTTTGCAGCTCCGCTGACAAGCAACAGAAAGCAACAGAATAGTTGTAGCCTTACAGAGAAAATGATGCAAATATGAAGATACAGGTAGCTGGCAGCCCCAGATCTGAGTGATTATCTGCACATGTTGGGAGGACTGCAGGACATCACAATGCCCACCTTCTCCACAACTGCATTAATGAAAGTGCTGCAGTACTAGATAGATGGCATGATTCCTGGAAAATAAGAGAAAGACCAAAAAAAAAAATTCACTTGCCTCCGAATCTTGAAATGGCCTTGTTATATTCAGGAATTAACATACTATGTAGTACTGAAAGCACTGTTCTTCCAGAAGAAAAAAATTTCTTTGTATGTTTTAAATGTATTTTTACGACTTATTGTCAATAGTTTGCCTATTACAGTTTCTGAAAATATAAATTTAAAATTGTTTTCATAGAGTTATGTATAAAGTCGTTTTGGGGTTTTATTTGAGAAAGTTTTCTCTCACATCATGGTTTTAAAAGTTTGCTTCTTCAATATTTCCTGCATTTTTTAAATGTGTTTCAACTTTCTAGTGACTATTGCCATGTGTAAATAAATTTATATTTCAAAACTAAAGTGTTACCCCTACAATAGTACTGGCTGTCAGAGTCTATTTGTTGTCAGTTGTCAGTTGTCAGACTGGTTGAAAGCCTATTTCCCATGTGTTAATTATCGTACAAACCACTTTTTTTAATCAGGTTATACTGAGTAGAGAAATTGACATATATTCTTCCTTTCAAAAAACAAAATTAACATTATTGACTTTCTATTCTTTCATGTTTTTTTCTCTTGTGGCCTCAATTACACATTCTGATTTCAGCAGATTAGGAAAATCTGTATTAGAAGTCATAATACTTTTAAATGAAGATGTATTCATTTTCGGTTTGAACACTCAGCCATTTTAGCTGTGATAAGTTACTCATCAAATTTCTTACTATCTATTTTTAAAAGTTCCACTTAAATCCTCTAGAGAAGGATCTGTGACTATTGCAGAGCACATTTATACCTATGCCAGCCTCAACAGAGCTAATACATTGAGGCCAAAGCATAAAAAATATACATTCAATTGTGTTAATTCCAATGCCATTGCCACAGGCAGGGCTGCCACCCACTGGGATCAGGTTGCCCAGTGCCTCATCCAACCTGGCCTTGAATACCTCCAGGGATGGGGCATCCACACCTCTGGGCAGCCTGTGCCAGGGCCTCACCACCCTCTGAGTGAAAAATTTCCTCCTAATATCTAACCCAAATCTCCCCTCCTTTAGTTTAAACCATTCCCCCTTATCCTATCACTATGTGCCTGTAAAAAGTTGGTGTCCCTCCTGTTTATAGTGTCCTTCAGATACTGGAAGGCTGCAATGAGGTCTCCACAGAGCCTTCATTTCTCCAAGCTGAACAAACCCAGCTCCCTCAGCCTTACTTCATAGGAGAGGTGCTCCAATCCTCCGAGTATCTTCATGGCTCTCCTCTGGACCCACTCCAACAGTTCCACATCTGGAGCTGCAGTACCTAGGCTTGGACACAGTACTCTAGATGGGGTCTCATGAGAGCAGAGGGGAACAATCACTTCCCTTGCCCTTGTTGGCTACCCCTCTTTTCATGCAGACCAGGATACCATCGGCCTTCCCAGCTGCAAGAGCGCACTGCCGGCTCATGTCCAGCTTTTGGTCGATCAGAACGCCCAAGTCCTTCTCTGCAGGGCTGCTCTCAATTAGTTCTTCTCCCAGTCTGTACACATAGCTGGGATTGCCCTGACCTAAGTGCAACACCTTGCACTTGGCCTTGTTGAACCTCGTCAGGTTGCCGTGGGCCCACTTCTCAAGCCTCTCCATGTTCATTTGGATGACATCTCTTCCTTCTGTTGTTCAGAAGCAATGTATACAGCTGCACTCAACTGCAAACAGTATCTGGCTCTGCACTTCCCTTCCCCACATACACAAACAAGTTGCAATATTACCAATAACTGGATGGCATTGCTCCAGGGTGAATAAACAACCTCATAAGGCAGCCTATATAATCCTGTCTGGCCATCCATGGTTTATCTTGTTGTAGGCATAGAATAGCAAAATCTGACATGTAGCAGAAATTTGTGTGAATCCCTTCTGACACCTTTTTTTTTTTTTTTTTTTATTTTTTTGCCAGATAAGTGCTNTTTTTCAGCACTGAGAGGATACATCTCATATACATTTTTTTCTTATCAATGTAGAAATAAATGACAATGAAAAGACGAGCAGAACACTAATTCCCCTCTCAGTGGTAATTATATGTAGATGTGGGAAGAGCAGTTCACCATAGTCCAGTTTAATTCTGATATCAATCTCATCACAAAAGGAGAATAAGGGCTATTAGAGAGAAAAAATACTGCCTATCTTTGTCACAATTAGGTTAGATCAAATACATTATCCAACTGTACACATTACCCCATTGTGGAAGTGGCCATTAGTTTTCGTTAAGTAACAGAAGGGAAGATGGGAAGTGTACAAGACTTGAAATCATTCAAAAGACAGCAAATATTTGTGCTCCTGCTTTTCTGATGAAATTTATTCATTACAACTGGTTCATCATTAACACTTCAATTATCCAAGTGACCTTCCTCATTCTTTAAAAATACAGGAGGGTTTTTTATTCATTGCCCTACTTTAAGTGTTAATTATGTTGTAATACAGGAGGGCTTTCATTTTCTCCTATTGTTAATATTTTTATGTCTGCACTTCCTTATGGAAGTGTGAGGAAGGCCAAATTTCAGCACATTTATAATAAGCAGAGTCTTGTCTTTTCAACTGAAAACAACTGCCCTTATCCTCATTCTTTTCAGGGAAGCACTGAGTGAATTTCCCCTCTGTAGCTTGTGGTGTTTTTGCACAGGAGTGGACAAACAACAGACTCATATCTGGACCTGGACCACAAATACATCTGCATGTACCTTGCCAAGGCCTCAGACACATGACATCTCTTGCACTCCCTAGAGGTTACAACTTGTTACCTTAATTTTCAGCCATCAGGGAATCCTGAAGCACACAGCTTGCTCAGGATTTGCTCACCCTAAATTATCCCAGTAAAACGACAGCCTTCAGGAGACACTCTGTAGCTTTACTTGGAGTGTTACGTGCTGCAACAGTGTCTAGAGAGCTAGCTCCTGGTCAGGAAGATGGTATTGGCAGCTGTACACAAGGTGTGTGCTGTTGCAGTATGGGAAATAGGAATGGCTGCTGGGAAATACAAGTAAGCCATGAGTCACTGAAATAGGGACCGGGCATTCCTGGCTGGCTCAGGACCTTCCCATGTTTTAGAAAAACGCATTTTCATGGGAATATATGTTGCAGTTGTCTTAAAAAAATCTTTCCACATAGTGTCTCCCCTACCTGATGTACCAAGAAACAGCAGAAATTGCAGCAAAAAATAGTGTCACTGAGGAATAGAATCTTTAACACTTTCTCCTATGAAAAGGGGTTGTAAATTATCTGGTCTTTGGTTTCATGACATCTTTGATGAACCTAACATTAAAAGCAACCTGCATAGGTCATTTGAGAAGCCACTTAGAAGTGAGGTCTCCTATCAGATTTTTATTGGGTGCCAGCTAATAGCTGCCAAGCTGCCATCACATTTCAAACTCCCGTCTTCTGCAAAGTCCAACTATGAACAGGACAGCTAATTCCCTGCATCAGGACATACCTACTCCTTGCATTTCTCTTTGTATAGCTACACTTCTGATTTCAGGCTGTATTTGTACATGGCTGCAGTGAAGGTCAAGCAGGATACCAGTTTTTCTGATCAATCTAAAATCATAGCCCAGACCCACAAAATTTCCATGTTCAAAACTCCACGTCCTTCAGCAGGACTTTTGCAAAAGGTACAGTTGCAGACTTAGATCCCAGTAAATTGTACCGCTGTTATAATTTATACTATATCTGTACTGATGCACACTGTAATAACCAGAGTGAGCAGATGCTCAGGAAATTATTCAGTGACATACAACTGACCTTGCCATCTCATAGGAAGTTTTGAAACATTATATTTCTTTTTTATATAATTACACAAAACTATTTCATGTTTGCTCATGCTTGCTGAAAATAAGGAGAGCAATGAATCTAGATTACAGAGGAACCTCAGTACAGTTCACAGCAACAGTTTTAAATGAAATAGCTTGTCATTTGATTTGAAATTGCATTACTGTAACATTTTGAAAGCTCAAGTAAGCAATTATAGAAGTAATATTTTTGTAGCACTACAGAAATACAATTTATTTCAAAAAAGTAAATCAAAACAAAACAGCAGATACATGCTGCCGAAAATCTTGCCCTGAAAGTATCGCACATATTTTCAAACATCCCTTGAAATCTGGTCTTTCTGATGCACAGTTGAGTTTTGAGGATCATCTTGCATCCTACAGTAAGTTTGATCAGACAAGATAGAACAAATTCTGCTTTATGCCTGAAGTTCAGCAGTGAACAAAACCCACAAAATGTTGTATAAAATCTGTTCAGAGAAATGGTGCTAACCTGCATCACTGATATTCAATCTTTCGACATCCATCTTGTGTCTTTGTGGACAAATGACTGCGGATTACTTCTGAATCAATATTTTTGTATGAATTATCTTCAACTAATCACCTTTATCATTATTTATACATTATTTTTTCTGCTCTACTGTCAGGTTTCTCTCACTTGGTTAAATAAATACTGAATTGTAGGACTTAGATCCCCAGTCACGCAAAAATAATTAACAAATAAAGACTAACAACACTGATATTTCACACATCATAGGCTAATATTTAGTCACATAAGCACTATGGATTTCTTCTTAAAAAACTAACTGCACAATTGGATGCCTCAGATTTTTCTCAGTCTTTTTATTTCTGTCTGAAAACTAGCACATCCTGAGATGGTGATGAGTGAATATGCAATGTAAAGGTTGCCAACCACAGTGAGATCAAAGATCTTTTTCCCTGCCTGCAAACAGCCACCAGAAAAAAATATCATCACACACCACAATGCAGCAAGACATGTGTTGGCATTTCTCTGGTCAAGAAATTATATAACCTCATATTAGTTTTCAGCACCTGCACTATCTACAATCATATGAGTCTTAACCATCTCAGTCCCTATGGACTGCAATGCAGTCTTATCACCTGTTAACCATGAGGATTCATTTCTGTTGTCGTGTTTTACTATAATTAAAGGCACATGTTAAGTCATTTATAGTAAGGCTGAAAACCCAGCTCGAAACAGAAGAGCAGGGAACATAGCCTTTCCAAGCCACACGTGGGTTACTCAGGGTATATAAATAAAACACTCACTTCACTTTTTCCACTTTTATAGTTTTGTTTTCCTCTATCATCTTGCTCCCATTCTCTTCCCACAGCCTGGGTACCCTCTAGTAAGTATATCTCTCCACACTTCCTTCTAAATCCTGGAATCTCCTCTTCCAGTGGAGAGTAAAAGTATCTCCTGTCTCTGGTAGGACATAACACAGGATTAGGACTGGTGAATGAAAGCCACTAGAAATAGTTTCCTTTTTAATAACATTCAATTCTAATTCATTAATGTGTTTAAAACATAACATGCCACTGAATCTGAAGGATTCACTGAAGGAGAAATTTCAGTCATAACAAAACATAAAGTTAGACTGAGCTATTCCTCCAGACTGAAGGCATTATTTGCCTGGAAGATGTCTGGTAAAGATGCATTTACAGGAAAAATAAAAATAAAAATAAATTAATAATATGTAGACAAGACGAACCGCAAACCTGTGGATATCAGGCAGATAAATAGATAAATAAACCGTCACAAAACAAATGCTAAAGTGTGCAGATCCTGGGCAGAATCAAGACATATTCCACCAGGATTTTTTAAGACTAAGTGAATGTCTTTCATTGGGTTATTTAAATCAAGGATCTTTAACACTGTCTGGAAATAAAGGATAACAGCAAGACAAAAACTAAAGAGAGAAAGTAAGAACATGTTAAGAAAAAGTACAGAGTAAGCCAGTAACTTCTTTAGGTATGTCCATAGACGAAAGAGAGTGGTAATAATATGTGAGTCCTTTTATGTCCAAAGTAGAGCGGTAATAATATTGCTTTCATGAGACACTCGCGAATTTCCTAAAATATACATTAAAGGCTGTGAAGGCAGTTAGATATTATGTTGAAAGATATTTTTTCTCTCTCTCTAAAATAGATGGGCTATCGAAGTCTAATTATGGCAATTCAGAAGATAGTGAGATGAATAAAATCAAAAGATAGGGGAAGAAACAGAGAGAAAAGTTATTATTCATTGCTGACATGGCCACATTAGTCTTATTTACAGGGCTATTGAGATTCTACAGGAAAAAAAAAAAAAAAAAAAAAAAAAAAAAAAAAANNAAAAAAAAAAAAAGAATAAAAAGAATATGAAAGATGTCTGACACATCCTGATTTTACCTGCATTAGAAATATCACAACAACATATTTTATCCCAGCATTTCTTCATGCTCTGAAGCCAAGAGTGACCCCAAAAAGCACATTAAGATGAGAAATGAGATGCGGAGGAAGTAATTCAGTGAAAGCTTCTGTCTCAGTCCCCAGTGCAAGTACAGGATAGAAGAGGCTCCCAGTGGTTGAATAATAAATGGATTCCTGGATCAGCTCTAGAGTTGCTTTGAACAAACCATTTTATTCCTCAAAGTCTCAATCTTCCTGTCTGTAAAATGGTAGCATGAACACATATTCCAAACAAGTGCTCAAGTCCTTCAAGATCTGTAAGAGACCTTGCTAAGAGCTCTTCATTCTTCTAGCACTGTTAGCTGTACCATCCTTCCTTTCTCCACATTTCTGGGGAAATATATATATATATATATACATAACATCTTCAATATCATTTCGACAGTGTTTTCACACTTTAAAGTTTAATGCTTGAGATGTGTAAGGTCCTGCACCTCAGTCAGGGCAGCCCCAAGCACAGATACAGGTTGGGTGGACAATGGCTGCAGAGCAGCTCTGAGGATAACGATTTGGGGCTGTCGGTTGATGAAAAACTCAACATAAGCTGACGATGTGCACTTGCAGCCCAGAAGGCCAACTGCATCCTGGGCTGCATCAAGAGAAGCGTGACCAGCAGGGCAAGGGAGGTGATTCTGCCCCTCTACTCCGCTCTTGTGAGACCCCATCTGGAGTGCTGTGTCCACTTCTGAGGCCCACAACACAAGAAGGACATTGAGTTATTGGAGTGGGTCCAGAGGAGGGCCATGAAGATGATCAGAGGGCTGGAGCTCCTCTCCTACGAGGTCAGACTGAGAGGATTGGAGTTGTTCAGCCTGCAGAAGAGAATACTCCAGGGAGACCTGTTAGTGGCCTGCCGGTACCTTAAGGGGGCCTACAGGAGAGCTGGGGAGGGATTCTTTAGAAGGACATGTAGCGACAGGCTGAGAGGTAATGGCTATAAACTGAAAGAGGGGAGATTTAGGCTAGACATCAGGAAGAAATTCTTTCCTGTGAGGGTGGTAAGACACTGGAACTGGATGCTCCTTCCCTTGCAGTGTTCAAGACCAGGCTGGATGGGGCTCTGAGCAACCTGGTGTAGTGGGAGGTGTCCCTGCCCATGGCAGGGAAGTTGGAACCACATGATCTTTAAGGTTCCTTCCAGCCCAAATCATTCTATGATTCTATGATTCTATGTGAATGAAAAGCGCAAGTTTTGGTTTCATGTACAGTACTGTGCTTTCCTATTCAGCTCAACATTTTACTTTCTACACTGACAATGTACTGTGAGGATTTGGGTGAATTTGTCCACGTACAGCTTGCAAATTTTTAACTAGTCTGGTAATCACAGACCTAACAATGGAATCAAATGACAATAAATATTATATTAGCACCAAGGTTTTCCACCTAAAACTACTACTTTTCAGTAAAAGAAGTATACATACCTCATGTACCAGCCCATAAACTAGCACCAGTCTAGTACTTTTCTAATGGGAGCAAATGGTGATTTTTTTTTTTTTTTCTGCTCAAGAAGCCCTTATTTATAGACTTCAGAAACTGACATCCATGTCCCTACACAAAACATTTCCAAGACCTATCTTGACAGAAAGCAACAGATCAGCTGAGAAATTGGATGGTCCTCTGTATGATTGTACTACTGAAGAAACAAAAGAAAGAAAAAGAAGTCTATTTTGCTGTCAAAAAAAATTAGGTCTTTTTTTTTTTATCTAAGAAATTTTATCTTTCCTTCATAACACTTAAAGCAAAATTTCATTTCTGTCTGCTTACATGCAAGAAGAGATGTCCCTTTGTCTCATACTGACGTAAATTTTGCTGGCTTTCTGTAGTTATCTCTGATTCATGCTGCTTTTTTCAAGACTAAAATTTGACCCTTTTTCTTGTATTTGTTTATATAAGACATCAAAAATGACATGTTTTTCAAGTAATTAGTAATCTAGAGACCAAACTAATAATAAAAAGCTTGTAAATTAAAACGTCAAGCAGGCTAGTGCAACATTTGATAAATGACTGTGTTGTTGCTGAGGACTACATTTTAATGTCATTCTAATAGCTTGATTGTAAAGGACAATTATTGCATATAAATAAGCTGTGCTGCGCCATAACTAGATTCAGATCTAACTTTAAACTGACCTCGATGTAATAACTCAGCAGAAATACATTTCTTAATCAAAATAAACTGTATTAAATTATTAGGATGCATTAAATAAGTTGCAATATATCCATTCATATAATTTTCTCTGAATGTTTTCATTTTTTTTTCTGCCTATGCTTACCTCTGTACTTGGGACCTTTCTCTTTTGGGAGAGTTCAGACAGTTCAAGACTGGAGCTTGACGATCTCTAAAGAAATTAGGATTATATTGTTAAATATTCTTGAAGATATTAGGTCGCAAAAGAATGAGAATGCCTACACGGTTAACCATGTCCACCTGCCAAAGTACTACGAAGAAAAATTTATCTAACACCTTATTCTCCATCATGTAATACAAAATGCTGAAGCTAACATTCTCCAAGGACTTGTCCCTGCCATTTCCTTTGCTAATATTCATTGTCACCTGATGACCTCTTACTGGGAAACAGGAAACGGAAACCCTGCAGTCCACATCCCTGTCCACAATCTGACTCTGATAGCATATGCTAAAGACATGGAAAGGACTAAAAGTGAGATCAATGCAGAAATCACGAAAATTTTGTATTTCTTGGTTTTGAGATGGTTTAATACCTTGAAGCTTGTCTTCTATCTTCTTCTAGAAATTATTTCTCCTCTTCTACTCCAAAATTCTAACTACAAAAAAAAAGTTGATGGAATCAGATTCTTCAAAATGCCCATGGAGGGTTCAAAACACTATTCTTAGGTCCCTGCAGAAAATGCCTAAGACTGAGAAAGCTGAAGTCATTGTCACTCACCTGCTGTCAGACTGAAGGAAACTTGTCAGGCTGACTGTCCAGGGCCCAGTTTGAGGCCAGCACTGACTTTTATTTCCTTAGTTGCAAAAATATTTTATTTCTGCAGAAACCCTTGCTTTTATGAATTATCTTTCTAATGTTTTTCAAAGACACAACTTCTCAGCAGCAATCTGTGCCTTGAAAGAATTTGTCGATAACATGTAAATATATTACCTGTCCCTTTTGTAATGCACACCCAACTGTGATATAACTGATTTCATCTTTACTGACAACCTTTAGACTATCACTTGAATCATAGAATCATAAAGGTTGGAAAAGACCTCTGAGATCATCTAGTCCAACCATCAGCCTGACACTACTATGCCCATTAAATCATGTCCCTAATCTAAATTAATTTAAATTAAGGATGCTGTGGCAGAAGGGAGGTCACAGTCTTATCCATATCTGCACAAAACCCAGCACAGCAAATGCTCTTAGCCATAGTATTTTCCCCACCTAGAAATGTTTATCGCCATGTTGAGCACTTTGATCTTTTAAATACTTGTGATTGGTTTTGCTTCTGCTATCCTCAGATGATGTTTTTCTCTTTTAAAATTACTTGTTACTTTTACCATTTCCTCCTAAGTTCCTGAAGTATTATTCTAAAGAACAATACAACCCGAACCACAGTTGAACAGAGAAACATGGTCTGTAGTTCATCAGTGTAACCAGAGAGAGCAAATGAGAATACAAGGTAAACAGAGGCCTGTGTTGTCTTTCATGTCTGAGATGGGCTGGTACAAGTGTTTTTTAGCTGCAGTGGGCTGGCTGGGGAGACCCTGCTGCCATCACAGAGTGACAGCCCACTTCAGCCTGCCAACTGAGCTTCTCATAAGAGCTCTCCCAAAATCATTTCCATTTGTGTGAGCAGAGATCTGGTCTTCAGATAGTTTACAGATCTGAGCTGCATCAGATAACCAGCTCAGGGACTCCTTTCAGCATTGCATCTGACAGCAAGTGAAGAGGTAGTTGATAGAGTCAGGGACATGATGAGTAGCTGACTTCAGACGGTGGTGGCCATTGCATCAGCCTGTGCAGCTGCAGCCAGGGTGTAAATCAGTGGAAGTGCAGAACATGCACTATGGGGTATCAGAAACACAAATAAAATTGATAGGCAATAATAAATAAAAACCAAGGAAAAGTGCAGTAAAAATGAAGTCTGAGGACTCCTGAATGTGGTAGCAGGAAGCTCCAGAAGAAGAAAAGAGGAAAAACAAACAAACAAACAAACAAAACAGAACAAAAAAAAAAAAAAAAAAAAAAGGGGGGTTAAGATTTTAGATGAGCCAGAAGACAGGCACTGCACAAAAGTCAAAAAAATCACCTGCTGGAACCAAACTATTTTTCAGGTTGAGACATCTACTGCTTATTTACAACAAATAGAAAGATGAACCGCTTTAGATACGCATGATGCTTGCACGGCAGCCAAAAATAAGAATCTCCACTGTGATATGCCTCCCTTTGGTCTGACCATACAGGCAGGAAAATGAAAATGGGATTCCTGTAGCTTATAGCTGGCCAGAAAAAAAATGAGCTTTGTTAGCACCAGAAATTTTAACAGTGCCAGTCTCTGTGTTTAAAACATTTAGGACACGAGTACCCAGAAAATGCCATCCAAGCTTCATTTTCAAGATGAAGTATTAACTGGGTATCATAAAGAAACTCATAAAGGAACTGGCACAGTGACTGTAAAGCTATTTTTTAGAAAGAAAAAGAGTTTTGCCCAGGAGGACTGCTTTCTGAAAGTGGCAAATTTTCCCTAACCCCAGGCATTTCAGAGACTTCATTTGCTTGTGATTGGACTTACTGTTGCCAGAGTCATCATTTCAGGCCAAAATTTTCATTCATCGTATCTTATACCAAGCTTCCAGAACAACAAAAAATTACATGTGTCCAATTGTGAAGTGTTGGACTTGGGGAAAAAAAAAAAAAAAAATTTTGACCCTTCTAGTTTTGTACCTCATAGAATGAATTTTGTCTCTTTATCTCCCTTACTTTAGCCTTTCTGTTACCAAAAATAAATAAATAAATAAAGCTAACATATGGGGATATAGAACCATAGAAATCATTAATGGAAAAGACCTATAAGGTCCATTTCCATGCCACTTAGCTTTGATTTCTCGGTTCAGTTTGTGGTGTTTAGCCCAATCAAACTTGAGTTGTCTGAGGCAATGGAGTTCCGGTCTTAGCTTTCCCTTGCAAAAAGCAATATTAATTGTAAGGCAGGGGACTATATTCTTGCATAATTTCTGTTCTTATACATACCCATTATGTAAACTAGCTCTGTTCATTATTATATATATACACATATATACTGAGCTAACTAAAATAAATGGTCTCAATACTTGGATACATAAACACATTGCCATGGATAATAAGTTGTTAAACATCATTTGATTCATGTTAATTCCATGGTTCCATATTCTTAGCACATAAGAAACAGTAATTCAAATACATTTAGGTTGCTTTTACTTTAGCACTCTTGCCTGGAACAAAAGGTCACTTTTGAAGTGAATTCCCCAGCTGCCCTCACTTACAAGACTTTGGTTCACATCTCAGACTGCTAGAAGGACCTTTCAGGTAAGACTTAACCAAGAACCCACCCAGTACACATCAACATTAACAGAATTTCAGACTAGATAATTTGAAGTAAAGATGTGAAACAGTTACAGACCCTGAAATGCAGACTGTGAATTTCAGGATCTCACCATCAAATGTTTTGTCCTGCCAGTGCTTGTTTTATTCCGAACTACTTGTTACTAGAGATTGACTTAGACTACTCCGCGCCTTTTAGGAGACTCAAGGCACTTCACTTTTACCATCATATAAAGCAATGTGCAGAAAAAGTCACCAGAGACTTTGGGAGACTTTTATGTGTATTTAAGCCCTTTGATATTCCTAGAAAACGTTCAAAGACTTAAAAGCAAGCTAATATTTCATTACTAATAAAAATAAATCAAGAATTTTAACATGAATATTATGAATTGGTGTTACAAGAGCATATCAAGGACCAAGGAGCCCATTAGGAGTAAGGAACAAACATGCTAAATTCTATGTACACTATGTAAAGGATGGTTTGCCTCCTGAACAGCTTATTGCCCTGATGCAGTAAAATGGTAAATCAATAAAGAAAAATTGAAAGGATTGGCTCAGTACAATAATAAATACGGAGTGGAGAATACCTACTCATCTATTAGAAAATATTTAAAATCTAAGATATTTAAAATGTTCCTGTCCATAAAGTGATTTCCTGAAATGCTATGAAAATATGTCTTGTAAGTACCATGAAGCAGAGTTGGCCTAAGATTCAAAGAGATACTAAAAATTACATTTTTACTGATGAACTAATTAACTAAACAAAACCAACAACGGAACAGTAAAACCCACCAAGGAAAATGCTGCACTATTTACTTGACAAGGCAAAGAACAATTAAAAGATTTGAAAATGTTAATATGAATAAAACATCAACTTGGAAAATAACAGTTCTTGTGAAATTTCTTTCTCATTTTAGCTAAAGCATAGGTTCATCTACACAGGTTATTCTCCCAGATTTTACAGATATTGTAATCCATCCACTGCTTCTCTTCTTTGGAGAATTATTACGTTATTAAAATTGTGTTTTGAACAAATTGGATACCCTTGTACAGCCTCTTAGCCAGGCATGTTTTAAGCCATTTTTCCTTCCAATAGCAAAGTCAGCTTTTGAGTTCCAATAATAAAACTCCACACTGCAGAGCATTGACCAACTATAAAATTAGATTGCCAAATTAGATCTGTTTAAAATATTTTGACAGATTAATTTTGCTCTGATAGATTTTATGTTGGCCTTGTTGCTTTCTGTTCATGCCAAATTTTGACTGGACTTCCTACAAATATTTCCCTTTTTTTTTTTTTTTTTGTATTGTATCATTTCCATTCCTTCCTAGACCTTGCACTCTCCTTCACGTAGGGCCTCTGTGTTTTGTCTTTCATTCTGGTCATCTCCTGCATCCAGAATTTTACTTCATATTGGTCAGCCCATCAAGTTTTCCCTCAAGCCGTAGATTCATGTAGCATTTCAGCACCTCCTAGTTCTCAAGATATCAGACTTCTTCAATTACTTTTATCATCCAAGAACTTAGTATTTCTTCAGTCAGTTTATACAGGACCAAATGATTGAAGTCTAGCTGACTTCAGTGGAGAGACATGCTTGCCAGCGTGAAACTATATAAATGGCATAATATCATGTCATCCAGTATGATAATTGCCTACATGAGATTCGAGGTCTCACTTCCAGGGCCATCACACTGCACTGTTTTTGCCTTGTCCCCTAGTTTTGCACTCTCCCTGGCATGTTCCTTCAGGAGACTGTCCACATTATGCCTCCCCTTCTGGTGCACACAGATAGCACCCGAATTGACCCTACCACTAGCAGCATTGGCCCTCATACAGAAGAGAAAATGGTAGCAAGAATCTTTATGTCCTGGGGGCTGTTAGTTGCAGAGAAAACATTGATCATCCTCATTATCAAGCCAAAGGAATTTTGACCCTGCTGGCCAAAATCACACATCCACATAGCATCACTGTAAGCTTGGGAATAAAGATAAGCAGGACATAGTATCAAGACAAGATTTGCCAAGTGAACACTACAGAGATGTCCTGAACAAGTAGTTGGTGGCTGCGTTTGCTAAGTAGCAAACCAAGATGAAGACTACTAAGAACACTTTCCCAGTTCATGGAAAGACTGCAATACCATATACAACTCATCTGCACCTGGAATCATAAAATCATAGAATTGTTCAAGTTGGAAGGGACCTTTAAATATCATCTAGCCCAACTCCAATTTTGTCTTGTATCATGCATCCTGCATCCCCTACATGAGGAAGCTTACAATACGTGCTGCAGCCCCTACAAGCTGCAAGGTACTTTGTGTAAGTAAAACCAGAAAACAGTGGTTGTAGATACTGGCTATAGTAGAATTTGATCTTCATTTCCACATACTTTTCATGTCTGCTTCCCCCCATGCTTGAAAACAATGTGCAGTACAGACAGGACAAGCATAGTCCTGGTAAGGAAATAGAACTCACAAAAAACATCTGAGACCAGATACCCTTCACCTTCTCTTTAGGTAAACTGTATATGACCAAGCATAACTGGGGAAAGAAATGAGTGTTATGTAGCTTGCTAGACTATCCAGGGGCCACTTCAGCAAAGAGTTCACTGAAATTTTCAGTATCTTGTAAAAAATTAATTCTCTTGTTTTCAATGAAGATTAAGGCTTGATTATGTAATAGAAGCTAGTGTCTTATTGATAGCATACTGTCATCAACACAACCACAGAAGCCTGTCTGAGTAAAATTCACTACAATCATTTGTGTTATTTTCTTCAAGAAATTACTAGAGGCAGAGAAATTTATTAGAACTATAGTACCCCCTGGATCATCAATGTAACTATTCATTTCCAATCACAATTTGACTGGCAACAGGTTGACAAGAGTTACTATTGCGAGACTACATGTACGGAGGACAACTGTCAAGTCTATGCTGTGTGGCATCATGTGTGGACCATCTGCATCAAATCAACAGTGGAGCTAATCACCACAGATGTTACCTTTCCTAGATTCAAGTTCTCTTCCCTCTGACAATCTTCTAACATTTCATAGAATCGTGGGATGGTTTGGGTTGGGAGGAACCTTAAAGATCATGTGGTTCCAACTTCCCTGCCATGGGCAGGGACACCTCCCACTGCACCAGGTTGCTCAGAGCCCCATCCAGCCTGGCCTTGAACACTGCCAGGGAGGGGGCATCCACAGCATCTCTGGGCAACCTGTTCCAGTGTCTCACCACCTTCACAGGAAAGAATTTCTTCCTGATGTCTAGCCTAAATCTCCCCTCTTCCAGTTTATAGCCATTACCTCTCAGCCTGTCGCTACATGTCCTTCTAAAGAATCCCTCCCCAGCTCTCCTGTAGGCCCCCTTAAGGTACCGGCAGGCCACTAACAGGTCTCCCTGGAGTATTCTCTTCTGCAGGCTGAACAACTCCAATCCTCTCAGTCTGACCTCGTAGGAGAGGAGCTCCAGCCCTCTGATCATCTTCATGGCCCTCCTCTGGACCCACTCCAATAACTCAATGTCCTTCTTGTGTTGTGGGCCTCAGAAGTGGACACAGCACTCCAGATGGGGTCTCACAAGAGCGGAGTAGAGGGGCAGAATCACCTCCCTTGCCCTGCTGGTCACGCTTCTCTTGATGCAGCCCAGGATGCAGTTGGCCTTCTGGGCTGCAAGTGCACATCGTCAGCTTATGTTGAGTTTTTCACCAACCAACAGCCCCAAATGCTCCTCAGAGCTGCTCTGCAGCCATTCTCCACCCAACCTGTATTTGTGCTGGGGATTGCCCTGACCCAGGTGCAGGACCTTACACTTGGCCTTGTTGAGCTTCATGAGGTTGGCATGGGCCCACCTCTCCAGCCCGTCCAGGTCCCTCTGGATGGCATCCCTTCCCTCTAGTGTGTCAACGGCACCACACAGCTTGGCGTTGTCCACAAACTTGCTGAGGGTATTTACAATTTCTGCAATACAGTCCACGTGTTCACGCCATGAATCCAGACAAAACAAGGAAATTTACTTGGCTTTAAACATCCACTTTTAGGCATACAGTTTTAATAACAGCATATACACAACTGACAACATACAATGTCAGAATCCACTAATCGTTAGGTTTGGCGATTTTTACCTCCAGCTGCCTTTCATCTTCTTAACACACTTTACAGTAATAAGCTATTTTTTCACACATTCAGATGAAACAAAACTGATCTGAGACACTTATACAACTGAATCTCAAACTCTGATGAGTGGCATAGGAGGTGGGTTCATGGCTTCTCAGCATACAAGATGGATACATGACTGTCTGTGACTAATGGTAGCACAGACTCTCTCCATCAACAAGGTAGAATATAGTTCTACCATTACTACTATTTTTGAGTAATTTTTACCAAACTGAGCAGTAAACAGAAGAACCCTAACTGTAGACAAGGTAGCTTTTTCTTCCATGATCTTTCTGTTTTTAGTAACCAGGTTTTTAATAACCAGTATTTCCACTATCTTCAGTGCTTCTGTATCACTCTTACCCACAGAGTTGCATCTGTGGTAATTGCCACACAACAGCTATAAAAGGGTTGCCCCATGAACCAGAAGACAAGGGTGAACTCAGTATAAGCAGTGCCTTTGCCAAGTGGGTACCATACTGCAGAATCTGAGAAGGGCAGGCCAAGCAAGGCCCTGCATCACATAGTGACAACAGTGTCCATCAGCAATCTTAAGGATGGCAAGGGGATGAGAGAAGTCCAGGACACCTCCAAGAGGCAGGTCCAGAGGCAAGATACACATGATGCCGCCATTAGATAGCTTTGCCTGTTGTGTGATGAAGGTCTAAGTTCTATGCAGGGGCAGGGTAAGAGAGTGGCCTGGAGGCAGACACTACTCCAAGAAGAGTTGGTATCTAGCAGGAACAGGATTCCTGGGCCTGAGCCAAAACAAGGTTCTTGAGCTGGAGTGTGGGTCCATTAAGGACTTTCGAGGTCATCTAATCCCTGGCAATAATACCTTAAGGAAATACTCCAAAATACATTGTACAGAATAACATGGTTCACAATCAACCCCTGCAATTGCCAATACAAATTAAAAAGTGCATATGAATGGTGATTTCTGCACCTATTAGGTAAGAAATACAGAGTGATGATAGGGTAACAAAATAGATTACTATCATACAACATCCAAGAATCAATCAGTTACACTAAAGCATAGGTCAACTCAAGACAGCACTGGATGAGAATTACTAGCAGCTCTAAATCGTTACAGAGTAACAGTAACTGTCAGAGCCATATTTGGAGAAGGACATTGTAGACTTGTCAGCTCCTTAGATGAAATTGTGCAATCAGGCTGAAATCCTCTAACCATATAGTGACATCTACATACTTTTCGAAGTGGAAACAATTTATTCAAAATATTGAGTGTCTGACATGTTTGTAAAGTAAATCTGTGCAACTTCTAAAGTTACATAATATTTATGCAGTTGACTCTTGACCAGAAAGTCTCCAAAGACAGTGTCGTTGGTCTACATTTAGTATCAAAATGAATCTTGCATGCCAAGTCTCAGCCACTTTTATTACAAAGATCAAAGAGCTCTGTTTATTTTTATGCATGCCTTGTAGTGGTTTACTTCTTTGCCTAGAATTCCGTATTCATTCCTGCTACTATGCAGCAGTGAAATTACACAGCAGAACTGTGAGTGAGTTCTCAGAAAAGTTGAATTTGAGCAAACAAAAGGCTATCAAGATTACAAGCAGAATTTGTGGAGTTTTTTGTTTGTTTTTATTACGTTGGTTGGTTGGTTTGGTTTGGGTTTTTTTTGGCAATGCTGCAATGAAGTCAAGACTTTTCAAAAGAAATTTCACATAGCTCCTTTGCCATGAAAATACTTGCCTTGGAATAGCTAGTAGTCAAAATGTGAGGCAATCTACACAATATATCAGAAGGTGCAAAAAAATGTCTGAGTCATAAAAGAGATTAAAGAAACATGCTATTGACAGTCTCTCAAATTGAGCATTTCGTTACCTATATTAAGTGAAACAGTTCCAAAAGGAGAAACTATAAGAGTCTGACAACATTACCAGTGACGTGGTCATTTGCCTAGGGTCTTGGATTAGCTCTCAGATGGAGAAGTCTGTCCTAGAGCAGTAAATTACTGGCTTCATGCTACATTTAATGGGCACCTTCCACTAACAGTAGAGGTGCTGAATGTCTTCGTGAATAGTTTATGGAAAAATTAATTTTGCAGTTCATCTAAACTAAGGACTCAATAGTGATACTCGATGGCTCATTATCTTCCTTTCTCTGCCTTTCTCCTCATACGCTAACTGCATCCACCAATAAACCATTACTCTTTATTTTAAGAAACAGTCTGGGTTTTATCAGCTCTTCTTTGCTATCTTTACTTTCCTAAAGAGGAACCAACTTTCCTCTCTGATGCAATTGTTCTCAACTGATATTTACCCTTAAAGCACCCTGCTTCTATTTCAGACCTTGTGTATTTTCCCAGCTTATACTAACTGATCTAAGAAAAGATATTACCTCTACATATGAATCTCATCCAAACTTTAGGCATTGACAGAAAACTGGAGCACAATCTGCTGTTATATGTGGAGCCATATTCTCTTACATTTCAAATAGAGACATTGGCCTGACTTTACACCACTTAAGGCTTTCAGACATACTTTGAAGGATTCAGTAACTAAAGACCTGAAGGCAAATGGCTTAAATGCAAAGAATATTTGCCAGAAGTCAAATCATGGCACATTCACACTTCATTGCTTCTCTTGAACCAAGATAAATGTGGGCAGATAAACATGGACCAGACAAACTATATTAGATATACTGTCTTTAAAAAAAAAAAAAAAAAGAATCTCATACAAGACATTTCAGTGATTAAGAAGTGGCCAAATTCAGATCTCTTCTAGAGAAACCACCCAATCTGCAAGGCTGTTAAAAGCGAAATTCTTCTGGAGCCCTCTCAGAAGTATTGATAATGTTTCAGGTAGTCACATGTGGTGCAAAATGAAATAGTGAGCTCAAGATATTCCAGAGGACACAGAAGTTGTCAACAGCACAGGGCACTGAATATCAAAGACAAAAGAAACAAACAAACAAAAAAAAAAAGACAAAGAAAAAAGATGATCTGAAGGACTGAAATAGAAAAAAAGTATCAGAAAAGACAGGTCATGAACTTAGGATCTAGTTAAAATTTCTGTTATAAGCTGGAGCTTATCAGTTGGAAAAAATAAGAGAGCCAGATATGTGTATTAATCTGTTAGAGAGTGTTTATGAGCATGGTACATCTCTGAAAAAGATAAATGTGATTCTAGGAGAAGTCAGTTATATCCAGACAAAATGATGAAGCAGTCTTGCCTCGTATAAGGTACAAGCATGTAGTTGCAATATTGTGTACATTTCTCATGAGCTGTGTTCAGTGAGACTGAGTTAATGTTGGAGCAAATACAGAAAAAGAGCATGAGATGTATCAAGAGAACAGGCATGAGAAGAGTCTAATGGCCTTGACAGATTTATTGTCAAAACAAGGAAGGAGAAGGGAGACTATTTCTTTTATACATACCATGGAGCCAAGGGGAGGGGAAATTTTCTCTTGAATAAATTTAAGTTGTAAATTAGAAGAAAGTATAAAGTCCTTAGAGCAGAAAAGTTCTGGATGAATCTTTCAATGGAAATATCAGGAGCCAGAAACATAACTCAAGTTGACTTAGTAAGTTAACAGAAGGATTACGCAGTCAGATTGCCAATGGCAGCTGAGATGAGGATGTCCCTTTCAATCTTCTCTCCCTTTGCCAAAGTAAGCAGCATCTTATTCCACTGTGCTTTTCTGCTCTTCCAGTGGTACCTGTAGAGGGAAGAAGAATCTGTCCAAGAAAGTGGAAGTGCTAAATTCTGTAACAAATTATATTCACTGTGATTCCAGCTAGCAGTTGACTGAGTTCAGATTCCTGTGCTATTCAGAGCATTAACAGCTTAGCTGGAATCCTGTTATGTAGCCTACCAGGTGCTCCTGCAGAGCAGCACTTCAAAAGGAGGGGGAAATTCTATTAATCTGTCAGACATTCAGTAGTTCAATCTGAGACAGGCTATGTTATTCAACATGTTCTCTTCAGGTCTATCTGTTTTCTTGGAGGGGATGCAACTGAATTTTTGCAAGTCATAAGGAAGTTATGTTCCAGTGATCTGCACTTGTCAAAGAATAACTGTTTCTCCAGAGCCAAGTTATGACATTAGCAGCACCTGCCAAAAATTATAGCACAGATCAAATGTGGCATTCAAAGTTTGTGCCCTGTAACTGTCTGGCTGTTCCACTTCGTGTGTTACAGTCTTCACAAAATGAGGCTGTGGGTTTGTTTTTTTTTTGCCCCTGCCATTAAACCAATCCATAATAGCAGATGTCATCACTCCCAAATAAAAATGAGTGACAGATGAAAAGATTTCATCAGTTATTCCTGGCAGCTGGAGTCCTCTTGAAAAAGGGGAACTCAGAGGTAAAAGTGACAGTATTCAGTAATCACTCAAGAAATCCATACTTTCAGAGACGAGGAAGCTACTATACAATCAAAGTAAGCATATATATTCTTGTATTTTGGCCAGAATAATGTTTTATCTTCCTATCTTGATTCTTAAACTCACGTAGACATACATGCACTTACCTTTAGTTTATTTTTTTAAGTTGTGTGAATTTGAATAATGTTTGATTTTTCCCTCCATGAGCTTGAATTCTGTGTATTATGGTATATTTTGTTGGAAGATAATCTAAAGCTGTCTGATGTATAAAATCTCAGAGGTATCTTGCCTCTGTTTTGTTTTACTCTAATATAAACTTCAATATTAATCTGTTGTTTGTTCTTATGTAATTTGGGAGTATTACAACTCCTTCTGTATTATACATTCTTCAGTTGAAAGGAAAGAACATCATAAAACCAATACATAATGGCATATTCACCCTAATGATGCAGACTAATTTTAAACATTTGGAAAATGAAGATTTTTTTTTAATTAAAAAAACAGTCTTTGAATATATTAACTGTACAGTAATAATAATCCTATAATACCGGAAAATGCTCTATGTTTAGGCAAACAAATCCCAGGGAGGGGCAAAAGGAACAGGAGATTAATTAGTGGCCTGACAAAGATAAAATAGCTCCTGGTCATGATATGACCCTAGAGACTTGTTCCACTTTGAGTCAAAGATCATCCTTCCATTGTTTACAATAAACTTCAAAAAACTCCAGACTGGTAAATATCTTTCAGAAATGTAAATGCTCATACTCAGTTTTTAAAATAGGATGAATCCTTAAGTTTATGGAAAGTTTTAAAATTAGCTCTAAGCCCAACTTTTAGAAAGTGTATTTCTAACAAAATCATTCATGTTAAAAATTCTGTAGCCTTAGCAAACATCTTGGAAAAGATATTTAGAAATGTTTAAATAATATTTAATCTTGATTGTTAAAATATTTTCAAAAGAAAATACAGAGTCATTACATTTTAATAGCTAAACCGATTTTTTATATTATGAATCATTTGGATTAAAAATTACTTTACCATTTTTCTCAAAATATATTTAGTTAACAGTTTTGTTAATGCATTAAAATATTCCTCTCTTAAAAGTAAAAGATTTTCAGATTCTCATTGCATACACGAATATTGTTTTTATGTATAAAGTACTGAATTTTGAAGATGATGGCTAGTTTATAACTTGTTAAATAGAAAAACAGAAATTGGTTGAAAATGTCTTCTGGTATTTCAGACAAGATTTCCTTCTTTTGCTTGTCTGTTTTACATAAAGTTTGCTAAAAATAGAGCTTTTCTTCAAAACAACAAGAGTGGTTTCTGAGCCTAAAAATGTCTCTGGTAAGATTCCAGAGTAGAAATACAGTTATGAAGTGTGTAGAATATTAATTCCTTGTATTAGATATTCATTTAATCTCTTCTTCATACCTCAGTAGAAGTAGTACGAGATTATGATAATCCAAAGTGTGCAGACCAGGAAGGACTAAGATGACAGCATTTGCAAATATGCTGATTTAATACCTTTCCAAAGCACAGTCAGCCAGCAAATCAGTTTAAAAGACAAAAGGCTGTACCACTGGCTGTTTATATATTAATTTTTTGGCAGTGAATAACAGCTGTGTATGTGGTGCCCCTCAGATGGAAGAAAAGTATTTTTCCCTCTGGCACAGGAGAGATCTGCTGAGGAAAATTTTCTCATCATTCATATGTTGAATTTCCTTTAAACATGCAGCAGGTCAAAGAATGTAAACCAATGCATTGTATGTAGATACTATCTGAGTACCTCTGTAAGTGATAGTTGTCTTACAGATGGTTGCATGGCCATTATTTATTAACTGGCAATTAAGAAACATAAAAATTAATTCCTGTAAGTGACCAGTGCTGTGACAAACACTTTCACGCACACATACAAAAACATTTCTGACTGTTGAGTTTCAGATCTGCATAATATATAAGCTCCTCTAGTCAAGATATCATTCTACCTCTGTTGTTTAACCAGCTTGACTCACAAAAAAAAAAAAAAATAGCCTTCAAATTGTCATGTTGTATTCCACAACCAGTACAAACCCATACAACCCACACAACCCATCTTACATGAAAATTTAGTAAGTTTAGTAACACTCTATCCTGCACCAGTGTTATGTGCACATTAGTGGTCCTTCACAGGAAATGTACTAGAGAAGGACTCACAACATAAATTTTTCAGTCTGTAAAGGACACTCACACAAATTAAAGTCATCTGAATGGATCATTATGAACACATAGAGTTTTTGCTGCCTATTTTACTTTCGCATCTGTGGAAAAACATGTGAAATCACTCTGCCATTAATAACCAGAAAAATGCCTCCTCGACTTTCCTTTGATATCCCTGTGATGATATCTCCTTAGCTGAAAAGTAAATAAAGATAAGAAAGTATCCTTTTACCTTGCTCACTTTCCACTCAGGCAAGACAGGCAGAGTGATTCTAAGAAACAGAAGCTGTCTTTGACTCACAAATAAAGTCTAACTGTCCTGTAGTTTCTGAACCCCAAGGTATCTGAATGAAGGAATCAAGAACAAACTAGCTTGCCAGAATTAAATACAAATGTGAGTGTAACTCCATTTTATCTTATTGGAATATTTATAAGGAAACAGAAACTCATTGAATGAAAAATATTTTTTAAAAAGTTTTCTAGAACAGTAATGGAGAGTTTTTCTGATACGCAGAACAAAAATTACCCAGAAAGCAAGCTTTTAAAGTAGAATTGTTCAATTAGGGGGAAAAAAAAAAAAAAAAAAGGGTATTAAACAGTGCACATGGACTCTAGCTTTTCCATACATGGACATTGTAACATTAGGTTCACTGAAAAACATTATCAATACTTCACAACATGAGACATGCAAGCTAATAATGCCAGACGTCATAATCTTCAAAAGTCTTACATCAAGAATCTGTTTTAGCGAGGACCACAGTAATCCCATGTGAAACATTCATTGTAACTGACACTCGTAGGAACTATTATCAAGTCAAATGTCCTTGGCTTCTAAAGACTCCTAGAAATACACCATACTAACATTTGCAGGAGTTCCTCCCTCTTCAGGGTGCCTGCCTGACCGTAGCTTGTGCCTCTGAGAGGAGTAGCAAAGATGTGAGACGGCCAAAACCTTCACGTATCATAAAAAAATCAAGCCCACTTAGACTTCAGATAAAGACTGGAGGCACCCTTTATACCACTTGCAGAACTTCTAGCAAAAGTTTAATAATTATAAAATCTTGATTTCTAATGAAAGGTTAATGTGTTGTTGCAGATTCTTACATGAGGCAAAGCATAATAGAGTTTGGAGGGCAAACCTACTCAGACGGTTTGTCAGCTGCTTGCTTTTGGCTTCTGAGGCAACAGGAAAATTATCTGAAGAGTGTCAAGTGGGCAGCTGCTAGTGACAGAAGAACCTTCAAATGGTGCGAAGATCCAGGTGACCTGCCAGTCCAGGATAATGAAATAATCACATTCCATCACTCACTGTAACAAGCTATTACCAGAGCATTCATTCTAACACTGTTCAAAGCCTACAGAATTAAGATACAGATAGGGCATGTTCCAATGTGTCCAGGACATTCACGTATTTTTTGAGACGAAACCTCAAATAATACAATTATTTTATTCCCTTAGAGTAAGAGAAAACATCATTAAAAGATTACCTGCATTCCCACATCAATGATACTCAAAGTACTTTAAAGTAATTTTAGGAAAAGTTTGTAGTAGAACTTTAGTACCCAGAGCAGCATAATAACTCCTGCTGTGTCCCTTTGTGCTACCTCATTCCCAGTCCACAGCAGGGGGAACACAGGAAAACTTCTGTATGCCTTAGAGGAAAATATCTGAGTGTTTTGGTGATACTACAACTCTTTCTTACCTTGTGGTGAGGAGGATCACTCTCAAGCTTGCCTAATACTCGCTTCCTTAGGGTATTATATATCCAGTGTACTAACCAGTCCACACTACTCCATTAGGACTATGCCAGTCTTTAAGCAACCAGACTTGCCTGTGGAAAGAAGCACTGCATCTTAAAATGGCAGAGATTTTTCTTTTTGTTAAGCAAGTATTTTTCAAACTGACCAGACTTAGCACCCAGTTTGCAAAAGATATATTTGTTTTTATTTTTCTTCTTCAAAAACATTTTTTGTGAAAATTAAGCCAATTTTAAATATTTTATCTATGAAGACCTCCGCCAAGATCTTACCTATGTGCTCTTCTAACTCTTCAGTTTAAAATACAGTATTCGATAAGAAGACCTTGCATAAATCTGCCCTCATCGTGTCAAATCTGATACTCTCTTTTTTTCTGATCTTCTATTTATAACATTGCAAAAATCAAAAGGTTACTCAGATTGACCTACACTAGCACTGTGTTTTTAATACTTCCCAAGTACAGTTCATGAAGTATGACACTGTCTTCAAAGCAGACTCTCCAGTACTAATCAGAGTCTGTAAGGCATTAGTTCATGAGCTAATGCTGATGACAGTGGACACTTGGCAAAAGTATTAAGTGACAGCAGAATACAGACAAATACAGGGAGCCAAAGGGGTTTCATAGGAACCCCCAGATTATGTACTGATAGAAAACTCACGAGCATGTTTTGTTTCTTTCTTCCACTGTCACACTTGCTGGAAAGAGTTACTGTAGAAGAGTGATTCATGAAATTGTGTTACATGGTTCAGGCAGAACTATAAGGAGTTGTTGGCACCTTACTTGATTTCATAGCAAAGCAATATTTGGTTATGAACAGTACAGTATATGACACAACTTTTCTGATTATATCCTTTGAGAATAAATAGCAGAACTTAGCTTTTCAAAGTAGCATTAAGTTTTGAACACTAATGCATATTTGGTCTTATCAGAAAGTGTCTTAGACATTTCAGCATTTTAAAACCATCTTCT
>VXAV01011479.1:140560-160040 GCA_013399715.1 Alectura lathami
GGACTCACAGTTTTTTCTGTCTTGCCACACACTGGTTTGGATCACAGAGCAGATTTAAGGCTGCAAAGAGATTTATTTCAGAAGAAGCTGAACCAGACCAGAAGCCTTGCTGGAAGAGCACCCTAGCCTCTGAGGATCTGAGACAAGAACTAGTTCTTCAGGTTTCGGGCATCAACACGTATAAGGTCCAGTGAACCAAATTAGATAAAGCCTAATGTAAAACCCTGGACCATACTCAATCTAACACAGANGTTCTTCCTAATTACAAACTGGCTGTGTCCTGAGGGATACTGTTCTCTGCCTCGCCTGTTGAACAGCATTTGACTGTGGCTTTGTGAAGAAGTGCTAGTAAATCGCACAGCAATTGTACATTAAAATACTTCTGGATTGAAAAGGTCATCTTGTTGTGGTTTAACGCCAGCAGGCAGCTCAGATCCACACAGCCACTCACTCACTCTCACCAGGTACAATGGGGAGAGTATCAGACAGGTAGGAGCATGAGAAATTACGGGTTGAGGTAGGCAGTTTACTATGTAAAGCAAAAGCCACATACCCAAGCAAATCAAAATAAGCAATTCATTCACTATTTCCGATCAGCAGGAAGATGCTCAGCCACTTCCAGGAAAGCAGGGCTCAACATGCACTATGATTTCATGGGAAGACAAAGGCCATCGCTCTGAAAGTCCCCCTCTTTCTCCTTCTTTCCCCCAGTTTTATTTTTCAGCATGACGTCATATGTTGTGTGACACCCTTTTGGCCAGATTGGGTCAGCTGTCCTGGTTCTGACTGCCCCCATCTCCATGCACAGCCTCAAATCCTCACTCACAGGAGAGTGTGAAAAGCAGAAAAACATCCTTGGCTCTGTGCAGCATGACTCTGCAACAACTAAAAATGCTGGTGTATTATCACCGCTGTTTTCATGAAATAGCCACCATATAAGCCTCTATCCCAGCAAAAACCATGGCACATCTGTAGATATATGAGAATAAAACAAAGACTATTTCTAAGAAATCTTCTACTTCCTTAGGATGATTCTTTTCATTAATTAACCATTACTATGCAATTTATTTCTTACAGAGAAGAAGAGTACTTAACCATTTCAGTCAAAACTGCACACAAATACTCAGTAGTCAGGACTGTCATTACAATACAAAACACTACTCATTTTTCATATTTCCCATCTCTGTCAGCTGAGTATATTTATCTGTGTGTTCTCAGATACATCTTTTCATTATTATTTATTGGCCAGTTTTTCATAGCTCAGACTAAGTTGAACAAAAGCCAAGTAAAACTCCAGTCCCAAAAAATAACAGTTCAACAAACAGTCTGACAAGACTTATGTTACCAGGTGAGACAAAGTCAGCAATAGATTTCTTTGTACTACTTCTACAGTTAAGGGTACTTATCTTAAATGTCACTGCTTAAATGAATTAACAATTTCCTACTAGTAACTGTTGAAATGTGAGAGGCTACTGGCTCAATCTTTTCCTGGTACTCACTGCCGATTGTCAGTCTGCTGCTTACAGCTGTTCGACCTCATTGGCTCACAATCAGGGTCACTATTTTATCCACTGTAAATGGCAGCTGCAACAGTGAGAATTATAATTTCAACGAACAGTATTAATAAAATAATCATCTGTCAGTAATAACAATGGAGAAAAAAAAGATGCAGTAGGAAATATGAAAGATAATATTGAGTTTGGCTATCTTCACAAATTGGCCAATTATTTAGAGACATTTGTGGGTTTTTTGCTACTACACTTTTATTGCTTACCAAACTGAACACTGGTGCCATTTTAGCAGAATTTCAGCTTCCCAATACATATTGACTTGACTGTTCAGAGGGGACAATTCAGAGGGAACAATCAAAAAACAGATGATAAAGGAAAGTTCCTAATTCTGTTATCTTTAGTAAATAACATAGAGGAATTGTGCAAAATACTAATACAAAAAACATGGTCTGTATTAATTTGCAAATAAGGAGTAGAAAACAATGCTTTCAAAGAGTTATTTCTAAGATAAATGTTATGTATCTCACCCTACTATGTTATTCTGGTTAACAATTTCATTATTATTGTTAAGAGTGTGAGTATGCAGTATAGGCTACTGAGTTAAGCAAGGAAAACACAAAATTTCTCAAGAAACCAAGAGAGGTATTTCAGAAAAATCTTTTGAAAAAAGTACCTATATTTACCCTAATATCTTAACTTTAGTGTTTTAGTGTTTTATTGATGCCTGTTACACTGCAGCTTTTCTCACAGAAATTTCTTCTGCAAGATTTACATTGATGTTTCCATATGTGTTCTAATAAGTGAAAACAAACCTACACGATCGTTCAATTTTAAGTGTAAAAAGTTCCAAATAACAGCGTTTTCTCAGTAATTACTGGATATTGATGCAGCAGAGTTCTTGTTAGAGCTTAGTTAATGATAAAGTGCTAACTAATGAATTGATACTTTGCAGCTTTTGGACAGTACATAGTGTTGCTGATTTTGTTGATACTGCCTTGATCATTAAAAATGTATTTATAGTAACAAGACTAACAGCCACTGAAAATAAGCCCTGCAAGCATTAAAGGCAGCCTAATCTAAAATATCAGAAGCAGCAGTTATTATCCACCATCTCAAATGAGCACTTAATAACCTGGAACTAGATCCCTTCAGGCTCCATTTATGATATGTACACACTTCTGCTGCAGTGATGAAAAATACTGCATTTTCCCAGAACTAATGACGCCTCTATAATATATACGAGGGGGCTCACAACTGTGTGGAATGAGTCTGTCAACAAGCTAACAGAGTGCAGCCATGTTTGAAAAGTTTAATGCCTGAAATACAGGCAAATTTCAGTATTTCCAACACATAATAAGCCCCTCTGGAGCCATATTGCAATTCTGTAACATGTGTTTGGTCAAGAGAATTTCTGCATATGCTTGGTTTATTTTCAGTTTGGTTACCTTTGGCTATTATAGATAATTAGGAGTAATACATAAAAGTAATTAATATGTAACACTTCACTGTGTTCTGACAAAACATCAGCGTCTCACGGGATGTTTTATTGGTTTAGTTGGTGGATACAGTAAAAGATATCCTCTTTAGCTGAAAACCAAAACATTTTTTTTGTTCCAAAGCACATCTGAAGATTTCAATGTACATAAGGGTGAATTTTACAGCTTTATTGAGGAGGTTTTGAGAGCGCTCTGTTAATATGTTGCTACAAATATTAAGGATGCAGAAAATAAATATACCTTCACCTACATTTGCTGCTGTATTTGTAGTTTAACTTGGACACTGCCAGTGCATACACTAGAACCAATTCTCCTGGCTGCCAGTCTTCAACACACATTAGCGAAGTCTGCTGTTCCTGTCAGCAGGTAGGGAACAAGAATTCACAGCTAGGCTACAGAATTTTTGAACTGAGAATCTTTTTTTAAGTCATCAAGAGACAAGAGCAAAATATGAATTAGGAAAAATATGGCCTCCTAGCATGAATTCTTGTCAGTGTGACAGGCTTCTTGAGCTTTGCTCTGATCTGACATGTAATTACTATGTATCCCCGATCTGTGAGCTGTATCCCCTAAGCGTCAAAGCAGTTCCTGACTTGCACACATATATTTTATAACAAGAAAATAGTACTTCAAAACCTTGTTTCAGAAAATTAATTTTTAACCATTTTAAACAAATAAAACCAATCAGTTATGCTTTCATATGCTTCAAATTACTCCAGATTAACATGTAAATTATAAAGCAAAGCAAGCTAAACACATGTATGTGAATTGTACCTATGTGAAATTCAGTTTTTCTGGCAACCTCACATACTGCAGTGCATTTAATGAGTTATAACAGAAACAACGAAAGCCTTACACATGGAGAGCTGGAACTATAGATAAAAATACATTTTTTTCTGTTCCAAAGAATAGTACATGTAGACACAATATCCTAAACGCTTCAGTAATTCCAGCCTCAACTTTAGGATCATATCAGTTCATAATTCCTCATCTCCAATATGAATGTAGCATAGATACACAGCTCTGTCTCCTGTTTCCTTAGTATTTGGTGTTCTGCACAATTTCACCTGGCTGTTTGCCAGCCATAGCAGCAATACATGAGAATGGAGAATCATGCTTGGGATGTAAAACACTGACCCAGCACATCTCCCCAGCAGCCTCAGACACACAGGTTCTAGGAAGCTTGAAATGCAGAATAAAGCAACTTTCAGAGCAAAAGGGTTTTTTGCTGCTTCTGCTTGTTTTGTTTGTTTTGTGTGTGTGAAAAGCAAGAAAACCTGGTTTTCTGTTTTGTTCTATTGTTTGTTTGTTTCTTTCTTTCTTTTTCTTTTTTTTTTTTTTTTTTTTTTTTTTTTTTTGTTTGTTTGTTTGGTTTGGTTCCTACTAGAGGAGCAAAGTCCAAAAAGGGAAGTTCCATTCCCAGTTCCCTGTGATGGTATTGGCAAGCTGAACTTCTGGTCCCTCAATCACAATCCAAGTTTTGCCTTTTCTCCAAGATAGGTTTAACAAACCTGTGTCACTGATACGGTTTCCACCGTCTTCTCCAAGTGCCAAAGAAACACATAGATCTGTGCCTAGATCTGGCCATAGGGAGAGGCGGCCATCCGGGGCAGCTACCTTCTCAATTGCCATCCCACAAACAGAGATAAGAGCCAAAGCTGCCACCAGCTCTTCTCCCATTCCACTTGTCATAGCCTTCCCCAGATATGTGAAGCTGCCTTTTAGGCACTAGCAGTAGCAGCAGAAGTCTGCTGGGATTACGAGAGACAAAGTGGGAAGGTGCTTTGAGGACAGGAATCCAGCTATGCCCTGACTTTCTATATATATGTATCTAAATCTACATATACCTTGACCTTGAAACTGCATGTGAGAGAAGCTGCTTGGAAACTGCTGGCTTCTCTCATGTGATCCCTGGTGCAACAAGCTGCATTAGCAGGGCAGTCACAGCACCGACCCCAGACTGTTCACATGAAGCAAATTCTCTCTGCCGTCATCCCATGCAGCTCTGTGACATGAAGTGGAAAGTATAAGCAAGAAAGAAAAGGGAAAGTGGGAAATAAAGAGATGGCAACAGTGCCAGGGTACAGTTCTACGTGGACAGCAGATGGCCTGGAGCCAGATGGAAAACCAAAAGTTAAAAAAAAAAAAAAAAAAAAAAAAAAGTTTTAAATGTCTTTGTAGATTTCTCTAGTCAAACAAAGAACTTCAAATGAAAATTTTGAATGCGTTCTTTGAAGTCTGCTTTCTCAGGTGGCCTTTTTCCTACGTTAAGACTTCTCAGAATTTACTGCAGAGTTCTCATTAAGCTCATGCTAATTTTTAACCCGAATAGCACAGAAAAACACCCACAGCCTTTGCGCAGTACTGTCAGTCCTTAGCATTCAAACTTCATGGAATAACCTTCCCAAAATGCATAATACTTTCAAAAGCATCAAGAGATTAGTCATTAAAAATGATGAGTTCCTATTGTTTTGGAGTTTCAAGCTGTTGAGCCTTTTCCTACAACTCTGCAGGCTTCAATCATCTTTTGCATCTTAAGTCCCCAAGCAGCCTTAAAATATTACTTTCAATCTGCAGTCTTTCAAGCTCTAAAGGCTTTTATTAGAAGAGGTCCAAACACCCTGATACCTGATACACAATCCTAAAAGCTGTCAGTGCTGATTGTAAGTTAAAGTAGACAAAATGTAACACTGCAAACAAACTATGACAAAAGGCTACCTCTACTCTGAACCAGAAGCAAATTGCTTTGTGGGACTACTTCCATCAGAGAGACGTTTATACTGGTTCCATCCCTCTGAGCTCACTTTTAGAGCAAAGTCAATGGAGCCAGTGTGGCAATTCAGTGCTGCCAGAAGGGCTGTTCCCCCACCCTGCCCTGCATGTGCCCAGCTCTGCCTTTCCCACCCTGTGCCTGGTGGGAACTCCGCTGGAATTTGGGGATGTGGCTCACCAAGGCATCCAGCAAGCACTGGGCTGGGAACAATGAAATGTCCTGCAAGTGAAACTGGGAGAGGAGCTGCACTGGGGAGTTACTCAGTGTCTTCCCCATTCCGTTAGTTAAATGCTACATCTCGCTGGGGGCGCTAAATATGCTGCACCAACACCATACTATTAAGTTGCATATGTAATAAATGCACATGCAAAAAAGCCATTTTGATTCAATGGTCTCCAGCATCTAGGGATATATCTAGAAGGTTCATCTGCATATTTGCTGTCTTTTGCATCGTGAGTCGTATGGGGTATGTCCAGACACTCTGGAAGCTCCCCTGGAAGATGGAATCACTGTAGAATATAGCTTCCTGCTTCCAGCTTAATAGCAGTAATTATGAACATACAGCCATGGTGTGCCAGCTCACCGCTTTTTCCAAGGTGAGGACTTTCTGTGATTCCTGTGATATGCAGGCGAGCAATTGCGGCTAACCTTTTCCTGCTGTAGCTGTGGCAAGACTTTGAGGGTTGACTTGGAAGCCCTTGCTCTTGGAGGACTCAAAATTCTGAGGTTGTAAGTCCAGCTACTTCTAAAAGCAGAAAATCTCTTGAGTTCATAATGGATCTCAATCGATCAAGTATGCCTTTTCATCAAGCAGCAGGATTAGTTATGAGTTTAAATTCCCTCTTCAATGGCAGTTTCTCAGAGTGCAGTGTTAATGACCTTCAAGTCACACTGCTATACCTAAATATCTTAGTCAGTTGGCAAAGCAAAAGTGCCAAACAAATAAGAAGTAAAATAATAACTCACTGTCTATGGAGTTAGTGAGAGTGCTGAAGAGACAAGGAATAACAGTCATTCTCAGTAGCCTTATGTTTTCTCTAGATAAAACTCAAAAGACAGTTGGAGATCCAATTTACAAGGAATTGAGATTTCAATAAAATTTGCATCAAGGGAATAAGTAAAAGCAGAAAGTTATTCAGACAGAGCTAAAAGAGAAGCAGGGTAGGAGGGTATTAGCAACATTTAACATTTCTTTGTCTCCAAAGTGAAGAAACATCATTAAAAGATGCAGCTTAGTAATTCTCACAGGGAAAAAGTTTAAGAAAAAGTTCAGTTCCCTAAACTCAGGGGGCTTTTGCCTTGCTAGTCAGAGGTGAGCTAATACTATTAGATAACAGAATTCATGTTTAATTAGTAATTTTAAATGCATCTCTTCCCCCAACTTCAGGTAATATACTGAAATAATTTTACCTACTCCCTGAAGAAAGGTTTTGATATATCATAACATAAACTTCCAAGAGTATGATGAATTGCTTTTTTAAGAAACTCCTAAAAATTTCATAAAATTTCATGTGAGTTTTTATTTGTGACAATTGTCTGCGCATCCCAATCACATTTTCAGATTTATTAAAACAAGTGAACTAACAAATGAGCCAAATCTTAGCCATTTTAAGAGAGTAAGAGTAGAAATGAGCAAGAGAGATGAACAAATGAGTAAAAGGAGAGGCTAAAGAACCATTCAGCAGGAAGGCACAATGAGAAATTCACTCCTCTGCCTGATGAGTATGAACAAATTGATTCCATATTTTAAACCATTCAATGAGCAAGGATGTGACATGATATATTGCTGGTATTTTTGAACTTTCATGAGGCTGAGTGATGCTTACTTGTACATGGAATCTATTTGCTTTATGCTGCCTTTTAAAACACTTGTTTTCCCTGTAGATGAATCAAGGACAAGTAAACAGGAACAGAGGGATGAGTGCCAGTGCCTTTGAAATCCAATCGCTCTTACCTTATACTGCTAATTTGGGGATGGAGGTAGTTCGACTTACAATTAGGATTCCTCCATAATGATGCCTTTCCTCCATAGCTCTCACACACAACGCAAATCTTTTCCAGAAACCTAAAAATAAAGTACATTGCATACTCCAGCTGTACTGTTGTTTAACTTGGTGTGACAGATTGATAAACACGAATACAGGCAACACAAAAAGACAGTGAGGTGTTCTGACCAAACAGGATTTGAAGGGCATGGCAAAGGAGTAATCTGAGCAGCTGTCAAAAGGATAGACTTTCTACAGCGCGGTTAATGTTCCAAAAGGTTCCCTATTATGTGCCTATAAGCATCTCTTCATGATGAGGCAATGCATGTTGATGTATTGTTTTCACATATTGATGCTCATCATCCCACCAAAATTAAAAATAATACATTAGATATAGAGTAAAGCTCCTTGTGCTCCAGGCAAACCTGCAACCTTTGCAAATCTCATGTTTTTTACTGAAAAAGTGAAAGTAAATCTACACCACAGTAAAACTTAATTACTATTACTTCTGGTTTGGGTTTCCCAGATTCCAGGAAATTTATCTAAAAACATTTATACCCTTCAGGAATTCTGATTGCCTCTTCCAATACCTTGCCAACCCATTGCTCAAGAAATGAAACTATCAGTTTGATAACACTCCATATGTTAACTCAGAAACACATTTTGCCTTCATATTTACTTCTTTTAGGGAGAAAGAATGAGGAACTGTTACCCAGAATGAAGGGCTAAATGTCTAAAATAGCACTGACAAACCAAGTATTCACGAATGCATTACTTTTCACTTCTCCAAAGTTCCATTATGCAAGACTGATTACCCTGAAGAAAACTAAGGATACATGGGAAATATAAGTAATTTCAGCAGGATAATGAGGTCTCAGTCATAATGGCACTGTTTGGCAGATCAAGCTCTTCTCTGTGCCCCAGTCTTTTAAATTGCATGTCCTTCCTTCTCCTGGTACGCAGAATGCCCTCACTGAATCATCGAGTTGGCTCCATGTAAAGAGACACATATGTACATTTTTTACTTTCTTTCAACTGAATCAGATTTAACCAACATTCACAAGTCATAGTATTTTGTATTGCTTTGCTATTCTTCATATAACAGGTGTTGGTTGCAAATTGATGGAGGATAAGTGCTATGAGGGAAATTTTAACTTAGTGATGTTCTGCTATTGAGTTTCATGCTGCCAGGATTTCACCTCAGCTTCATTCATCATACAGTTGGAACCAGTTCAGCTTTAGGAGCAAGCACATTGGCCTGCTCAGGATCTTTTCCCCATAACCATGAATTTAGGTAATTCCAGCCTTACAGTTATTTCTTTCATCCTTACGTGATCTCTCTCTTTCCACTACTCTTTCCCTTTTTCTTACTGTCAGCATCTTTCTGAGAGCCAGAAGAATCCCTGTGTCACTGAATAAAATGCCAGAGAATCCCAGGCAGGAGAGCTGCCTCACATCAGGCACACCGACTTCCTGGGCAAGAGCTGTACTATTCTCAGGAGACGACTGTAGAATACTAAAACAAATTACCGTGGTGCATTTCACAACAGTTTATAAACTAACAGTTCCACAAATTTCCTTCTCCTCCACCCTGGTTATTTACCTAGTTTAGAGCCTTGAACATATAAGCCATAAACACATAAAATTTCGGCGTGATGTCTAAAATAAAAGAATTACAAATCAATTTTTCATTATTTGCCCGGAGTCTTCTGCTTCCATAAATTCAGGCTCAGCAGTGTAACACTTACAGAAATTGTTAGAGTGCCACCTATTGGTAATAGGTGTACAAATGAAAAAGACTGGTTAATCTGCATAGTGATCATTTGTCACTCGTGGTTTTTTTTTAGGTATATCAAGATTAAAAGCTTTAAAATTGATATAATTCACGTTCCATTCATAATTACGTTTAAATTTAGATTTATGTATAACTTAAAATGAGTGTATTTAAGGCGTAAACCACTGGAAAGTGATAAAGATTTATAGCCTTGGAGTGCAAAACAGACCCACCAGAACCACCTGTTTAAAATCTGAGTCACATTACTAAGCTCAANATAAAATAAAATAAAAAATAATAAAGTTGTCTTGGGATAAAACTGCCCTTCCTTCTCATGGAAAGATTAAAAATTATGTTCGAAATCACAGTCTTGGGATAGTACAGCAAATTTTCTATACCGACAATCCTCGACTACTGTTAGTGTTTCAAAGATATATTGGCAAGGCCAGAAGCTGATTTCTCTCCCCTTTCTGTCTCTCATGAGCAAATCTCATGCTTTTTTCTTCACGCCCTCTTCACATATACCTTGAGGCCTTCTAGCCTCCATTAAGTGAAAAGGTGTTGATTTACCCTTGAAACTGAAGTAAGATGCAAGAACACAAAGCAAGATATACATCTGACCCGGTTTTGAACCTTAAACTTGATCCTCTGGCTGTCTGCCTTCTCTTCTTTCTCACTGCCCAGCAGCCATCAGGTTGGGAGCATCATTGCCTAAAGAGCATCACCGCCGAAATCCTCACACATCCTCCTCATCTCCTGCTCTTTACTGTTGCAGCCTCCCCCTCTATGCCTTCACAAGCTTTCACACTAAAACAAACAACTGTGTTGCCTAGCTTTTTTCTGCCCAGACCTCACAGGCTTGATCTCAGAATCAAACTATTCCTCTTCCAAGTCTTTCTGTTAATTAGCGCTGACCCCTGCCCAGCTCATGACAGCTTTTTTGACAGCTCTTTTCATGGTTCTGCTGAGAAGAGCTACACAAACGCATAGAGCAGGTGCTTTTGTAGATGGTTCTAGGGAAAAAAAAATATAAACCTACTGTTAATTATACCTGATACTATAGTGCAGAAAACATGAAATAGAAGTCTAACACGGCAAAGAAACAACATGAGGCAAAACATGCTGTGTGGGATACTGCACGTAATATATTTTATATATTCAGCCCTCTGAATTATTCCATTTATCCTCAGAATCCTTTTACTTATCCTCGGTGGTCTGAAATTCCTGATTTAAATCACTTGGCTTAGCAGTATTTTATGTTTACTAAAATGACATGTAATTATCGAAACACTTGCTGTTTTTCCTTACTTACAGTAAAGGCTAAAAACAATGTTTCCATTTGTATTACTTATTATCTGATTTGGAAAGTGATCTTGTTGATAACCATCTAGTTCTTAGTGGCAGGATCACTTTCTAAATCAGTTCCCAGTTTGTCACCTTTACTTCCAGCAGGTGCCTGATATATATTCTCATTCTTCATAACCATTCCTTCTTTCAACTCTTAGATTACATCATTCTATCAGTGCATGCTTTTTTATTCCTTAATTTTATTTTTCCTTCCCGATCCTACAGAGAATGCTCCAGGCTTCTCTGTGGTTTATAAAAAGACATTTTCTCTTATGGCTTTCTCTTGAAACTTCGATCATTCTCTGCCTACTCTTGGGGCATAGTCTCACATATAACTTCCCTCCCTTAACAAGTATATTTTCTTCTTCTGAGGACATATTTACAACAAAAGTCCAGGGGAATCAGAAGTAACATTTCTGTGGTGCAACCATTGTAGACCCATGCCTGAGAATAATGACATGATTCCTAACCCGACTGTAGTATCTGCGCTGTTGTCAGATGTTAAGAAGAAGGAAATGTGAGAAGAATAAAAACACTTATGACAGAATTCTCAGTGAAATCAATGTGTCTCCTTCATAATTTGTGCAATATTTACAGCTTTAAATAAGTATCGATGCCATAAGCATTTTAGGAGTCTGCCACTATAAGGACGCACAGCAGTTGACAAAACTTTTGCAAGACGTATTTGTGACCATATTTTTGTAAGTCCAGGTCCTAGGCTCATCTTACTCTTCTTTATCCTTTCAGCTGAGACTTTTGGACAATTTGAACAGAAATTGAAAACAAACCTGGGATTGTTCTCCCACTCTGTGTCTTGCAGAATGGCAGCCAACTGCTCAGACCTTGTCCCAGCTATTAGGTCAACTTGCTATTCTAAACATTCACATGCTTAAAGCTAAATTTTAGTAGCTTTCTTAAAAATTTGGTGAGGGAGGGAAATGGTGTCTGCTGGAGTGTGTGAAATGCAAATTAGGTCAAGCTTATCTTTGTGTTGTTGTTCACATTCCAGACCTCATTCACATGGGAAAGGGAAACTGAATACTTTTATCTTCATTCATAGTCTAAAAGAAATTACATTTCCATGTGATCTTCAGTTGTAGATAGCATATTTCAATCACCTCCTAAATTTCTCTCATTTTGAAGAGTTGCACAGAAATTAGTTTTTCTGTGCCTCTAAGCTGGAAAGAGTAATCACCTGCAGCAGTTGGCCAGGTCATACCAGGACTCTGGGCAGATGACACAGCAACTGTACATGGAAATAAAATTAATATATCTACTTTTTATATTAATGTAGCTGGATGAAAACATAACAATAATAATAATAATAATAATAGCAAAAATGCCCTAAGGTTTTAAGTCTTCTTCATTCATTTTTGGATACCACTGATCATTCAATTCAACATGCATACCAAATGAGGGGATTTATAATTTCCAGGCTATGGATTTCTCCCCTGTGATATAAATATCCGTAAAAATCTCCCATGAGGTATGGCAAAAGATGCCTTTAACCTTTGCACATATAATTTTGGATCAGTTTAACATCATTTTCCTCAGAATGAAACCATATGTCACCTAATGGCTCAGGGGAAATATTGGCATATGGAGCTTTTCGTGTTGCCACTGCCAGTTTGAATCTAGCCCAGGTCACTAACAACCAACACTGCTGCATCTGAAGGTTGTTGGGTAATCTATGTAAAATGAGTTGGCCATCTCACCCCTTATCCTGGAGCAAAGTTGTCCACCAGAAAATGGCCACTGCAAATGGTTTGAATTCACCCTTCTGCAAGTAGTATCAACAAGTCAGTGAAAACTTAAATAAGCATTGTACGTATGTGAGGTTTCACGTTTTTGAAGTCACTCCCTAAAATACTGACAGGCAAGACAGTTTTTTTGAGATACAGCCTATAATACAATATATATAGCTATATTATAATATAATATATATTTTTTTATATAACTATAATAGGAGTTACGACACTTCTCAGCCAACCACCTGTAGCTACTTTACATTAGCTTTGCACCAGGGCCTCCCAACCCTTCCTTCATACACACTTAACCCATCAGACAGATCAAAGTTTAATGTCTGCATTAATGCTTCACATAGGATGGTAGGTCTTTAGGTAATGACAACTCTTTCTCTCTGAAGTGAAGATTCAGACTTCAGACAAGAATAATAAATCTTCTCAAAAAGAAGAATGCAGACCAACAGAGTACCATGACGTGGTACGTTAAAAGATGTAATCACTTCATGAAAGCTGAAAAAAATACTAAGGGATTATAAGCATTTAATAGTATCTCAGAGTACGAAAGAATTTAATAATAATATTAAAGTGTGCATTGCACCACAGAACACCGAAGGCCTGAGAAAAAAAATATTTAAAAGCCTCTTAGAAAAAAATTACCAGGGAGCCTTTTCTTAATTTTCAGTAGGAGGGATTTTAATCAGTATAACATGTAAGTTTCCTCTTTGCAGTAGTTAAAACACTCTGTTCTATATTATCAGTTCTCAGTTAGGCTTCAAAAAGTATCATTCTGTTTTTATTTCCTACTGGAATATTTGTGAAAACAGATATTTTAATGCATAGTGTGACACTGATATGCAGCTGGGAAATGAAGGCAGGCAAATTAATTGATAATGCAGTTTTTTACGCACTCTGTGGGAGCTGTGTCACAAAGGAGGCTAACAGTAAGTGTTTAAAAAAAAAAAAAAAAAAAAGAGAGAAACAGGGAGATGATGTCAAAAGCAGGACTATTCTTCCTCATCAGCCTATATTCCACTTACTGCCAGATAACCAAAGAGCTTACATGCAAGAATTAGTGAGTCACTACTTCACTGATGTAACAAACTATCTATACCTATCTATGCAGATCTTTGTGTTATTAGGCTTGATGTTTTGCAGTTTTTCCTGTCATCACTTTGTTAACTGAATATGCATATATCAGGAAATAACATACACAGTTTACACGTTTGCGTTTTTCATTTCTTCTTTTTTTTTTTTTTTTTTGCTGTTGTAAATTATATTGTTATTTTAGAAAGGAAATGTAGTATGTCAAGTGCTGAAAGGATACTGTCAGATTCAATATATACTCCCCTTCGTCACTATAGTAACTAGACTTTTATCTAAATCTCAGCTCTTTCTCCTGTGTCAGACTTGACTCAGCTCACAAGGCTCCACACTCCCAGTCTCCCAGAGCCTCTTTTTTTTAACCTCCCCTGTGTTGTTAAGCCTCATAAGCAGAGCTGTTGCAAAGAAGCCAAGAAGGTCTACCACCCCTGGTGTTAACTGTATGAAAAGACTTCAGATGAAGGTACATATGCCTGTGTCCCCACTGACTGCTGCAATCCAAGTAATGAGCTGAGCAAGTACTGTAGAAAATGAAGAAATGACTGGTGAGACCTGTGTGCCATGTAGGGGGTATGCAGAGCCACCTCCATGGCCACAAGTAGTGGAAAAGTGCTATGGAAGGATGACATTATATACCCACAGCACACAGGCCATCCTGAAAAAATGTTCATCTACAGCCTAAAGTTTATTTCTTGAGATACCCAAAGACATGTTACTGGAAGATATCTTGGCTTTCCTCTTAAAATTTTCCTAGTTATCTCAGCTTTTACATCCAGCTATAGAATCCAGAGTGATCTGATAAACCTCAGTCTGCTAAAAATTCAGGCCAACCCTTCTAAAGTGTCTCCTTTCAGATATTTTATATTATGATAATATGTTCATGTAATATGTATTGCATTTACATTTTCCTCTTCAAATACTAACTTTTGGCTTGTATTTATATCAGGATGGAGTTCAAACTTGCAGGTTTTTTTGAAAATTGGTGAATGACACAAAACTGGCGGAGTGACTGACTCACCAAGGGACCTGCTGCCATCTAGAGGGACCTTGACAGGATGGAGAGGTGGGCTGTCAGAAACCTCACAAAGTTCAGCAAGGAGAATTGCAAAGTCCTGCTTCTCAGGGAGGAGCAACCCCAGGCACCAGCACTGGCTGAGGGCCACCCAGCTGGAAAGCAGCTCTGCACATGAGAGCTTGGGGGTCCAGGTGCATACCAAGATGAACATGAGCCAGCAATATGCCCTAGTTGCTAAGAAGTCCAATGGTATCCTGGGCTGCATTAGGTCAAGAGAGGTGATCCTTCCCCTCTGCTCAGCACTGGTGAGACTATACCTGAAACACTGTGTCCATTTCTAGGCCACACAGTTCAAGAGAGACCTGGACACACTGGAAAGAGTCAAATACGGGACCACCAAGATGATGAAGGGGCTGGAGCACTTCTCCTATGGGGAGAGGCTGAGAGAGCTGGGACTGTTCAACTTGGAGAAGAGGAGGCTCAGGGTGGATCTCATCAATGTGTCTAAATAACTGAAGAGTGGGTGCAAAGGGGACAGAGCCACGCTCTTTTCAGTCATTCCCAGTGACACGACAAAGGGTAACAGAAACACAAGTGTTCCTTCTGAATGTCAGGAAGAACTTGTGTGCTGTGGAGATCATGGAGCAGAGTGATGTGAAAATGGAGTATTGATTAGCGGTGTCTCCTTCCTGTTTCCTTTGTCCTGGTAGCAAGGTGCTCTCCTTGGGCTGCAGAAAATGCAGACATCAGTTTAAAGAGCGTGTGTATGGATTTATCACATTGAAAAAATTGGGCTTGTTCAGCCTACAGAGAAGAGGGCTCAGGAGGGATCTAGTCAGAGTCTTGCAATAGCTAAAGATTAGGTGCAGGGGAGGTAAAGGTACTATATGCACTAGCATGCACAGTGAGAGAAGAGGCAACAGACACAAGTTACTTCAGGGGAAACTCCATCTGGATATGGGCGAAAAAATACTTCGCTGTGAAGACATGGTCCTGGGCAACCTACTTGAGCAGGGGGGTTGGATCAGTTGGCCCCCAGAGGTCCCTTCCAACCCTAAACATTCTTTGATTCTGTGACGGCTAAACTCTCAAAATGATGGAATCTGCCTTGCTGGAAATACTGGAGTCTTAGCTTGACAGGGTCCTGGATAACCTAATCCAGGGCTCTGTACACAACAAAAGGCTGGAACAAATAATATGCAGGGATCCTTTTCAATGTAGACTTTTCTGTGATTCTAGGAATTTATATACTATCAGAAATTCAATCTCTTGTTTAAATTCTTGCAGCCAGAGTGGACTGAAATATTAATCAGAATAATTATTATTTTGAAGCAGAAGTTTCAGGGAAAAAGTAAAACAAAACAAAAACCTGATCTGGAGTTGTTAAAACTGATTCCTGCTCAGTTTAGCACAGAACTGTGTCCACCCAGCTGCCACCTTGCCACACTCTAGTCCAGAGGACTTCTGCTATGGGCCAGACATCAAACCAAATGCTAGACTGATGACATCACAGGAAGTGTGAACAAATTATGGACAGATTAGAAATAAGAATATCAGTTATGTCAAAACCCATATTTTTGCATTGTAAAACATAGTGTCTTCAGTACGTTTCAAAACCATATTAAGTGTTACAAGAAGTGCAGAAAATATTGTTAACCTATTCAGACTTTCAGGCCTGTGAAGTCTACAACCAACTCCGAAAAGATATACATTTCTTCTGTGAAAACATCTGTTTATACTTACTGCTCTATATCCTGATAAGTATTTGGGGAACGTTATTGAGGAAAGAGTAAGCATACTCATTGCTTTCTCAGAGTTTTAGAAGGATGGTGCTAGGATGCAACTATGTGCCTATTTCTTATTTCAGAATACAATACAATTGTATTGGGGGAAAAAAAAAAAACAACTAAACAAAGAAAATTTGCTATATTTTTTGAAAATCACTACATACTTTACCTTTTTAAAACCTTTGTTTTTAAACAAAAAAATTTATCGCCTTCACCTCAAAGTGTTTGACATGTGAAAGGATCTTTATATGGTACAAATTTACCCAGTCCCAAGTTCCTTTACCTTAGATATTACTGAGGTACTTGCTGCAACTCTTTGAATATGTACTTGGTGTTTTTCTTTATTCCACACTCACATAATTTTCTTCCTGTGACAATTGGCTCCACACACACTATTCCTCTTCTTTTGCCAAATTCCAGTCTGAGGAACACTCATAAAAAATTGCAGTTCTCACACAATTTTGCACATGGAGCTTCAAAATAGTTGTGGCACAATACAGCCAGCTTGCTTTCTCTGTCATCTCTGCTATCTCATCCAGATAAACCTTCTCACGTACATGTTGTTTCCATAATTTTGCTATTTATCACACTTCCTGGTAAGTTTTTCAGACTAAGTGTAAACTCATACTAAACATTATTTGCTAAGAATACTAACAGCTTGAAATATGCCACTGATGCATACAGCTTGTTCCATCATTCTAAGTATGCCATAGATCAAGTTATCTACCTGCGGTGGTGAGCATATTAAATCACTTGCAGTTCCATTTGCATGATCATCTTTCCAAACACTCTTGCTGTGTTGCTGACTCAAGCACTTTGAAAGACTGACTTGAAATTACAGTTTAAAAGAAATGTGAACATTGTCTCCCTCTGAGTATGCAGGAAATGAAATGTGTTAGCTCTTATACATTTCAAATTAGATTCAGCACATAACTGTCTAACATGAGAGCACCTAGCAATAGTTTACATTTGTCTCTCCAGTAAGCTTTTTAATCAAAAGTAATTCAGTGTTAAGCATATTGAAAATCCTTTCATTAGCTGTGGATGGGTCTTGATTTATTCACATGTCATGAGACATATGTTGCTGATGTTGTAGTCTACCATATCTCCAGTTTTAAATAAGTGTTTCAGTTCTGGGCTGAAGTTTTTGCAAAGAGCATGTCCACAATTTTGCATCATGCAAGGCAGGAACAACCAGTGTGCCCAAGGTGGCTGATTTGCATTGGTGACTAAATCAGAGAACTACTCATAGGGCATCAGGTGGCAGATCAGAGGCGATTTTTCTGTTTGCTTGGGTCATGCTGGGTTTTGTTTTTCCCAAAGTAGTCTCAAGGCATGATTTTCTTTTACACACTGTTTTGCAACATTTGCAGTTTCCTCCCTGCAGGGCCTCTGCAGAACTGAGATGCTGTTCAGAACTTTTCAAGTATGCAGCAGCCAGGGTCACAAGTCCTTATTTTGTGTAAGATATCTATCCTGATTAAGATATTTCATTGCACAATCCCACACGTGGAAAAACATAGTTCAGAGGCAGTGTCAAGACCTGCCAATGGAAAGCAGTTGCATGTCTACATCAACTGTGGTGTCATCGGGCAATTCACACAGGATTACAGTGAGTGAAGGTACGTAGGAAGTACGGGGGGACTCTTGAGAATCCTGTTTAGTTTGGCATTATACATAAGCATTTTTGATAACTGCAAAGTACCTCTTCATATTAGCTATGTGCTTTTTGAAAAATTTTGCCTAACTCCCCTACACTGCAGTTATACACCTCCAGGCTTGGGAAGATATTAAAAAAAAAAAAAAAAAAAAAAAAAAAAAAAGCTTTATTTAGTGTCTCATTTTGTTTACTTTAAAACAAGTTCTCTCTGTCCTCTGCAGGGGAGTTGGACTAGATGACCTCTAAAGGTCCCTTCCACCTCAGATGATTCTATGATTCTATGTTTGTCATACTGTATGGTGAAAATCCTGGCTGCCATTCAGGTAGGTGAGAATTTTGTTGTGATTTCACCAGAGCTAAGATTTCACGTCTCTTTATAGAGTGAGTGCCAAGAAGGGTCACTTTAGGCTTGCATCAGCTAGATGGTTTTGAAAAAAGAAAGTCATATTTTCAATTTCACATCATTATGGATATCAGTTGTGCCATCTCTCAGACAGAAGCATGCATATACAGGTATTTTTCTCTGGTGCCTCTGACAACACAAGTCTACATGATGTTTGAAATGCTGTTGTGAAGATGCTCAGTGCTTTCAACAGACTGAGAACTGAGGTGTTCCAATATATTGCAGAATTCCCAGATAATCTCTAAAGACAGATGACTACTAGACACAGCAAGAACATTGCTTGAACAGTTTCTTACCCTGCTAAAGATATTTAAACAAACTAAACAACATGCCAGAATGAAATATTTCAGGATGCTTGCTCACAGTTCAGAGATTCAGTTCTATTGGAGCAAGTTTCCCAAATTCCCTCAGCAATGTGCACTTTTACAGAGCTGCCTTTGGAAAGTTGCTGACGATGTCTGGTAAGAACAGTTAAAATGCTCCACTGGTGAAAACCAGCATGCTTTTGTCAATTCAAAAGACTTGAAGAAGGGGAAACAGCCCACCAGCATATAACATAGAAACCTTTACCCATTTATTCTGAGGAATCCAATTCAGATGAATACACATCACCCAAAATGTTTGCATCTTTGTTAAAATACGTGCATATATGCATGGCAGGAGAAACAGCTCAGTCTCATTTCCTCAGTACAGACCTTATGTCTCCCAAAGAGTTCAAGATGTGGAACAGAATCTGGATTTTTACTCTGTTCTTTCTCCCACAGCCATGAGGGATGGAACTTGCTTTCATACACTTAGGTTATGTATCCATAGCTCAGTCTGTTTCTGCTAGTCTCTTTCCCTTTCACAGTATTTCAACCATATATTCGATTTCAGGTTAAAA
>VXAV01011479.1:169799-186571 GCA_013399715.1 Alectura lathami
ACTGCCCGCGCTGGTCTGCAGCCCTGCCGGACAGGCGCGGGGTCGCGCACCGCAGCGCCCCCTAGAGAGCAGTGTGCCGTGGTGTATATGCTATGGAATACTTCTATTTTCTTCCTTAACTCTGTTCTCAACCATGACAGGTTGGCAGCCCTGTCCACGGCAGGGGAGTTGGAACTAGATGATCTTTGAGGTCCCTTCCAACCCAAGCCATTCTATGATTCTATGATTCTGTGAAGGGCTCTTGAGTGGATCCTAGAAGTCAAAGAAGACTGTGGAGGATCCTGGGAACTACAGCAACCTGCTGGTGTTGTACTTTTTATATGAAGAAAATTAACTTCAGCATTCAGACCAGATGCCTACCACAAGCTTCAAATACAATTCATTACAGTAGTCTTAGCTGAGGTGATGATTGCAGAGAAGGATTAATGTCAGTAGTTTCTTGTGATAAAGAACAACATTTTTTTTTTTTTTGCCTAGTAAGCTAGACATGAAAGGAAGCATCTCGCAGGTTTCAAACTAACTCAGAGCTTTGCAAAGCTCACTTTCATTAATCGAAGGCAGATATGTTCAAAGAAAGTCAGCATTGTGACAAATCCTTCATGCATTTCATTTATGAATTCCCTCGCTTTCAGTTTCTTTAGCACTGGTATTTCCTTCTCTGTTTTTAAGATTTTTGGCTAGTGAATACTGTGACTTCTTTGAGGCAGAGCCATTTTCAAAAAGGACTTCAATTTTTTTGCTGATTTATATTTCAGTGTTGATCGTTTCATGGATATAAAGTAACAACACACAACCACGGGATAAACAAACTGAAAGGCAACAAAATGGAGTCAGATATTTAGGAAAGCCCTGAACTGCCGTGGGATGTCTTGGAGATCACTCGGTTAGTTTGTCTTGCAGGGGTGCAGCATGCTGTGTCAAGAGACTGCACCCAGCTACACTAGCCTCAAATGACAGATTTCCAGTGGCTTCAAGGTTGTCCTGCATGGGAGGAATCCACTAGCTGCCTTGTGCCAGCCACAGATACTTCCAGCTGACTCTGAAACCAGGATGCACACTGCAACACACACAACAGGTTCAGCCAGCCACAGGAACACATGCCTGTCATCATGCATGGTTAAGAGAGAATCATAGAATCATAGAATTATAGAATCACAGAATCATAGAATCATAGAATCGTGGAATCATAGAATCATAGAATCGTAGAATGGCCTGGTTTGGAAGGTACTTCAAAGATCATCTAGTTCCAACCCCCATGCCGTGGGAAAAATAAAATAAAATAAATAAATAAATANAACTGCCCAGGAACCCATCCAGCCTGGCCTTGAACACATCCAGGGATGAATGACTGCTGCTGGGAGGGGAGGAACAGAGGAGACGGATGGAAGGGGACATCACTGAGGACACAGCTGGAGGTGTGCTCTTTGGAAATGTTCCATGCCAGAGGAGGTGTATCTTTGAAGAGATTGTAGCTCATGGAGGAAGCTGCAACATGGCAGGTCCATGGCCATCTGCATTGAGGGAGGGACACCACCAAGGGGCCTTGGAATGTGAACGAGAAATGCTGGGGCAGGGACTCCTCCAAAGGGACAGTGGCCCATGGGAGATTTAGGCTAGATGTTAGGAAGAAATTCTTTACTGAGAGGATGGTGAGACACTGGAACAGGTTGCCCAGAGAGGATGTGCGTGCCCCCTCCCTGGCAAGGTTCAAGGCTGGTCTGGATGGGGCTCTGAGCAACCTGGTCTAGTGGGAGGTGTCCCTGCCCATGGCAGGGGGGGCTGGAACTAGATGATCTTTAAGTTCCCTTCCAACCCAAACCATTCTGTGATTCTATGATTAACCACAGTGGAGAAGAGAAAAACAAGTTAGAAGAAAGGAGCATTAGAAGGAAAACTGTGAGGCATTCAGCCCCAATCCCAATTCCCCAAATTGAGGCTGTTCTGCTTGTGATGCCACCTCAGCCAGCCTTCAGTAGGGTGTCTTACAATGTTCAGTGAAGGAAGAGACCTATGGAGCCTGTGGCTGACATGTACATGATGATGCGCATGATGATGTACAGGAGAGGTACATGAGGGGCGGATCCCCCACCAGCCCTTCCTCTGCACCCAAAAGGAACAGACTTGTCTCAGTCATGGCTCTGGTGTTTCACAAATCATTGTTTCCTCTGACTGCCACAGCACACTCTAATCCTCTGAAAGACAATTAACTCTGAAAGACAGTGAAGTGTAAGTTATAAGTTTAAGGTAGCAAAAAACTGCCAAATAGCACCTGGTTCTAGGTAGATACCAGGTATTAACACTAGTGAGTCCATAGGAAGCATCCTTACCCCTGAGTTAGCATTACACTAATATGCCTGCATGGTGGCTGCGTGAGCTGAACTGCTGGCAGTACTGTCTTTAAATCTATATCTGAAGTATTTACAGACCACAGAAATCTCCATGGCAGTGAGAACAAAGTTGTCCCTGAGGTTTTGACTGAATTATATTTTTGTATTTGTATTCTGTCTAAATTTTCACTGCGTTTCTGTTTAAGTACTGCATACCCCTTTGCCTTTTGTCTTAAACTGCTGTGTATTATCCATGCATACTTTTAAGAGGCCCACAAGTTGATCAGTGCTTGGAGAGGAAAATGCAAGGTCATGTAGTAGCTTCAGAAGAAAAAGTGCTTTTATGTGCTTTTATTTCACCTCACCGCGGAGAAGAGTGGTAAGACCACATTCCCTGGTCAAGTAGGGGCCATTCACAGTTAATGTGAAGGGAGGCATGCCAAGCATTGCAGCATTTACAGGAATCACTAGAAAGAGGTGACTAGTGGTAACTCCAATACTTCCAGCTTCAAATAAAGATAGTTCTTGACCCAGAGTCTTTTCAAGGGTAGTACTTTTGGGGATCTTTTTAAGCTGAACTTGAATTTTTAGGTACCCCAGTCCTCTTTTCAAGCTTTACAGAAGCAGAACTAGTAACTTCCTAGCAAAATCTTGAGACTTCAGGTTGACACTTGTCATTCATGACACTTTACTTTCCCATTCCCTCCATCCTTCAGAAACATCTCAGTGCAACTTTTAGCATAGCCTGTGGAAATGCAAGACTGAATTTTGTAGCACAACAATCCACCTGCTGAATCTTCATGCAGTTTCTTTCCAGAATTGGATTCCAGTAAACAGCTTATTACAGAAGTTTACCATCAATTTTATCCAAATTAAGCAGTCCATTTAGTTCGATTGTAAATTAAGTCTTTCATCTAAGTGACATCAGAGAGGGTGAAAAGCTAAAATAGTGCAACACACCCTGACCTCTCACAGCTTGTACTACAATACTAGGTATAAGTATTCTGAAAAGCTTCATGTCTTTACATGCCTTTTCCAGAATGATGATCCCTTACTCTGATTTAGTCTCATTATTTGAAAGTTATCTCAGATAAGCAGAATTCAAATAAGCACATCCGTAAGTGGAGTTACTCAGCTATAGCCAGAGAAATTGAATTTATGTCTACTTTAATCAAAATTAACTTTCAAGTGTGAATGATCCCATTTGGTCTGTCAGCCAGATCTCATCTCTGATGTGATACCACCAAACAATGACTAATGCTTCTTTAAATAATTTCCTTTTGTAGAATAAAGGGTAGCAGTATTTAAAAAAAAAAAAAAAAAAAAAAAAAAAAAAAAGTTTTACTGATTGATAATTATTATCCCCAGCTAATTTATTTGTATGATTAAAACTATATTGAAGTCACTACAGTTATATGCCAGAACCTAGGAGAACATAGAGTGCCACACCTTGAAATTTTGAGTACCTAATTAGAGTTTTTAAACCATGGTTGTTGATCACTTTTTCCTGAAATAAAAGAGCAGGTCATTTTGTTCTGAAAAGTTATCTGATGCCAGAATAGTGCACTGCTGTGCAGAAAGGGCAGAAGCTGCTTTTTGCAAATTGCTGGTGCATGACATTAAGCGTCAAGGAAACTATGGGAAACTATGGGCAAATTGTTTTAGACATTTTATAGAGGAACAATAAGGAGACTGCAAAAAAAAAGAGAAAGTTAATAGGGTATTAAGGAGTGGAATTGATGGGAAATAGAATGTAATCAGCCAGTCTTCATTCCCTTACCAATTCTTTTTCACTTTTTTTTTGTGTGTGTATGTGTGTTAGTATTTTATTCTTCAGCTCTTATGTGTGAAATCTTTTCTTGCAGACAGAAAACTGTTACACATGCTAACTCATAACATGAAACACGATGGTGTAATGGAACAATAGTACATTAACTGGAACCAATTTAAATGACCCTTCACCAACCTGCAAAAAAAAAAAAAGATAACACTAGATCACTTACAGATGTTTTTGTTAGAGAAGTATGTTTTAGCTGATATGTTAACAAGTTTTTATTCATGGTTCTCTCCAACCCCCCCCCCCCCCCAAATCACTCAAGTGTATTGAACTTGTTTGTACTTATTTGTATCCCCCCTTTCATTCTGTTCTTCACTTCTACTGCTAGCTTTGTGTATAAACAAATAACAACAGAAATACATGTACAGAGAGAAGCCAGTCACAACTGCGACTGAAAAAAATAATGAAAGTCAACAGATAACTTCATTAAGAAGTAAAAGTCTTCTGAAGCAGACTACTGTCTTTGTTGAAGCCAGTAATTATTATGCAAACAGCAGAAATAAAAGCAGCTTTCTTGTTTTAACATGGTCCAGCACAGCAGGAGCCAGTTTCCTCAGCCCGAAGGCAATGATCAGTCCCCAGAGCACCAAGTGCAGGACTCACACCGATGCCAGCACAAACCCCAGGCCCAGAAGGCTCTGTTCCAGCTTTGACATTCATTGTCCTGTCTGCAGTGGAAATTTTCACCACTAACACATTATTTCCACTAGAGACATTTTAAAGACCCTCTGAAGAGACACAAACGAAAAACTGTGATCTTGAGTGTTCCTTACAGAGGATGCACATGATGACCATTAGACATTTTACCTTGGACTGCTTTCCCTTGTTTAAATCACTTCTTCAGGAAGGCCTTAGTAAATGAAACTTGTCTTCTACTACCTCCATGTTTGGTACATGCACCATCTCAGTCAGGCACACAATAACCAGAGATAGGCAACATATTTTACCCATTTTGAAAGGAAGGAGTGTGAGCCATGGATTTGTAGCCTGTAGGGTGCAAATAGTTAATCAAGCTCAAATGCTTGCAAAATAAAAATAACTAAAAGTCTGGTGCTGTATGGGAATTCGTCTGCGTTCCTAACTGATCCCTGCAGCAAAGAAGACAAGGGATATCAGAAGTTAAATTGGTGCTACTTTTGATTATGTATCAAGAAACAAATAAGATCTGTTCCAAGTCTGCAAAAATCAGCTTAAGCTATTATATTCCAGCAAATACATTATACTACCCAATGGCCTTAAGATCAGAATTCCTCACTGTAGCTAAATATCAAAGGCGCCATACATGAAGGACTCATGCCAACTGAATCCACTACTAAGCAGACACCCAGTTCTCCATGAGCATAGGAAACAGCACCTGGGAAATGCAGCCTTATTGAGGTACATTTTCTTTTGCATGGCTAAAAAGAGTAGAATACTGTGGGGAAAGGAAAGGAAAGGAAAGGAAAGGAAAGGAAAGGAAAGGAAAGGAAAGGAAAGGAAAGGAAAGGAAAGGAAAGGAAAGGAAAGGAAAGGAAAGGAAAGGAAAGGAAAAAAAAGGAAAGAAAGAAAAAAATACAGAAGAACTGCAGAATGAAAGGAAAGGAAAGGAAAGGAAAGGAAAGGAAGAAACAGCTTCAGATGCTCTGCAGAATGTAAAAGTTTTCTGGGAAAAATAAAAAAAAAAATTAAAAAAAAAAGTTATGGTGCCTAGGGGTTTCAATAATGTTTTTGTTTACCTTGTAAGACAAGTGCAAGCATCTTAAACAACAAAGCTTAATCTGTCATGAATAGTCTGTGTAATCACCTCTACTCTTCTTCTTTTTCTTCACCTCACAATCCTCTGACCTAATTTACACTGTAATTTAAACAGTAAAGATAATTATCTTACTTTCTAAAAGCCTGGTTGTTAACAAGATGTAAGGCAAGCCTGTTTGGCCAGATTGGATTGTAGCATATCTTTTATTTGTTTTTTGCCTGTGTTTCGTCTATGTAAGTAATGATTTGTTCAAGTGAGAGACTTACTTCCTCTGAGTTCTTTAAGAAACATTAAACTTGTGGCACTTAGCCACATCATTTACAATTCTTGGTGTATAGCTGGTCATCTCTGGTGTTCATCAACAGCACAAAGTTGGTAGCTGCAAAACAGAAATAGATCAAATATGAAGAGCTCCAAATGCTTTAAAGGCTTTCTTCATTCGTTGAAGCTATATTAATCAAAGTATCATACACTTCACTTAGAGCTGTTACATTTGGTTTTGTGGTAATGTTAGTTGTTACAGCACTCCCTGTAGGATTAGTGTTACTAAACTAAATATGCCAAACATAACAGGAGAAAAATTTTCTCTCTGTATGTAAGTATGATCACTACACCATTACAGTACACTTTAATAATATTTAAATTATTTGTGTTGTGAGTATCTGCAACAGTTAATCAGTATACAACACGCACTGACACTGAAAGCAGACTCAAGAAATCCCTCATATTCTAAATAATCCTGAATAATTTTAAAAAGGAGTGACAAATCAAAGTGTAAAACTTTGGCAAGTTTTGAAACAGTAATATGTCCTCCCTTTGTGGGGGTTGGGGAAGGAGGGAATAAAAGACGGGAAAAAAAAAATAAACGAAGGAAGGAAAAATACAGAGAGAGAAGCAAGATGACCTTTCACAAGATAGGGAATACACTCCAGGTAGAATAAGATAGAAATTAAGCCAATTTTTGAAACAAAACTTTCAAAGCTGCTAGTGATTCTCCTGGCTGATTAAAAGAACATGTCTGTACTGAACAAAGTCCACGACTGTATGACATGAAGTCTAGCATAAGCCAGTATATCACAACACTAAGGAAACAGCAAAAGGCAACCATAAAGGAAAAAGCCTCTTATCTACAGGACAGTACACATTTTACTGCTTCTTAATTACAACAACAGTTTCAAAACAACTCATCCTTAGTTAGCACTTGGCTTAATACTCTAGAATCCTAAACACTCATTTATTTTACCTGATAGGTAATAACCACAGTATCTCTAGCTAAATAATACTTAGTTAAACAAGAACAATAAATATACTAGTGCTAAATAAATAGAACATCTTGCAGTAAATGGAAAATAACACGGTTTCAAAAGTTCACACTACAAACTCTAAACACAGTTGCATACTACTTATATAGGCCACATTGCTTTTGTCAGATACTTTTTTCCAGCTCTCATAAATAAAGGCATTCGGGTTACATAATTAGAGCTGGTATTTTGTTTCAATAGCCAACACAGAGGAAATGAATTATTCCACATCTGTGTGTCATTAATTTTCTTCCTCTTGAAACGGTAGGAATTCGAATTTCCTATCTGCAACATAAAGAAACCCAGCTCTTAGTTAATTAAATATTTAGCTAAGTTTCTCTTTGTAACTGTAAATTGCACTGCTGTGAAGAAAGTGATGTGCATCAGGAATGCTATGTCGTGATTAACAATGACAATGTACTAATTAATTCTCCTTAAGTCACTGAAACAAAGACGATGCTCTGATGACTACGTTGTTCAGTTGTTCACGTTATCAATATCTCTGTATTCAAGAAGTGTATAGAAAAGAGCAGAAAGGAAAAGACGGGATGATCTCCCAAATCACAACTCACGTGAATAGACTTCATGGTTTTGGTAGACTGCACTTGCAGAAAGCCCATACTACCCAGACTATCTGAAGTCAGCAGGTGTGGAGTCTTTCTTTCCATCTAAACTGGTGGAATTTCTGTCTGTATTTCTGCTAAGCATACCTAAATGAGTGACTTCAAACCAGCTTTCAAAAGTGACGGCTAATTTTGAGTGCCTCCTATTTCAGACAACATGGTAGTTCTCAACTTCCATTCTTTCTCTGTAGAACACTGGGTGGTGGCAACTGGTATTTGCATGCTGCTAACACTTCCGCTGAACTCTATCAAAAATGAGAACCATGCTGTTTGAGAAGCTTTAGAGAATGCTTTGGAGGATATCCTTGGGAGAAAGCTGCTAGTTATCAGCGTACACTGCTGACACCAGGTGTTAAGAATGTGCTTTCTCAGCTAGCTTAAGGCACCATAATAGCATAGAAGAGCTAAGTTTGCAGGCAGAATTTAGGCAGTAATGTGTACCAGCTCTAACAGATGGGCTGAGCTCCTCAGAAACTTCACCCCAATCAAGACAGAATGACCTCTCTGTAGCCTAGGCACCAGATCAGTCATGTGCAAACTGAGCTGGGACAGTGTCCTGCAAGTCTGTGACACCCCTCTGTCCAACTCCTCATCAACAGGCCCACCTCTGTTATCACCAGGCCCACCCCTACCTGCATCCCAAACAGCTGTTGGCAGCAGGTCTCTTGCAGTGCACCACAGCCTCGGCTGCAGGCTCTGGTTTCTAGCTGCAGAGATGAGGGTCTGCTCCCAGCTCTGCTATGCCCCTGCACCTTGCCTAGTGAGGCCAGGGGCTTTGCTGCAGCCGTAGCACAGCTAAGTTACATGCCCAGCCCTCACACTTTGGCCTCAAGATGAACAGCAAAGCACATCAAAGGCTGCTCGTTCTCCCTGCCCTTCTACATCTTATGATAGTCCAGGGTAGGCAGGCCATTCTGCATCACTGCTGTTGAAGAACAGTGCCACTTGGTACAAATTAAGCTCATGGGCTGCTGGTCGAAGGGATCCAGCTGACAGTGCAAAATACATGCAACTTTTAAGTGAACAAAGCCTGATAATTGCAACAGGGAATTAACTGTGCCCAAACCCTTACCTAGCAGAAAGCAAGTTTCACAGTTTTGAGAAATTCTGTACGGATTTGAGGTCATTGTGAGGACACATTGGACTGCAAGATTAGTCCTTGAAGCAAATAGCCATAAGCAAATATACAAGTGCTTTACTAACATTCCAACACTGATTTGCTGTCTCAGCAAAGTATTATGATGACAATCACATTTAACATGGCAAAGGCACAAGCTGGATCTATATAACATAATAAATTTTTATTGCTGTATCAAGAGGGCTACCCCAGTGGCTGGACAGTTCATCCTGCAAGTATGTGCCGGAAACTTGATTCACTGTAAGCAGCTGTATCAGCCAGGGGTCGCTTTTTCTCATGTTGTTTTTTACCATGTAGACTTGACCTGACTTCATTGTCAACCTGGCATAAAGCAGCTTATGTCCCCTGAAGTCCTTTCGACAAGAGTTTTAAAGCAGAGTTAGGGAGTATCCCAGCTGGGGTGCCAACTATGTTGTATCATCCTGGGTAAAGGTCTTAAATAAAGTTAATTTGACCTTCTAAACATTGTGAAGGTAGACTTTCTTCCACCATGTACTGTAAGAGAAATGGTGCTAATGCACTCTCTTCTAGGTAAGGTCTGGAGCAAAACAGCTGGGGGCTGTAGTGGCTTTCAGGCTGAAAACAAGTCAATAATACAGTGCTGTTGCAAGAAGCATTATCACAGCGGCAGCATGTTTAAATAAATGTACAGACCCAAGACATAAAGTAAAGCAAACACTCAGCTGAAATACCGCATCTAGAAGAAAAAAAAAAAAAAAAAAAAAAGGAAAAAAGGGATTGCTTAGTCTAGGAAACAGAAGATTGAAGGCAATAATCTGTGTATAGTCAAAAAGTTGATGAGGTGAGGGGATTAGCCTGTTCTATGCACTTTCTCTTGCTACTATAAAAGCGATGGGCTTAATCCAAAAATCGGAAGTCTATGTGACACTAACACTATACATACTGTGTAGGCTTGCCAGGAAGAGACTCTGGAATTAGCATCATCAGAGGGCTTCATAAAGGAGAATAGCTGCTGGCAATCCCCCCTGTCCTATTCCCTCTTGCTGTATGCCCTCTAATATTTCTCTTTTTTTCAGCGCTGTAAGAAAAGAAAGCTGCTGTCCTCTTCATAAACTATCAGCTAACAACCTCATGCTTGGTGTTCTTATTTTCAGGTCTATTTGCTTTGTCCATTTCTGAGAGCACTCCACACACTCACACAGACGTCTGCACTGCTCAGCATCCTCTGCTGGCCACCTGCCGAAGTCCCGTGCGCCTCTGTTTTTACTTCAGTGAGGGAGCGGGTTCTGCTTTTTCTGGTGCAGCAGTTCGACAGTTCCTAGAAAACAGAAGTCTCTAGTTCGCTCGCAGTCCTCTGAAATGCAGCGGCATCCTGCAAAACGAGCCCTGCCCGGGGCTGCGCAACGTTGCCGCTGCCTCTGCTCCCACACCATTTCTGGGAGCTTCCGTTCGGTCTCACAGCGCTCTCCGCACGCAGCGTGCTTTCTGGCTCTCGCTGGTCGGCAACGCTTTCGGCAGCGCATTTCCCTCCCTGTTTCTTCCTTCAGCGGCCCTCACGTCCCCAACTCCCCCCAGCGCCAGAGCTGCGCCGGCCCGACCCCGCCGCTGCTGGCGGTGGATCGGTTCCAGGAGCACGGACGACGCGCTGCCTCCCTCCCTCCCTCTCACTCAGCCTCGCCGCTTCCTCACAGCCCCCGCGCTTCCCCGCCCGGCTCCGCCTTTCTCTCCTTCGGAAAGGCCGNTCCGCGCCTCGCCCGCCGCGCCGGGCCCGGAGCCCGCAGAGCTGCGGGAGGCCGCCCGCTGTCTGGTGGTGGACGCAGACGGGAGGAAGATCCCCTTCGGAGCCCTGTACGGGCAGCAGAAGGCCGTCGTGGTGTTCGTGCGGGTAAGGAGAGAGCGGCTGCGGGACTGTCTGGGGGTGGGCGAAGTTACTTGCTGGGTGCTCTGAGCTGGCTGCGGTGGGAGCGGGGGGGCTTCAGCTGGTGGAGCAGAGGCAAAGGAAAATATGCAGCGGATAAAAATAATTCTTCAGCCATGTGTTTAGGGAAGCAAGTGTGCTGCTCCCCCGCTTCCCAGCTGACCAGCCAGCTGTTGTGCTCCTGGAGATAAAGGTACGAGCAAGGCCCTAGAGCCAGCGCCCGCGTTCAGGCTTGGGTTAGTCCAGGATCCTAACCCAGATTTGGCAACTGCAGTGAACTTAAGTCTTTCCTATTCCCATTTCGTGGTCATCTCCAAAACAGTTTGTGCCTGAAGTGAGAATCTGGTGTTTCATGCTGTGCAGTAATGTCTGCTTCTGACATGTAGAACTGTCTGTGTTGCAGAACTTTTTATGTTATACCTGCAAGGAGTATGTAGAAGACCTGGCAAAAGTGCCCAGGAGCTATTTACAAGTAAGTACCACGCCCCTATACATACTTGCTGCAGATCAGTTATCTCCTGCTGCAGGCATGCACGAGGCGTAAACCTTCCAGAAATCAAGCCAAGGCTCAGAATAAAGTTAGTGTTTTCCTTGTTTGCTACAATTGCCATACTGCATCTGCCTAGGAGGCACTTGAAGGGATTAATTGCATGGCATGCTCTGTTGCAGCAGCATTATTTCTCCTTGTGCTATTAGCTTGATGCTGTTGTTGTTGTTGTTTTTTCCTACTGTGTTCCAAACCATTAGACAACATCTGACAGGCGTTTCTCTTGGTATTAGTAGTGCCCCGGCAGCTGTCTGCTCCAAGCACTGGCTGACTGCTGCCCTCCCCACAGTACGGCTGACTGCCAGTACAGCTGACTGCTGGTCGGGCATGGAACTAAATGAGAGAAGTGATTTTCTCATTAAAATTAAAAATTGTCTCTTTTCTCTGGGTTGTTTTTCTAAACTGTTCAATTAGTGTTACCCAGAATGACATTTTCTTAATTAGGCTGCTCAAATAAGTAGAATCAAATCCTTCCACATTTATTTTAGTATGACTGTTTTATTTTTAGGAGGGCTTATTTTCCTAAGAAGCAAAATGATTCTGTTTAGGATAAGCAAGTACACCTTAATATTTAAAAAAAAAAAAAAAAAAACACCAACAACAAAAACCCTGATGCTTCTTTAAGTGTATTACTGCATCTAAATAAAAAAGTTTTGTCCTGTGTTGTAGACTCAGGCCTAATGTTGCAATTGCAAAAGACAGCACTATGTGTAGATTGAAGTTATATGTATTAAGGGACATCGGTATATGAGAATCACAGATGTACTTGTTTGCGCACCAGTATTTGCATGCTGCTTCTTTAGATGCAGGTGCAACTGTGTTGAAATTTTGCATTTCCAAAATCATAATCAGATTGCAATCAATTGGAAAGATGATGCTACTAATAATACAGAAAAGATTGACACACCTGTAACATAAAAGTTACCTTTAAAAAGTAGTTTACTGCTTAATGTATTTATGTAGCTGCTAACTGTGGGTGACAAACAAAACACCAAGTATGTCAGTGGCATTAATTCTGAATGATTTTAACTCTGCACACCATGATCAGTACCTCAGAACGCCAGACTTCACTAATGCTTTGCAGCCATGCAGAAGCACCAGGTTCCTCTTTTCAGTTTCAATACCTGTGTTCTGTTCTAGGAAGCAAATGTGAGGCTTATAGTTATTGGACAGTCATCTTATCATCACATCAAGGTAAATAAGGTAGTCATTAAATAAATTCTATGCTGTATTGTGTCTTAATGATCTGCATTGAGGGATTTTCCTCCGAGTGAAAAGCCAGTCAATTGCAACCACAGAAAATCAGGCCAGTATTCTTTTTGATGAAGCTATTCTAATAGTAGTGCATGAATAAAGCAAATAACTAAAGCTTTCACATTAAACTCCACTGAGACTTGTTAAGGAAAGATCTCTTCTTGATTTAACTGGAAGCTTTGTTTTAGTAGAAGCTTCAGGGCTAAAAATTTTTGGCCTTTACTTTCATTTAACATGACGAAGTCACAGGTTTTAAAATTGGGGCGTGTGTGTCAATATTTTTCCCACTGTCTGTAGATCCTAACTAAATTACTGCCTTAACCTTAAAAACACTACTTTTTTTTTTTTTTTTTTAATGTACATATTTTGCAGCCTTTTTGCACTTTAACTGGGTATACGCATGAAATGTATGTAGATCCACAAAGGGAAATTTATAAAACACTTGGCATGAAAAGAGGTGAAGGTAGTAACACATCAGGTAAGAATAATTTTCTTACATTGATACGACTTACAGAACAAGAATGCTTAGAAAAAAATAGCATGATCACAATGGGAATGGGAAGGGAGCTGCCCACCAGACCGTCTCTAGTAGGCTGCACCTTGTCAGAACACGGGTTTCTTCAGTAATCACAGCAGCCCTTCAATTTTGTTGTTCTCGTTACATAATTTTGTATTTGTAGGCAACAAGCTCTTTGCCATTTCGTTTAGCGCAGAGCCCTCATGTAAAATCAAGCATGCTCTTGGGCAGTATTAGGAGTATGTGGAGAGCAATGACTGGCCCAGCTTTTGACTTTCAAGGAGACCCCGCTCAGCAGGGAGGAACTTTGATTTTAGGCCCAGGTGAGCCCGCTCATTTGTCTGAAAGTGACCATCTCCTCCTTCTGCTGCTTGCTTTAATGTTGCTGTCTCAGCTGCTGTCCCTGTGGACTCGCAAGGAGAAAGGACAGTCCTGTGCTGTCCTGTGCTGTCCGTGCGGTTCTGCTAGCTGAAGGAACCTATGGTGGTGTCATTGTGTGGTTCCACCTCCCACAGGGACAGCACAAAGCTGACTGCCATCCTACAGAAATCAATAGTGGTGCTGATGGAGCAGCTAGCTTGAAGTTTGGAAGGTTTTTTTGATGTTGTGATGTTTGCTCATTCTGCTCTTGATTTGATTCTAGGCATTTAATGTGTTTTTAATAGAGGAATAAAGCATGAAGGGGGGCTACCACATGAGAAAGTTATCTCAAATCATTAGGAATCACCATACATCAGCAGATTTAATTCAATTAGATGCCTCAATGCTGCTTGTTTCTACAAGTTAATTAAAAAAAAAAATCCATGTCTTTATTTAAAATATAACGTACTGTGCAGTCTAGTACACAGAATGTCCTGTAGGAAATCAGAATGCTTCTTTGATTCACTAATGTCTTTAAATAAGTACTGTATTCAACTATTTACATGTTTATTTTCATTCCATTCCAGGTAATAACATTCATTTTTTGCACCTTGATAGAAACAGGTTGGATCATGTTCCCATTAACACAGTTTTGCAGTTGGCAGGAGTTAAAACAGTAAATTTCACAAACAAACCCCAGATTATTGACATATGACACTGAGACAATGTGCCATTTTTTTTTTATTTGTGATCTACAAAAACAACACTCCAGTGAATTCCCACCAGCATCAGTACTCTTGCATCTTTTTGGGACGTCTGAAACCATGTCTGGAATACCAGAGCAGAAAATCAGCTAGCTGGCACTGAAGATGGACACTAAAATGCTGTTTCCATTGTGTATAAGACAGTAAAAACTAACAAAACTATCAAAAAATCCTGTAGCTTATTACTTTCTCATATAACTATCTTGCTAACACATTTTAAGAATTGTTGTTCAGAATGCACTAAACTAAGCTCTGGTTTTGCTCAGGAAGAACTTGTGTTTCTTGCCTTTCAGTAAACCACACTGTCTTTCAATGCAAAATTTTCCCGCAGTTTGAAAACCTCCAGCACTGTGTGACAATCTTGTATTAAAATATACTTTCAAAAATCACAGTTCTGAACGACGGGACCTAAGCGGTTGTCTGCTTTTGCATCTGGCAAGGGCAGACATTATGAAATACATTTTGTAGTTTTAAATAAATATTTCAAACATGTCATCTGTTGTTTGCATTTATTTTGTGGTTATTTATGAAAAGGTGGATCTGTAAAAACAAGGAGGGGTGTGTCTTAAATGTATTTGCGATCAGATGGTCAGTTTTGGAATAGGCCAAATTGGTTACTTGTTTTCCTATAAATACTTTCAGCAGAATATTCTCCTGTGTATGTATTGTCCTTCAGAGGAAGAAGTGTCTGAAAAAACATCCTCAGTTATTTCTATCATAGACAGCTGAGGTGAGGACATTTCAGTCTGTGGTTCTGTCAGATTTTGTGTTATCTATTTTTCTATGAACATTTATGTTCAGAATCTGTTGCTTTCAGTAAAGTAGAATGTGCCTTCCTTTGAGGCATGAGCCACATTCTAGCAATTTCAAAATGAGATTTTCTGAGATTTATGGAGGAGCATATCCTCCTCTGTAGCTACTAGTCTTTGACCTTCCCTGTAAGCTGCTAGTATTCATGCACATCTCACCTGCAAAATCTGACTGGTCTCAGGCCTGGGCGCTAATGCAAAGGTAAAGCCTACGTAAGATAGAGGGTTGGTCCCTGTGTTCATTAAGGTCATTGGCAGGCCCACTGCAAACTTCTGAGAGCTCTACACCATTAAGATCAAGTGAAATTAAATGCAGTGCTCCTTGATGAAAAATAAAAGGCTTGCTTAAGAAAAATAATGACACTGAGCAATGTAATTACATTAGAAGGTACTGTCCCTTAGCACCTCATTAATTACATACACATTTTGATAGCGCACGTCTAGAAGAAGGATGTTATTAATGTAAAAGCTCTGTGTGTGGCTCCCCGCTCTCACAGCAGCCCACAGGCTGGCCTCACAGCAGCTGCCTGCAGACTGGGCGCTGCCGCAGGCACCCGGCGAGGCGGCCGGGCAGAGCGGGCCCCGCACCTGTCCCACAGCCAGTGGCGGCCTCGGCAGGAGGAACCCAGCTGGCTGCTGGGCTCCAGCTGCCCTGTGCTTGTCAGGCCCCGGCAGAACACCAGCCCACCCCGTGCTCCTTAAAGAAGACATGAGAGGCAGGAATCTTAAAATATTTTGGAAGTGAAGGGATGCTGAGTACCCAGGGTATTTGTTGTGCTTCCATGCCGAGTTATTTACCCGGTCATCCCGGCCGAAGACACCACTTCCAGTTCCACTTTTGTTTTCCAGTCATTTCGCTTTCACATCCTCGGTGCTTTCGCTTTTAAAGGAAGTGTTTGACTTGTTGCTTTTCAGCCTGCTTTGCTTTCATTGGAACTAAGAAAGCACACGGTAGGAACAATTCTGTTGTGTAATTTTTAACACAAAGCAATAAAATGTCGGCAGCTAACAGAGCTGTGCACTCATGCAGGGGGCCAGAATGAGTTAAGCTGCAATTTGCCAGCTCTGTACCATGAAGTCACCTGTCCCCAGCACCTTGGCTTGCATTATCCCGGCAAAATCAGCTCTTTAGAAAGAGTCACGGATGATGGCCAACAAGAGGGAGAATGACAGAGCAGAGGACTCACAAGCACAGCTCCACCGAAGACATTGGCTCTGTGCTTGCTGCACGCCCACTGCATGCCAGAGCCCATGCAGCTCGGGTTCCCCGTGCACACTAAATGGCCACGGGCAGCTCCAGGTCCCCTGTGTTATTAAAAAAAAAAAAAAAAAAAAAAAAAGTGTTTTAAAAGTTATGCAGCAAAAGGTGGGCTAGAGCAGGTGACACCCACTGGCCTCTCACTCGAAGGACAGCAGAGCACTTTCAGCACGGCCCTGCTGTGGCCCATTAGGCAGAGGTGGGCAGGGAGCCGCTCTGCCTGTGCCAGACTTATTCCACCCTGCGTAAACTCGGACGGCCCGCTGCGCGTCAGACACAAATCCAGCTTTTAACTTCCCAAATCAGCCCGCTTCGGAGCCGAAGGCAGCCAGCACCGGGCCGGTTCCTTGTCCGCCGGGAGCTCCGGTGCCGAGCGGCAGAACGGGACCCGCGCGCCGCGCGCGGCCGCGGAGGCGCCGATGT
>VXAV01011479.1:187264-198652 GCA_013399715.1 Alectura lathami
GGGTGGGTGGCCCGGGAGTGGGGTGCGTGGAAGCATCGCTGGGTCCGGCGGTCCTGCGCGAGTTCCGGAGCAGTACACGCAGTGTGCTCTGAATAACTTTGTTTGGCAGCGCCGAGCGTTGCTTCGCGCTGGCGTTTTGGCTTGGAAGGGAGCAGACGGAAGGAAAGAGTATTGAAACCGGCAAAACGCGTGTCTGTGAAAACAGAACGCAGCAGCCGTATTTCTGTGTGCGCGGGTGATGGGTGTCCTCCTCCGTGCTGGCTAATGGGCGAAATACCCGGGCCGGCCGTCCCGCTGCTCCCCTGCGTCCCGCTGCTGCCCTGTCCCGGGCTGCTCGGTGCCCCTGTCCTGCTCGTGGCCCTGCGGTTTCGGCTGAGCTCTCGTGGGGCGCCAGGGGCTGCCTCGGTGGAGCAGTAGAAGTAACTCTGCGTTTAGCTTTCCTTTACTTCCCCATCTAAGGGAAAGTGACAGGGTTTAGTTTGTACAGAAACGAACATTCAAAAAAAAAAAAAAAAAAAAGGCTTTTTACATGCTGTGTCAGATTACTTACAATTTGTCTTAAAAACCAAGAAGTGAGCCTCACTTATCTCTTCTCTGTGAAAGACAAATGGGAAACTGTGTGTAGAGAGAGCAAGCAAGAATACAAAGAGCAAATATGGACTAAAGGCACCAATCTTACTCTTCCTGAATAGCAAGAGTCTTTAAAAAACTGCTGTGCTGCTTTGTCTCCTAAATAGCAGTATGTGTAGAAAACCCTGAGATTCTGTCCATGATGTGTAAACTGGGCATAGTGATGTAGAAAGAATGTAAATTCTCAAAGCATACCGGATTTCTCTCTTCGAAAAGCTCTCATACTGTCATGGGATAAAACTGCAAATACTCCTGCCTAATACTCCTAGCATTTGAGGGACATAATGATTTACAAAGAGGGACATAATGGTGTACTGATAATGCGAAACTATAATGCTGTAGGTACTCAAAGTGCTTATTTTTCTATAACTTCTTAGCTCTGACTATTAGTGTAGGAGTTGCACACTTTTAGGGTTCAATGCAGAACCCCCTGATTTGGCAGGTGTTGCCTTGTTGATATCAAAGTAATTCCACTAACTGGAATACTGTGCAGCCCTGTCCAGCCCAGCTCCTCCACAGCCAGGTCTGTCTGACCAGTCCTAGGCAGCAGCTGCCTGGAGCTGAGGATTCACTTCTGGCACTGAACAGGCCCCTCAAATTACTGTTTTCTCTTCCAGAGGAATACTCGCTTGTTCAAATAGTGCAGTACATCATCTAGGGTTTGTCTTGGGCTTTTCAGTAGGATTTCAGCATGCACAGCATAACAAACCCGATTAAAGTGCAGTAGGTTCTTATATTTAATAATAATTCATTTTCCCTTGATCTTTTCTTACTGCTCACCGTGGCTGCTGTTTACAAGCCTCTAATAATGGAACAATTACAGCCTAATCTTCACCGCGTTGGTATGACATACTTATTTTTTCTTAATAGAGAAACCCTAAAAGAATGAGCCCATAGGCATACTTTTTCGTTCAGCTGCTTTAAAAGTTATTTCAGGCTTTGAACTGTCAGTTCTGCCTTCTCATAATGCAGTTCTGAGAAATGAATTAATAGTTCTGGACTGGAGTCCGATTAAAGCATCAGGTCCTGCTCTTGCAGTTGGACGTAGTGGCAAATATTTCAGCGCCTGTAAAGGCTAAAATACCAGCATTAGCTTCTCTGCTTTCAAAAACAGCCCCAAACTCGTTAAGAACATTGCAGGCTGCTCTCATTTTCATATTTGCTGAAGACAACAGCACGGAACAACACAAACGCCTTAAAGCTTTATTTACGGTTCTTTTCTTGCCTGATGTTAAAATCATACGTAACAGAGCTGGTAATCCCTTATACCCGTGGATTTTATACTCAGAATAATAACTATTGGGTTTCTTTATTTCCTCGTGAATTGTACATTTCAATCTAAATATTCCTGTTTGCTCTTAAGAGTAGATCAGGAGAGCTGTGCTTCTGAAAAACTGTTTATTTTGGTCTGTTAAGCTAAATGGTAAATCTCACCATTTTTTCTTTGTCAACTAATGCGTGAGGCTGGCTGGTATGAATTCAATTTGCTGGTACTGGATGCATTTCTTCTGTTTTTTTGGAGGCATATTCCCATATCCTTCTGATCTCTGAAAGAAATAATTTATATGATCTAAAGAAAACGTAACAGTTCTGTTTGAGAAGCTTAAAAACTGGTGACTGCGTTTCCTTGCCACTTTGTCACTGCTCTGATTTTATAAATAACATTTTGAAGAAGATGAGGTATTGCGAGGCATAAACTTTGGGCAAAAGGAGGTGTATGTTTCTCTCTCACCTTTCCCCAGTAGTTAATTCCAAAATACAGTAACTGCAATAACTAAAGATGGAATTAAATTTTAAGTGATATAGCACCATGTGATGTTTCCTGATGGTTTTTTGTCCTCCTGTTAAATGGGTGTCCAGCTGGTCGCAGTGAGGAACTGGAGGAGCTAACTCTGGAAAGAATGACCCAAGCTGTACGATATGTCTTTTTTTTTTTTTTTTTTTTTAATTGGGAATAATTTTACTAACACTGTTACTTGGAGTTTTTATGAAATAGCATTTAGTTTGATATGTTCACTGATACATAGGTGAAGGGTTTTTTGTTTTCTTTTTTGTTTTTGGTTTTGAAACCACCCAGTTCAAGGGTTTTGCTTTGTTTTTTCTCGTATTGTTGGTTTGACACCATAAATCTTGTGTATTATGAAGAAAGCTTTTTTTTTTTTTTGAAATAATGAAAACAGTGTTGGGGGAAATTTTGACTATCAACACTTTCGATTAGTTTTCATTAGTCTACCATCAGCACAAAACTTGTATTTAATCTTATATCAGTATGACCTCACTGTCTCAGAAATAAGATTTTAAAAGTGAGTTTAAGGCTTTTAGTTTCTAATCCAGAGCTGAAAGGACATGAGCATCTGTAACGTCATCTTATAAATCAGACAGGCAGCAGAGGACAAGGACTGTATTTAAGTAAAGTAACACGGTGTTGTTGATCAGTCATGATGTGGCCCTGAAAATATTTTTTCATGGTTTAGGTTAAATAAAAATTTCCTTTATCTTTTTAGTGTGTCTTCATTTTCTTTTCCAGAAGGCCAGGCTATTGTTGTTATTGCCGACTCTGTCATCACTTAAATATGAAACACGTTGTAAAGATGAGTGAATGAATGTTTTCAAGGATAGGATGACTAACAAGAAAATCCCATGCGATTTTACTTCTCATCTTGATATTGCAAAATAATTTGTCTTCTTGTTTTCTCTTGTGTCTTTCTGTTGTTTTGGAGTCTTTAAATCTAACATAACAAAATACTGTGCACTAACCCTGGATTTAGAAATACACTTCTGTTAGAGTAGTAAATAACTCTGGTTGCATTGCTGGTAATTCAAAACAGACTGGCGTTGTACTTTGTTGTACTGTCAGTCTCCTCTGGCTTTCTCATCTGAGGATCTGTTTAACAATAGCACTGCCGAGTTTCTCTGCTTGTGATACAATCTTTGCTGCCTGTATGCAGACTTGTCCTGTACTGAGTGCCTGCGTGGTGTTCAGTTGCATTCTGAATTGCTGAAATTTCTTCCTCCAGGGCCTTCACAGCAACTCCGTAGAAGCATCAGGCTTTCTGAGAGTAAAGGCAGGGAGATTTTGTCATCTCTGTATTCATATGAACATGACTATGAAGTGGTAGCTCTCGGTGTTGTATACATGTGCTTCCACAGAACATTGTAGAGCTGGAAAGCAAGCAAAATGCTTTTCTTCCTGTGTGCACACTGAAATCAGATGCGTGATTATCATGGCTTGTGTAGACACGCTGATTCTAGCTTTAATCTCACTAGTTTGGTACTGGTAGGAGCAAAGCTGTGGGAACACAGCCCTCAGTTAGGGGTCTGCAGGCTCATTTTGTTGGATGTTGCATGCTTACTCAAATTAATTGCTGACAGTGAAGCCTGTGTTTCTGTATTTTAACTGTTTTGTTATTTGAGGCAAAAGAAAAAAAAAATAAAATAGAAGCACATCTAATGTACTGCAGTCATGTCTTCTAATTGCAGTGCAGATACAGCCTGTAAGGCAGTAAGCCCTGCTCTCTCATCCTTCTGAGAGACAATTAGAAAGATCTGCTGTAGTTTATGATAATTTCATGATGACCTTTTATCAGAAATTTGCAAGAATCTGGAAGTACTCAAGTACAGTGTACGTAAATGAGGTACTGAAAAGCTAAAATTAACAAAGGATGCATAAAAATACTAAAGTGGAAGCCTTGCTCCTGCAGCCCAAACCTTTGTAGAGTCCTATTGAAATAAATTTATTGGTGCTCCAGTGCATTTCATGTATAAATCGTGGTCCTGCAATCAGATCCTTAATGAAGGAATTCTTATTTCACAGCATTTGTTACTCCTGTTCAAAAATTAACACCTTAATCCTTGGTTACTGTAAACAGAACTGGGAATGTGTTTGCAAAAAAACAGTTAAAAAACAGACACACACGGCATTTTACCATTTCTATGGTATCAGGCTGGTTAGCCAGGAGAAAGGTAAATGCATTTTTGGGAAAATACTTTTCTGTGCAGCTTATTGCTAAAATCTCCTTGTAGGAAACATTTTAAGAAGATGGAGCCTGCTGTTTACATAATGGGGAGCAATTGTTAGTAATGTGCTGGAATGGACAGCTTGTCAGGGTGTTGGAATTTGACACACAGCTGCTCTTATTGTGAGGTAGTTCTGCACAGCCATTAAACTTGAGTTCCTTGCGAAATTCTTTCAGGTGTTTTAAGAATAGCAACAATTAACACAGTCCAAAGATACCAATGTGGAATTGAATACCAACAGCAGTTCAAAAGGCCCTGTGCGCACTGTTCACTACAGAGATGAATTCTTATTTTTGTTGGACATTTTTGCGAAAGCTGCAGAAAATTTTTTAGTGAAAGTAGGAGCATTGAGGAAGCAAGTGATTCATGTACTCCAAATCTAGTTTTGGAACAAAATGCTTGAATTATTTTAGGCTTTGGACCTATGCAAATGTATTTCTTTGCTTTTTTTTTGTTCCTTTTCTAGTTTTTGAGGATTTGGGATTACTCCTTCTGTAGCACTTTTATATTTTCAGAAGTGGTGCAAAGCTTATGTGAAGAAGTTGGCATGCAAGAAGGTGGCATGCCAGCCTGAGTACAGCAGCCATTCTGCCCAGACCTTGATGTGGTGTTTGTGTGCACTGAGGGCTCAGCCCTAGTCAGAAATTAGAGTGGGTCTAAAGGGTGGATGCCACTAAGGTAGAAATTCCGTCTGTGTGTTCCCACTGCTGTCCCACTGTGGGCTGATCCAACTACCTAACTCAAACAATTTTCTCCTTGGAAGAAACCTGGTAGCAGCTAGCCATTAAATCAGTTTAGAAGTGGTATGAAATTATAGCTCAGGGCTGTGGTTTGACATGCATTTAATCTAGCAATACCAGTTTAAACACAATCCCTAGATATCATATCCTCTCAGTTCTCCTTTTTGCTTCCTAGGGCTTTTCCCTATGCACACATTAGTGCATATTTTCAGTGCAGAGGGAAGTAAACCACGAAAACTACTTTTTTTTTTTCTTCTCTTGTCTGAGACAGCTCCTGCACCCCCTGGTGCACACAGCTGTGTCTTGACACAGCATGGGGAGGAACGCAGCAGTGGGGACGGGCACAGGGGTATTGGACCCCTGGGAACCTTCTCCCTGAGGTCTGGGCCTAAAAGCTTTTCCAGGACTGCCCATCGGGAGGCTGTTCTCCCCCACAACACGTTGCATTCACTTTGGTTGTTGGTGCACTTGCTTCTCCACTTACTTCCCTTTTAGGCCAGCTTATTCACTTCTTGGTGCACAGCATTACTCTAGGTTTTCTTCTTCAGCTTGTTCTTAGGAGGTGCTTTGGTAGGTGCTGGAAGTTGCAGCAGTTTCTAAGCAGTGATGTGCTTCCCAGCTTATACCGCTGCATCGGTGACAACTTGGTGGGACCATCAGAAGTCAAACGAGTTTGTGCCTTGCTCATGCTGGGGATGGTAAGGAGGTGCCTGCCTTGCTCAGGAGTCCCTGCGCGTCCCACCGACTGCGCCTGGCCTGTGGCTGCCTAAGGCAAGGCGTTGGCCGGGGGGTGGTGTGGTGGGGAAACGTTCGGCTCTGGCAGGCAGATGCCTTCCATGGCTTACATCGCAGTGTTTGTGTTGTCAGCATCCTACCGATGGTTTCTAAGTGCTAGTCTTGGGGGGTTTTGGTTTGAAAGGTAAAGTGATTTTTTTTTTTTCTCCTCTCAGGAAGATGAGATACAATTGGTCTTTACAAAAAGTTATGCTTCTGTGTTTATATACAGGTTTGGATATTTAAGTAAATATCTATTCTAGGCAGCTAGTTTGCAGTAAAATAAAATCGTTCCTTTTAGGTTTGGATTTTACTCCCTGTATTTTATAATAATGACGTTTTTTCAGCAGGAAGAAAAGAAGTATTGCTGTGCTGCTGCAAGGCCTCTGTTTTTATTGACCAATTACCTGAAGCACAGCAATTTACAGCAGCAGCACAGTGGGTGTTTAAAGTTCACTGGGGCTACAGCTACCCTGCCCCTTTTTTTTAAAAAAAAAAAAAAAAAAAGTATCTAGGAGACTACAGAGGGCGGTTAACCCCCCCTCAGTGAGGGGAACGAACGACCAGGGCAGGCACCAGGTGCCCTGCCGGCCTCTGGGGAGGCGGCCGGGCCGGGCCGGGAGAGCAGCGGAGCGGCCTGGCCTCGCTGGCAGGAGGAGGAGCGGGAGCAGGGTCCCCTCCGTGTGTCCGGGCGGGTGAGCGGCTTCCCGGGGATCGGTGCGGCTGCGGGAGCGCTGCGGAGCCCGCAGCGTTGTCGGCTGCCTGCCCCCTGAGGAGGCAGGAAGAAGCGGCTGGAGTTGGTCGGTCGGCGGGCAGTACTTGGAGCGTGCTGCCGAGAAGTGGGGGGTTTGTCAAGGCTCTGCGTTTCCTTGCCTTTCAGATCGCCTTTATTTCGCAATCCTCCGCCAAAAACCAAAGAGTGGAGCTGCAAATACCCATTATTTCTGCATAGACGATGAACTTGTGTATGAGAAGTAAGTGCAGACTTTTTTTTTTTATTTATTTTTTGCAGATCATTGGAATAAATTAGTCAGAACAACAGTAATGAGAAACCAGTCTAACTGACATTCTGTTTTTAAATGTAGCTGAGGGAAACATACTATTCCCATTATACAGCTAATTATATGAGTCTGTCCTTTCAGACTGATCTGCCATAATGATTTATATGTCTTAGAATGGTTTCTTGGCTTCCCATCAGGATTTCTTAAAAATCTTTTCAGAGCTTTCATTATACCCATTCTTGTTAGAAGACACTAAAACATGTTGCAGCAACATGTATTCAGAAATGCGCATTCAACTGTTCAGCAGAAAGGGGTGTCTTTAGTCACTGAAGTATGAAGTGGAGTGTCCAGACTTCCTAGAATAAGTGAAAAAGCTGACAAAACTAATTCAAGCTGTTATGAGCCAAGAATGGAAGTATTATTTCCCTTGTAGTGAACAGCATATGCTTTTGTATGTGATCTGGAATGCTAGTAATTCTTGAAATGTTTTAAACCAAACACATGCTTACTGTTTTTGAAAGGACTGATGAATATTTATTCTCTATGTTCACTTTCCTCTAGTGGTAATATGTACAGTGTCTTTATTTAATTGAGATATTTTACTGTAGAATGTATGAAGAAATTAGGTATATGTAGACAAACATGTTCCCAAAATGTCTGAGTTACTGTAAATTGCCTTCTTTTAAAGCCAGGCATTTGGTTTGCTCTTAAAACAGATTTTCTAAATTAGTGTCACAGAATGACATAGTATTGAGAATGTTTCAAATCTTGACTATTCCAGTTTGGTTTTGTGTGATGGTGTACGGAGAACAGGAAAAAGTTTTAGTCCTGGTTAAAATAATATATATATTAGAAGGCATTCTTATGTTCAGAATGATGCATGTGTGTATTACTACTTCTTACTTTGTGCATCTGGCTTTAACTATCTAATTTTTTTATTGTTTTTTTTTTTTTTTTAATATACAATTTTTCCCCTTTCTTCTGCTAGCTTTTATGGAGATTTTGGACCACTCAACCTGGCAATGGTCTACAAATATTGCTGCAAGCTAAATAAGAAGTTAAAGGTAACACTTGTTTTTGTATTCAATATTCTTGTCTTTTTAGAGAACAAAAAAAAAAAGGGTCAGAAGTTTTTTGTTAAGGTTTTTTTTGGGGTTCCTAATCAAGCTAAGTTTTGAAAATGCAGGCTAAGTTTCCTAAGGTGCATTTAAGGAGGAGGAGGATCAGGAGGGAAAAGCCACTTGTCTTGAAGATCCAGAAGTTATACCCTTATGGCAGTAAATAATATTAAGCTCCTAAAAGATCGGTTGCTAAAGGAGGACAAACTTTGAATGAAAGTTCCCCTCCTGGAATTTAGTCTTCTTGGTAATCTGCCTTATATTAAGTGAGCCTGAATGCAATGCATTTTGGTTTGTGATGGCAGATTTTTTTTCACTTGGATTTCTCTCCTGGTGCTGATATCTCTTCTGTAAGATGCAACATTTGATCTTTGATAGCATTCATGGCGTGGTCCTAAAGAAGACTGTCATGCTCCCACTGCATCCCATCTCCTCATAGGGGTGTTCTGTAATTTTCAGAATTGGACTCTCGATAGAACACTGTGTCTTTTAAAATAGAGAGTTCATGTATTAATTAAAATCAATGACTTCAAGTTAGTTCTGACAGAAGTTGGATTATAAAACCTGTTAGGCAGGTGAAAAGCTTTATTAGCCTTAATGTGAACCACAGTTTGCCTCTTCAGAGCTGCTTAGATCTTGAAACCACCACTGAACTTTGAAAACTGGAAAGCATGCAGAACATTATAGTTCAACATAACTCAGGTTTTTTTATTATTATTATTTTGTTAGCAGGGAACATTCCTAGTTGTCTGTCACTGATATTAGTTTGCATAATTCGGTCTCACATTGTCCCTGTGGCACTAAGAACAGGTTTGCCTGAGACACAGTCCTCTGATTTCTGTTTACAGAGTGCTCAGAAGTAACACAAGTCTATATAATAATCCTTTTGAATATGTTGGATCTTTATATTAGAGAGATGTGTTAAGATTGCTGAGAACATACTGCTGCTAGTGATCTGGAATATATTTGTCATTTGTGCACTGAATAGGATCTAAGCAAGTAACACTGGTATTTAAATAGTGATATTTTATGGTAGTTTAGCAGTCAATCAAATTTCAAGCACATCAAAATTTGCTTCAGTTGGAGAAACTGTATGCCAAGCATTGAGATTAAGTTTTAAGAAGTTATTTTTTTATAAGATTTAAAAATATTTTCAAAATATTTTTATTTAAGCTTAGATTTTCCATTGCTTCTGATCCAGTGATGTTTAGAAGCAAATATTAGTAGAAAACTGATTTATGTAGAGCCAGGATTTCTTAAAAAACGTGAATTACATTTTTAAAGCTGTTGGGACTTGTCTGTGGTGTTTTTGAGAATGTCATGTGTTGACTTCCGTTTACTTCTCATAAATACAAGTGTATTGCATAGGGCATGAAGTCAGAAATATTAAATGCATTCAAGGAGAAAAAGAAAAATTAGTGCTATTTGTGTAAATGAGTATAATTTTCTAAAATTATTTAGACTAGATACTGGGAAAAATACTGGAATAATCTTGGTAGGCATACAGTAAACTTTCCTGAAGCTTTTGAGGGATTTGTCTACCATGTACTTGGTCCTCTGAATACAGATGACTGAGCCTTGCATTTCTCTGATTTTAGAAAAGGGGGCATGAAAATTTTAAACTGCAAAATTATAATCTTTTTCATTTCTTGATAGTCATTCTCATTGATAAGGAAGAAAATAGTTCATTATACTGGCTTTGATCAGAAAAAACAAGCAAATGCCGCATTCCTCATAGGCTCCTACGCAGTAAGTATTTAAATTTTTACCATTACTTGAGCTGGTTGAATGTGTTCATTCTTTCATACTCACTTTTTAAAACAGCAAGATAAAAACACTTATTCTGTCTGGAAAAGTATTTCTATTAATGTATCTTGCAGTAAGTTGCTGCATTCTGAGAGAGTTTTTAAAGTCTACTGCATATGTGGATGGCATAGTTTTGTTTTTATTTTTGTTTTGCCCCTGCTGTGCAATCTGTGCTTCCAAAAAAAAAAAAAAAAAAGGGGCACAGCTGAAATAAAAACCTTATTTTTTTTATTTTTTTTTTATTTTTGTGAAATGAATGAATATTTTCATTTAGAAAAAAAAAGCTTCCTTTTTTTTCTTTTCCCCACCCACTTTTTTATTTTTTAGTGTACAAGTATGTCTTGCACAAGGTACAGTATATCATTCCCCACTGCATACACATTTAAATATACTTTTTCTTCCCCACCTTCTTTCCTACTGTAAGATGATCTCTTCAGTTAACCTAGGAGAGGGCGCAAGATCATGTGCTAGAGCCGGTATAAAGCCTGGAGATGTAAGAGGTGGCTGAAAATGTACTGAGTCAGGTCCCTGACTGCAAAAATGGGGAAAAAATGGCTGGCTTTACATCACAACTGCATCTAGAAGAATCCGTATGTGATACACAAAAGTATAGTCAAGGAATACAATGCTGGCAGCTTAAGTGTGAAGTGTGTGATATACTGCATTCGTGTTGTCCTTTGGCTTGTAATACACCTTGATTATAACTGTTTTTCTGTCTTGTTCATTTACTAATAAAATGAAGTCAGAATCGATGTGTTTTTTAATGTTGGTGGTTTGAGGGGTCGGAGTTCATTTAGCCTTAGGTCATTCTGGTTTACCAGCTGCAGGGCTATAGTGTACGTGCTGTGATGCCCACTGTCTCCTTGCTGCCTCTCTGCATTATGCAGGAGGTCCATTTCCTGCTCCCCAGGGTTTCTCTGTTTGCTTTCTACAGTAATCATTAGGAATAAAGAATGAAACTCCCAGTATCTGAAATACGGAAGCTTTAGGAATGTTACTGCTGGTCTTTGTATTCCTAAGCCACATGGAAACTGGAAACGTGAATTATTGAACTTGTCTGCAGTTAAGGTGTTGTGTTAACTAAACAGCTGCAGCTTTTAGGAGAGCTACTCCTTCCAATTGACTAGATTGTATTATAGGTCTGGAAAGTAAGAGTGGACTGGTTTCAGTTATCAGTTGTTATTTCAAAGGCTTTAGTTTTTCCCTAAAATTTCATTCTGAATGTGTATAGTATCACTGTGCAGCACAGCACCGGACATTTTGAGCAGAATCTTCAATATAGAAAACTAGCTGACTGCAAAG
>VXAV01011479.1:198979-210819 GCA_013399715.1 Alectura lathami
CACAGAAAGGCTGCTAACACAGTTCTGGATGAGATGTGAAGAGGGATAATGACCAACAAGCCAGTGCATGTGGGAGGTCTAGTTGCGGGCAGCTGCAGTATGACAGAAGGAGTCTAATCAAAACCACAGATAATTTTTGGAGCTCATAAACCTGCATTTAGGTTATTGCATCGTATGGGTTCGGTCTTTTGACAGTTTCCCTTAAAGAACCAAAAGCAAAGCAAATGCAAGTATTTGGGTGGGCAGGAGTGTCTTTTGGATATTTACAAGTTGGAGGTGATGAGGTAGCTCTGGCTAGATCCTGTTTTTCTTTCCAGTGCAACAGACTTTGGCTTTGGTACTGCATTTTCTATAAAGTGAGATACAGTTTCTTCCCAGATTGATGTGGGAGGGATTCCGCTGAAGGAAGATCACAGAAGAAGGACTATGCCCCTGAGGCTTACTTTTTTTTCCCCTGGTGCCCTTTGATGATCTTTCATGAAGAGGCAGGCTTAATTACAGCAGACAGTGCTGAAATGTTCAGACATACATATACCACATTCCCGCTTTCTGCAGGAAGAACTGGATTGTTCCCTGTAAAGCAAGCAGTGGCTTACGATCTGCTCAGAATGTCTGATAAATGTATGCCTATATTCATACTTCCTGACTGGAAGGAAATATGTTGAGGCCTTTTTATTTTAAACATATGTAGGCTTAAGTATCCAGCTACTTCTTCTGTTCAGAATGCTTTGCTTTTTGATGAAGAAGGATCTACCTAGAAATTGCTCATTTAAGAAACTTTTCTGTAATTTTAATTGATCAGGCCTTGCTCTGTTGGTAATGCTCATCATTGACTGAACTGAATTTCACTGTTTAATTTCTGATTCCCTGCTGTGGAAGTGGTAATTGTCATTCTATTTTGTCTTCTATGAGTTGGATATTTTTTCTTGTTTGATATCTTTTTTTTTTTTTCTCTTTAGCTTAATGGTGGGTTCTCACTTCAACTGCTTGCCTTAGATTGAGGAAAAGTGTGGCAATGCATCGTGTTGGAGGAGTTCAAGTGGAAAGAGCAAGGAAGACGAAAGGGGAAATAGTGTCCACAGAATTAGTCGTGGAAATAGTGCTTGTCTGTGTGTGTTATAAGGCCTTTGTTAATATAAGCATAGCTTTGGATGCTAGATGCTCTATAGATGCAGGTGTTTTAAGTTATTTGTTAGGAATAACAAGCTGCCAGCTTTCAGGAGTAGCACAGATGTAGTAAGTTTGTGTGCTTTAAACACAATCACACTTGAACGCATAACTGCATTAAACTGTAATGAACTGTATATAACTATTCTCTGGTGCTTGCATGTCTTCATAAGCTTTTGATATTTTTATGCAACTTTAAAGTCTCTCTTTTAAAAGCTCATTGACTTTGAATTTGTATTCTTAAACGGAATGTTATTTCTGCTGAACAGAGTTGGGATATTTTGGCATGATTTATCATTCAGGATCTTTTAAATGTGTGTGTGTGTGTATACTAATGGTATGGGGATGTGCTCGTTTTGACAACCATGGCGATTACAAAGGTCTTCATTAACTGTGGTGAAGTGTAAGGGCAGCTGTTAGTGTTCTGGTTTACAGGCAAAGTCTGTTCCCAGTCTCTTCTTCACAGTTGGTGTGTTATAATGTTCCCACCTCCCCCATCTTCATCTAACTTGTCTTTCTTTCCTCTTTAGTGGAGATAGTTTCTGAAGGGGTCATCCAGGCTACATTCTTCTTTGTTCCCCCTCCTGCATCTGCTGCTTCCTTCCAGGTGTACTTTGATGTGACAGCGCAGCCTCACTCAAGCTACAGGGCTCTTCAGTGTAACATGGCCATAAAGATGAAGAACAAAGTTTCCAGTACACTGTTATATATGTAGTTTTTATCAGGATGTGATTTTTTTAGAATAAATCTTAACAACTTAGATCTTAATTCCAATGTTTTTTATCTTCCGACCATTTTAATTCTGAATTTTAATTTTTACGGATAATATACTGCATAATGGGGATAGTATTCTTCTGTGTAGGTTATCATAAGTTTGGCATGTTCAGCCACGCAAAGCATAACCACAGTTGGTGTGTTGGGGTTGAATGTTTGCACTTTATTTGGGGTGGAAAGGGAGAGGGGAGAGAAGGGAAGGGGAAAAAAACCTTTGTTCTTCACCTTCTAAAGAAAAATTGCTTTTCCTTGTAAGCTATCTGCACTGTTCAGGCCTTACCACTCTACCAAAGCAGCAGTGATCTTCTGAGTTGATCTCTACAATGGCTTCTCTTGATTTTCGCCAGGACTTGGCTGTGGGTGAGGAAAGTCTGCTTCTTCCACCATTGCTCCTCCTATATTAAGAAAGAAAATGTACCCTCTGTGCCCTGTCCACCCAATTCCCAAGCTCCCCTCTCTCCCCTTGGCTACATTAATTTAGTAACAGTGTTTCTTTCCTCAGGCCTGGCACTAATTATGTACTTGGAGGGCGACCCTCCGGGGGTACTGCCCCATGAACTGCTGTAATTCAGGTCACCTTCTCCAGGACTCATCTCTGTACTTTGTCTATTTTCTCATCTTCTTTCTTCAGGGTAAGCAGTGTTTCCTTCATCCGTTCTGATCCATAGTACTGTTTTTGCCTTTCCAATGCTAGTGTCCTTCCTAGTTGGGGGCCTAATGTGGGGTAGGGGTTGGAAGCTGTCGTAGCAGTTAGCACCTTCCTGTGTAATGCTGAACCTTTCTGCTTTTACCATGGCACCTGCAGGATTATCTCCGGCTAAGAAGTGGGAAAAGAGCTAAATCTGTTTGCTTAGTGGTCCAAGCTGAGTAGTGGTAATGGGTAACAAGTGCAGTGCTCAGATTAGAGGTGTATTTACTCTCAGCTACAATTTGTTGAAGGATATTTGTGCTTGACTAGTGAATGGCAGAGAGGAGATGAGCAAAGAATTACTGGCACTTCATTTAAGCGCAAGTTGCCTCAAGTCTTTCTCTGTGGTCAAGTCCTCTGAAAATCTACTTCCTCTGACTTGTATTTTGGAAGTCATGATTAGTTTTCATGGTGGCAGTTTTTCCTGCTTTCTCTACTAGATTCTTCTTTACCATGCTCTTACCAGACTGCTCCTCTCCACAGAGTTGCTATCTGGGGGTCTGTCACTGTAGCACTAGCTTATTTTCTTAGCTGTCATGGGGTATTGATGTTCCCTGCTGGCAGGGTTTTCTGTGCTTCCTCTCCACTATTTAAAAAGTAATTGAAGGTTTCTTGCTTTTGTTTGATGAGCAAAGAGAGTTGCTAGAGGTAGGCAGTTATTCCCTCTCTGCCACTTCTGTCCGCTTAACGACTCTGGTTATGCTAACAAAGGGACAGTTGGCTACATGTGCATTTCCTCAGTACACCAGAAATCCATACAGGAAGCTCCTGTTCTAACATATTTATGTTTTAATTCTTTTATTTGTAACTTTTTATTCTAAGGAATATTGCTACAAAGTTTAATGTGTTAACTGACTAGTATGTTCAACTGAGGTTTTAATGACATAAAATATTTCGTACTTTTAAGTAATAGTGAAATTATGCATGTGTGGGAGCTTTTGTTTGAGTTTGGTCACATAGCAGTTACTGCATTTATTCAGAATGTGTGGTTTGCAGCTGTTCAGATTATTTTGGGTGAGTGACATTTTTGGAACATAGTTGTATCACATGAAATATGCTTGTAAGCAGTTTGAATTGAATCTTGCTTTTAAGTCAAATGTGTGATATAGGTAGCAACCTTAAGTAGATTTTGCACTTGAGGGTTGGTCAGGAGAATAAAGTTAGTTACACTACACATATCATCAACATGAATTTAAAGTGTTGTTTATACACTTGAGTTGATACAGTTTCTGATAGTGTAGCATATTTAAATATCCTATTTAATTTTCCTGAAAAAGCATCAAATTATATCAAGGATCTTTATTATCAAACGTGCTTTGTCTTGGGTGCAGTATTACTATTTACTTGGTAATTCCGTGTTCTGGGGATTAAGATGCCTTTTTTTTTTTAACCAAAGCCTCTTTTCCTTTTCTACCAGGAATACTTTTCATCCTATTGTGAATACTGTTGTGGCAGTAGCACTAATCTAGGAGACTCCTGTTTGAAATAGGACTGGTTCGAAAACAGTATAAATCAGGCAATAGAATGTCTTGCTACAAGAACTGTCATTCTGTGGTTGATTTTAAGTGCTCATAGATGAGAACTGAGTAGCCTAGTCCTACCAGCTCTTCCATTTCACTGAGTGAACATTATAGTCTGTTGGACTGCATGGCAATATTAGCAGGAACAGTGCTTGAGTGTACCTTTCCCAGTACGCAGTGCTTGGATGGCTCTTGACCATTCACAGAGCTACATGGAGTCCCTTAATTAGAAGCAGATGTCCTAAATGAAAAGGATGTTTAGGGCAGTGTTAATGATTCAACTGCTAATGGCAAATTTCTGGCTGTATTTTGAAGTTCAGTAGGATATTCTTTTGCATTCATGAAGAAAACAAATTTCAAAAGAGGTGGTACAGGGTGGTAAAACAACATCTAATTTTGAAAGATGGTAGTTCCTTATTAAAACAACTTGCCTGGAATGTACGTAAGAAAATGTTTCATAAAGGCTTCCAAGACTTTTTTGGAGGGGGTATGTGTGTGTAGGGACATATGCACATGCATCTGCACTTGTATAAGATTGTAGGAAAATTCTGAAACCATTGCAGCTGTACTTTTGCATGGTTTCTTTAAAACCTTCAGAGACAGAATTTTCTAGTTTCTTTTAAAAAGTTGCTTGTTTTGAATATTTGTCTGGCCTAGGGGGAGGGAGCCCCCCGATATAATTGTAAATCTTAAATAGACTTTTTCTCCACTTGTATGTACAAGAATATACAAAAACACTTGTTTATTCTAATTAGCTGTTGCTAATTAGCTAATTGCTTTAAATTTAGTCACCCATCTTTTTAATAGTACTTCTTGTTGGTAGCTTTATTGGCATTAACTTCTGGAAACAACTTTATTTGTGAAAGTACTTGTAATCTTAGCAAATCTTAGAAAGCACTGCAGAAATGTGAATAGCCAAGCTTAGATTCATTATTTGGTCAAACTGATTTCAAGTGTTGTATATTTCTAGAGTCATGTCTTTTCCCGGTGTCCTCCTCTTTGTACACATTTCATCAATTTACAAGTACATCTGGAAATGTCTTTGTTTTGCTGTTTTTCAGCTCAACGTTCCTATTTTCATCTTTTCTGAATCTTCAGTTCTGCTGACTGCCTTAAAGCTCTCCTTACTTGCAGCAATCCTGTCTGCTAAGGGTCATTCTAATCACTTTTACTTTCTCTGCCTTTCACATCGTTCCAATGGAATAATTCATCTTCGAGGCTTAGTGACCTCCTCCTGGTCAGAAAGGGTAACTGCCACCAACTTCAAGCTATGAGGTATTTCTCAGTGTGTCTGTGTTACAGTTTCGGTTTGTATCGGGAGTGTGTGTTTGAAATGAATCTCTGGCTAAGCCCTTGGTCACTACGTTTTGGTTCACTTCAAAGAGCAGCCTAGGAGCAATCCCAACAGCTAATGCGTGTCCAGTCCACAGGATCAGACTAAGACTAGCCAAAAATATTGGAAGTGTACACTATGGAGTCAACTCTTCATTGCCAGCTTTCAGTCTGCAGATACATTTCTGCTGGCAAACATTAATCCTTACACAGATGTGGCCTCTGCTGCCTTGATGTCTGTTGCTTCCCTGGGCTTTGCTGCTCCTTCTCTCACTCCTGTAGTCCTACCTACAGTCACTTTCTATGTCTAGTCCTCGAGCAACCTGAATCTGGTCACCCAGGTTCACCCTCCATCCAGCCTTGCACTCATCCAAGATTGCTTCTTGTGTATTCTCTTGTGGTTTTGAACTGTGCCAGAGCAGATCCTTTCTCCGCTTTGATTGTCCCAGCTTCGTGTGTTGTGTTACTGCTGGGATACTTTCCTTATGAACTAAGCATCAGTTTGTGGTCTTTCCCATTCCAAGTAAAGATTGAATTCCATTCTTCCCTTTGAATTACTACATACCATTGCATCTGCCCAGATACCTTCCTACTAACCCAGTATTTTTATGAACCGCTTTTCGCTGAGAACTCCATCTGACAGTTTCATCGACTGCTGTTTCTGAAACTGTTCACACATCACAACTTGTGTGTAGTAGTGTCACAAAGCATACCACAATCTCTGTTTCAGAGAATTATAAGAAATCCAATTCTTATCAAAGAGCTTGCTTCAGTGAATAAACTTTGTATTGATTCAGATGTACTGGAAGGATTGTGCATTTTTGCTTATACGTGTTTCATGAAGCTTGTCTGTACTGAAAAATGTCATCTTGCAGTGTGTTTTTTACATGGGCTGAATAATGGTAGATATTCCAGCATTCAGAATTTTTCACCAGAAATCATGTTGGCTTTTTAAAGTGTGCTTGTCTGGTGAGTGTTCATGTAACTATACAAAGGAATAGCCATACACACATACATGGTGTTTCTGGTAACTTCACTAGTAACGTCATTTCAGAAGTTCGATCTCTGCTTAAGAACTAACGTTTCAATACCAGGTGATGTTATTTGGACTTACTTTAATGTAGCATTTCCATTAGGGCAAAAACCTCCTCTTGCTGTTGTCACATTCTGCAAACAGATGCTTTTGTGTTGAAGCTTGTATTATTCAAGAAGATTATAAAAGCTGAATTGAAATGAGAGGAATCCTTTCCCTTTGTGAGATACAGGTGCTTAAAGGATTAGCTAGTGTTATCTGTCTTTCTGTTTGCCTGTTGTACAAGTAGTGCTCTGTATTACCCAGCCTGGCAGCGCTGAACCTCAACTCTTTTCTCAGGTGACTCATTTCTGGGTACAAACTCTTTTTCTGCTGTTTAATTGCAGTTCTTTCTGTTTGCTATTGCATTTCACGTCTCTGGACTGTGAGTTTTTCTGGGGCAGGGCTCTTTCTCTGATAAGCAAGCAGTGCTGTGTTTATATGGCTGTTGGAAGTCTGTGTTCATTTTGCTCTGAGACACAAGGTGTCGCTGTATCACTTAACTTGGAAATTTCTTAGCCCTTGACCTTTATATCCAATTCAGGCAATGAATTGCATCTAAGGTATGCAGGCAGAATAGAAAATGAGCACAGGTGTCTAAGAAGCAACTTCTACATGATGTACCTACCTATCTACCTGGAATTTAAAAGTTTTTTTTTTTATTCTAAGTATATGCATGCAAATTAAAATGCAAAATTCATTTACGTCACCTCAGTGAAAATGCACATACAGAGCATGCGGTTTTCACTACCTTACTAAACTGCTTAAAACAAATGCTTTTTTCTTTGGTTTTACTAATTGCACAGGAGGAATGCTCAGAAAATACTTAGCTTTTTAGTCAAATCAGAGGAAAAATTAGAGAGGTCACCTGTTGCCATGTACGTTTTAGCTGTCTGCTGAAGATGTTTCAAGCTTTTATTTTTTTAGCAATATCTGTTCCACTCCCATTCTCACCTCACAAGTATGCGTGTGTTTGTGTAAAGATATTGAAAATATGTTAAGCCATTTGTTCAAACTGGTTTTGCAGCAGCAAAAATAAATTTGTAAGAGAGTGCCAACTTTTAAAAGAAAAAAAAAAAGGCAAAGCCAATAAAGAGCAAAAATGTACATTTTTGGGGGGTATTTCGAATTATAAAGCCACAGAATGTCCCAAGTTGGAAGGGACACAAGGATCATGGAGTCCAGCACCTGGCCCCACACAGCACCACCCAACCTTGTGTCGGAGAGCAGTGTCCAAACGCTCCTTGAACTCCGGCAGCTTGGGGCCGTGCCCACTGCCCTGGGGAGCCTGTTCCATGCCCACCACCCTCTGGGGCAGAACCTTTTTCCTAACCCCCAGCCTGACCCTCCACTGACACAGCTCCATGCCTTTCCCTCAGGTCCTGTCACTGTCCCCAGAGAGCAGAGATCAGCGCCTGCCCCTCTGCTCCCCTGTGAGGAAGCTGTAGGCTGCCATGAGGCCTCCCCTCAGCCTCCTCTGCTCTGGGCTGAACAAACCAAGGGACCTCAGCCCCTTCTCGCACCTGTTGCCCTCCAGACCATTCTCCATCTTCGTAGCTCTTCATTGGTTGCTCTCTAAAAGCTTTATGTCCTTCTTACACTGTGTCACCCAAACCTGCACCCAGTACACAAGGTGAGGCCACACCAGGCAGAGCAGAGCGGGACAATCCCTTCGCCCACCCGGCTGGCAGTGCTGGGCCTGGTGCACCCCATCGTACGGTTGGCCTTTTGAGCTGCCAGGGCACACTGCTGGCTCATGTTCAACTTGCTGGCAGCCTGAACCCCCAGGTCCCTTTCCATGGGGCTTGTCCCCCAGTCTGTACATAGAGCCAAGGTTGGCCCATCCCAGGTTCAGAATCCAGCACTTGCTCTTGCTAAACTTCATGCAGCTGGTGATTTCCCAGCCCTCTAATTTGTCAAGATCTGTGATTCATTCTATGATTCCATCTCTCTGCAAGGCCTCTCCACCACTGCGGGACTCAGCAGTTCCTCCCAATTTAGTGTCATCTGCAAACTTACCTACTATACCTTCAAGTCCTGTGTTCAAATCATTCGTTAGTATTTCATTAATACTCATTAGGATTCCTACTTCGAAAAAAAGCTGTAATAAAAAATGTCGTTAACATAAGAGATATAAATAAATTTGTGGAACTTTAATGAAAGACATAACTTCCTTGAGTGTTCTAATGCTTAGTTAATGCAGTTCTAAAGAAAAAGCATTAACATGATATTACTGAACCTGTTAATGGCTGCTTTGTTATTAACAGTTGTTTTCTCCTGGCCACGTGGGGATGATGCTTCATTATTGGAAGGTGTGACTTGCATAATAGAAGAGTTATACAGTACTTCCTAAGCAGACCTTAGTGTTAGAGGATATGCAGGAGGGGTCAGATGTGTTGTGAGGGGAGACCATACAGATATTTATCATGAGGTGGTCTTTTGTGATTTTTTTTTTTGTTTGTTTTTTTGAGTGGTTTTGGTAGTGGGAGGTTTGATATGTGTTTCAAGTATGTTCATTCTGTTTTTAGGATTTTGCTTCTTGAATTACTGGTATATTCTTTTTTCCTTTATGATATCTGGATTTAGTTACTGAACACTGCTTCACCAGTACAAAGGAGAGAGTATAGGATGTAGAATAATGCAAATGTACTGCTATAGGAAAATCAAAACTTTTACATGTCACTATTTTGATCTTGTCTGTTAGAGTTCATACACTGTTTTGTAGACCAGATAATTCATATGTTTGGTCATATCTTCACTTCAGCCTGAAGTAGATCAAATTGTGCGGATCTATACATTTTGTTTAAAAATATGTCATAGAGGTTCTCCAGTATTTTTTGTTTTGCTTTATATTAATTTTATTGTTGCATACTTGTATTCTTTTGTTCTTGATGACACTCTTTCCCAGCATTTTTGAACTCTGTGATATTATGCCTTCCATAGTAAACAAGTGACTTAAAGTTATTTATATGAATCTTACTTTTGTTTTTCCCTCTTTTCCCATAAAAACAGATAATATACCTGAAAGAATCACCAGAAGAGGTGTACAGGCTTGTATTGGCTGGAAGTGTTTCATATCTTCCTTTCAGGTAAATAATAATGTTAGAACTTTCTGTAGCTTGATGTTGTGAAGAATAATATAGCATTTAGCATCACTAATTTTTTGTTAGTTTGTTTATTTTTTGGTGAAGTTTGGTAGTGATGCTTTGTTCACTGGTTGATTTTAAATGCAGACTGCTGAACAGTGGTGTTAGCATCTGGTTCTGAAGTGTACTGATGCAACAGGTGAAGGGGCCACACTGCTTTGTATACAGTCTTGTTGAGCTCTTGGATCTACATCGCTTCATACGTGGCAGTGTACTTATGCTGGTAGTTGATAGTTAAATCTCGAAATATCAGCCAGTCATCACAAAAGACATGTTCTAGCGCTTCATTTTTTTTCACTTAACAAATGCACAAAGCCATCTACAAATACTGTTTTGTGCCTAAAGAATGCTAGCTAACCTCATGTGATTTAGTGTAACTTCAAAGTATTTATTTTTTACCAATGAGGAAATGTATAAAGTCATTTGTTCATGGTTGCTTGACCCTGAGGGAATGTAATCCTAGCCTTTTCAGGCCACAGACTTCTCTTTGTGGTGTATGCTATGCTGCTTAATGTAGCAAATAAGGTTCATGCGTTGTGCAGGGGAACAGCTACATAAATTCTTCCACAGAAGAGATTCTAGGAGTTGGACCAAAGTAACATTCCATTGGCTGCCTCAATACGCAGAAAAGAATGGCCAGGAAGTTTTTTAGGACACAAGTTTGCTATCCAGTTGCTGATGATTAATTCAGTTCTTGCTTGTTTATGTTTTCTAGCTCCCTGTCCAAGAGCTGGACTTTCGATTATTTCCTTTACTTTGTCACAGTACAAGTGTGTACTCTTTATTTGCATATTCCATCATCCTGTTTCTCTCTTTAATTCCATTTATATTCTCAGAAATAAAAAAGGCCTCTTTAAGGAGATTTGTGTTTCTAAAAATCCTAAAGCTGTGTGTGGATAGTGGAGACAGTAGCTTTTTAACTCAGGCCGCACATCATAGCCAAAACCCTAGACCATCACCTTCACAGCACTACTAAAAAAAGTTACAAAGATATGTTATATAATAAGAATGACTAAGAGCTGACTTCTGAAAACATGCCCAGCTTCCTGGATAAATCATACAGTATGCTGATGTGTCTGGGTTTTTTTCTGTTTTCTTCAGTTTACTACAATTTGGAATTTAATTTACTTGAATTTACTCCCCATCCTCATTTCTGCCAAAAAATAAAAAATAAAAAAAAAAAGCATTGCTTCTGACCAAATAACAAGAAATCAGGTAATTAATACTTCTGGTAATTATCAACAGGAAATCTCCCATGTTAACAGTATGGAAAGAATATTTTTTCACTTACCCCAATGGGGTTTTATTACTGCTTTCTCCTGCAGATTTATTTTTCACCTCCACACTGATTTATGAGAAAAGGATACAAGTAAAGTGTAGAGACATTCAGGTTCTTCAAACCTTCTTCCTCAAATCAGTTGAAGTTTGAAGATTATACATCTTTTATTTAACAATAATGATTCCCTGTATCCTGGCAAGAATGGCATGGGTTCAGAAGTAGGTGTTCTGACAAGACAAAATATTATCTGATATACATTCAGTTTGATTTTATTTCTTACTTGACTGTAGTATTCCTGTAGAATGCTTATTTGACAGTGCTTACGGAGTCAGACAATGGTCATGTACCAAGAACACGCTCTTCTTACATCAAGAATGTTTGAAAAGAAATGGTTGGAAGAAAGAGTTCGGGTGAAAACCGGTTTCTCAAGTTTAAACATAAACTATTCTATGCATGTTAAGAGAAGTCTTTCAATGGATCCGTACAAATGTGTATATTGACATTTTACTAAGAAGATACCGTTCACATATATAAAAATGCAATTGTGCAGCATATTTTCTTTTTTCTTTTAAATGGAATTTGAAGAAAAAATTTGCAGTGTGTTACTATTTGATGTTTTGGGAGTGAACTTCAGAAGGAAATGTTTTAAAAGTGTGTTACGATGAGATAATGCCGATAATGCCTAGTTATTTAGCTTTTGCCATGAGGAGTTTTCTTTATTTTTCAGGTGTGTCTGTTCTTTGTTGACATGCAAGTTGAACAAGTAACTTTAGCCAAAAAGTATAACTGAAGTAGTGTATTTTATATTTTGTTATGATTATTAGATATAAGATGGGTGAAATGAAGTAATCACTCAACATAA
>VXAV01011479.1:210861-220951 GCA_013399715.1 Alectura lathami
AAAGAGATTATCTTGAAGTTATCTTTCAATGTCATTTTAGAGAAATGTCTTGAATTGCTGTATGTTAGATTTAAATGGGAAAATTTTACAGTATTGGACATCATATGTTACAGGGATGCGTCATTTGGTACCTGCAGTTTTCATCTAACATTGCTGGACTGTTTTCATGCAATAAACAAGGTAAGTAAAACAATATTTTTCTTGCAAAATGTCAGCTAAATACTGCCCAGCTGAAAAAGAAGGCTTAGGAAGTTGGGAGCCAATTAGAGCTGTACAGCCACAAATGCAGCAGTTTTTCTGATTGTTGCCTAGCTTATTATGTATCATGCATTGTAACAAAACTTATAGATAAAGCATCCATAGAAGTGAACTGATACCTTGTAAAATCAACTAGCAAAGTTTTTAAAGGGGAAATTTTGAGTTTTGTTTAGGTAATCTTTTCAGGACAATTGTTTGCACCTTGAATCCTTAAGAATTGTGTGACAGTTTTATCAAATGGTGCACTGATAGTAAATTTTAGGCTGACCATTGCCTTTGAAAGAGTTTTTGAATTGTTTATTGATGCTTTTTTGGCATTATCAGTATGTGATGATAACTTGAAGTTTTGATTCAATAATACAAACACAAGTGATAAAAAAGCAGGTATTTTTTTAACCACATTATCATAATGTAGTATCTTATTGTGGTACAGTGGTGACTAACAGGATATTTGAGGACAAGGGGAATTTGTTTGCATTCTTTTTCGCCTATGTAAATAGTGAAATGGGGAATCATACAGCTCTCCATTCCATTACTTGTTTTCCTTTGTTTTTAATTGTGGCTGTCTCTGCCAAATACTGTTGTTCCTACTAAGTAAGCCAGCTTCTTACAGATTGGTGGCTTCTCAGGTGTTCGTGTATGTTTTGACATCAGCTGGTCCTTTGCCACGAGTGCTAAATTGCTATTCTTTTCAGTCCTGGTGAACAGCAAGGAAAACTACAGTGGGTAATGCAGTGAGAGAGGAGATTAGAAAATAATATTTAAAACATCTGGGGTTAAGAGATTGTTTGCTCTTTCTGACTCAACAAGTGGTAAACTGCCAATAACTGAAATGGTTACATTTTTTGTGCCGTATTAAATATAATGGCTGCGGATAATTACAAAGCATCAGGGACCACAACAATGTCTGCTTAGGACTGTGGACGTAGTCCATCTGTAGCCAGATTTAAATTAGTGAAGATACTAGGATCCTAATGAGAGAGAAGAGCATCCATGCACCAAAACATGTAATCTTTGAATGCAGGCTTCAGAATGTACCCATAATTTAAATAGGAAATTTTTGCCAGTTATTTTTTCTCTTTGGCATATTTTACTGCTAGTAGTGATAAAAGGACGGAACAGTTATGTAGTATGGAATTGTTTTAGTGATTCAGTGAGAACAGAAACACTACCTTGTGTAACCTCACTTGTAACTTAGAAATCAATTTTGAACCAAGACTCAGTTTATGTGTATTTTTACAAATGAATGAAGAAATTTCTCTGAAAGAGTAGAACAAGTATTAAGGGACATTTTATAACCTAAAAGAGTGATGAACTGTCCTCACTAAGAAGATGTTGTTTTTGTTAAAAGTTGTGTTCTGAATTTTAGGCTTTGCAATATGGTTTTCTGGATTTCAATGAATTTGATGTAAATGAATATGAGCATTATGAGGTAAGTGTATCAATCTCTGATTTGTTTGCTGTTGTTCATGCTAAGATGATTGTTTGTAATGTGTGCTATTTCTTTTGTTATGTTAGGTTGCATTTCTGCTTTATCTCTTTAAACTATGATCATTAAAGTGTGCGTGGTTAGAGAGAGTATTAAGTCAGATCCAAGCATAGTCAGCCTCAAACATGGTGGGGAAAAGCAGAAAAGAAAATGGAAATAAATACTTTGTTCCACATTTTTATTAAAGCCTTGGAAGCTTTAATAAAAGATGGGGAAGCAGGAATTTGCTCCTTCGCCATCAGTCTTGCATACTCTTGAGCAATCATGATGAGAAACTTGAGGGCATACAGGTTCAAGTCTAACTGACTTCTGGAAAGCAATTGAAGTATTTATGAGCACATAGCAAAGGTATAATACCATTCTTTAAGGTAAAGAAGAAGACGGGACTGGGAAACTTCAAGCCTACAACATTCACTTTGGGGCATGGGAAACTAATATGAAGATGAAGGACCACAATATCTGAATATGTGCACGCTCAGAAATGCAAAGCTGCTAGTTATCTGTAAAGAGAAAATTGGGTGTTTTTGGAATCTTAGAAGTCTTGACTTACATAGTGAAAAGAGATAGGGCAAGATTGTAATTTAGAAACCTATAAAATTTTATAATTGGAAGTTGCCCTTCATCTGAAGGGTATCAACAACTGCATTGTTCTAAAACTGTAATTTAGAAAGAGAACACAAGCAAGAAGAGTGAGGTTAAGAACAAGTGACAGCCTCCCGATGAAACAAAAAGCAGGCAACTAACACATTTCCTTTGACAAAAAAATTGTTCGTCACTTCTATCTAGCATGTATTTTGAAACAATAAGGAAAAGCCTGGAAATACAGGGATAATGATAAACCAAGCATTTTCTCTTGACAGAGAGCAGAAAATGGAGATTTTAACTGGATAATACCAAACAAATTCATTGCCTTCAGTGGACCTCATTCAAGAAGTAAAATTGAAAATGGTATGCTTAAAAAAGGAGGTGGGGGACACAAGCCCACTGCTTTCTTAGTTGGTTGTTACCAGTAAGAACAAGCTTTAAAAATTGTTCCTCAAACAGTGTGTTTTTTCCTTGGCTCTTTTTCTTTTATAAGAACCCTGACAGTAAAATTTTAATGCTTGGTTTAATTGCATCTGATCTAGGTGATTATTTTAAAATTCTGTTTTCAGTTAGTCTATTTCTTTATGTTGAACATGAGTTTTGTTTTGAAAGTGTTTTCATCTGTTGGTTTTTAGTCTTCATTTCTTCTGCAGTTTGAGCCTTCTTCTTCTCTTTTTTCCCCCTTCTTTTTTTCAACTAGGCTATCCCCTCCATGCTCCGGAAGCTTATTTTCCATACTTCAGGAAACATAAGGTCACGACCATAATTCGCCTCAACAAAAAAATGTATGATGCCAGACGTTTTACAGATGCTGGATTTGAGCATTTTGACCTCTTCTTTGCTGATGGAAGCACACCTAGTGATACTATAGTTAAAACATTTCTAAATATTTGTGAAAGTGCTGAAGGTGTGATAGCCGTTCATTGCAAAGGTACAGTGTACAGACAATTTATATTACAAATGATGCTTATAGTTACGGTTTCGAGGATATTTCCCACTATAATCTTTACGGTCCATTCCAACTTTGCTATGATTCCATAATTCTATTATATCTAGTTATTGAGAACTCTACCAGGCAGCAGCTTTTCTGTGCACATTCTTTCTGTGCTTTTGTTCTGCACTTTGTCTTCTCGGTTTTTAAGTTCCAGGAGAATCTTTTGGATTGTTTGAAAGAATGAGACTGTGGGAAGAGAGCTTGCCAATATTAACAGCTCTTTCTGCTAGAAAGGGTTAGGACTTTCAAAAGATTCTTTTGAGCAGGAATTTGCAATACTGGCAAGGTTTATAGGTCTTTCTGAAAATACATGGTTAAATACACCAAGTCGTAAATTTTCGAAAGTATCCGCAGGGCTTTCTGAGAAGAGTGCTTGTGAAGTACTGGACTGTTCCTCCAAAAGCACAGAAATCTTTATCCCTCAGAAACCCTCTATCCTTGCTGCACCGGGCATGTTCTGAACATCTGTTCCTTGGCAGTGGAACTCCAAAGGAACAGGTATGCAAAGTGTGTCTAACTTAGCTTGAATGTAGGTTTCTGAGGGACAACAGTTTCTGTGGTTTTAGAGGAACTGCTTCCCTTTCCACACCTGATAATGATTGGAGAAGGGTTTTTTCTTAAAACATTTGCCTGGGACCTTCAAAAACTGCAATGTTTTTCTCCTGGATCTATTCCTTGTTTGCTGCATGTTTAATAGGACTATACTGTGAAGCAGACTTAGCGAAATAGCTTCTTGCAACGCTTGTTGTATGCAAGTATATACTCTTATTCTCTACCAAGGTGTGAAATTCAGGCATATAATTTAATTGATTATGCCTGAGTATTGGGCAGCAGTGGTACAAGATGCTTTGTTTTCATTCAGATGAAGGTGTTCTCTGATATTTGTCATGCTAACGATGTCAAGACTACCTTACAGTCCTCAGCCTCCTATTTCTCTTGAGAAAGGGAAGAATGCTGTAGGCTGTTCTTAAAGCTGGCCAAGGCATGGGAAGTGCTGTGTGGTTGTCTTGTCTGTTGGACTATACCGAAGATTTTACGTGGGTGTTGTTCAGTCGGTTCTTACATGAGAGAAGGTGATGTGTGGTAGCAAGTGAGCAAGCAGGGGATCCACTTAGCTGGCTATCTTCCTTTCCTTCTCACATTTGCCAAGGTAAATTGTACTGTTTGTAGGGCCATTTCAAAAAAGTTTTCTCATTCTAGAGTACTCCTGCCTGCATTGGCTAGTGCCCAGACTACTTGCTTATTGCAAAATCTGTCTTTTCCTTGGCAACCAAAAAGAAAATAGATTAGTTAAAGGAGGGTTTGGAAGAGCATCTGGTTTTATTGCAATTTATGATCAATTTGCAAGTGCTTTGAGAATGTTGTGAAAAGGCAGCTGTTTTATACCTGCATAAAAACATTCTTATGCCTGTATGTTTGTGTATACTGCCTATATATTTTTATATAGGTGTGTAAATATAGATAGACTTACAGACAGTAAAAACACATGAACAATGGGTCAGCAACCATGGATATAAGAGAAAAAAAAAATTGAAAAGGTAAGTTGCACTTACTGGGTTTTATCAGTAATGGGTTTGTTTAATAAAACAGGCAGTTATCTGTTTGTCTGAGCAACAGTGTCTGTAGCTACAGCAGATTCCAGATGTAAAGAGGATATAAAAGAAGCCATTCTTTTGTCTTACACAGCTGGCCTTGGACGAACTGGCACACTTATCGCCTGTTATATTATGAAGCACTATCGGATGACAGCTGCTGAAACTATTGCCTGGATTAGAATAAATAGGCCTGGTTCAGTGATTGGACCACAACAACACTTTCTGGTGGAGTAAGTAGATTGAATATAAGTAATTTTGAAACACCTGGTTGCCTTTTTTTCCTTCTTTTACTGTACCCTTAAAAATTTTCGGTGTTAATTTGTTGGTGTGTTTTGTATTTTTCTATACCATGATAGGAAACAGGCAGAACTTTGGACAGAAGGAGACATTTTCCATGCAAAGTTGAGACAAAGCTGTAGAATTGATGTACCAAGAATCTTGTCAGGAGTAGATCATATTTCAGTTAATGGTATTAGAAACAGAAGAACCATCCAAATGGACACTGAACTGGTAACCATCTGAATATCGTGCTTTTGTAAAAACTGTAAATGCTGTTGAGGTAAATGCTGTTGAGGCTCTTCTCAGTTCTGAACAAACCTGTGGGAACAGGTTGCCCAGAGAGGCTGTGGATGCCCCCTCCCTGGCAGTGTTCAAGGCCAGGCTGGATGGGGCTCTGAGCAACCAGGTCTGGTGGGAGGTGTACCTGCCCATGGCAGGGGGGTTGGAACTAGATGATCGTTAAGGTCCCTTCCAGCCCAAACTGTTCTATGCGTCTATGATTTTTTTTTTTCCTGTTTTCCTTTTTTGTATCAAGAGTTTTGGGGGTAAAAAAGATGTGGACAGCAATTATGAAAGTGAAGTGCAGTACACAGATGAGATAGGGGCATCACTATCCTACTTTGATCTTGCAGTTAGGTAAATATTAGAACAAAAAGTATTTACAATTTGCTGTCAAAAATTCTATAAATGTATTTTGGATTGTTAGTTATATTACTATATTACCGTCTGTGTTTTGAGGGAAGGGATGAAAAGTTTTTTTGCTTTGATTTCTAAATAATTACAGCTTCTGCACTAGAAGCTGCCTACTTTTAAAGAGAAAAAGAAGTACTAATGTTTTAAAAAAGCAGATGAAGGAGGGAAATGCTGAGTGAGGGTTATGTTGTACCTAAGCAAAGTTTTGAGATGTGTTTCCAATGTTTTACCATTCTGATGTATATAATTCACATGACATCACAGGAAACAGAACTGTGTTTATATAAGTGAATTTCTTTTAATTTTATCCTGGCAAACTTTGTTTTGGGGATAATTCTAACTTTAAGATTTAAAGTAAAGTGAATTTTTATCTTTTGAAGTATGTATATTTAAATCTTTTTTTTTTTTTTAATCTTTTATGCTTTTTTTCCTCCCCTGATCCAGTACAGTGATGAAGATGAAGCTGACTGCATAACACAGGGTGATAAGCTTCGTGCTCTGAAAAGTGAAAGGCAGGCAAGAGCTACAGCTGCATCTCCACTAACGTAAGTCAGTTTCTGAATGTATAAATGCCAGGAGTACTTCCATTTTCTTCTTCATGCATACTTGCCTTAACACACAAAAGTTTGTTGGCAAGACTGGTTTTGCTCATTTCAGACAAGCATGAAGTTCATCTTTGTCCTGAAGGCTAGGTGAGCGTTAGGGAGGAAGGAGAGCTTGGTCGGAGAGCTGCATTACGCCGTTTCTAGTTGTTTGTGTTGATCTTTGATTCCAGTGCTCTGTGCTCTGCAAGTTCCCATGGTATTACTCAATGCTGTACTTCTGCTATAACGATAGGCATTCTTTTGTCCTTCCTGTGGTAGTGTAAAAATGGAAGAATATGGCTGATCGGTGGTGGTCGATTGACTGAAATACCACGTGTTCTTGGTTTTGAAGTCAGGTCAGCTATGTAAGAAGAATAGTTGAGGAATCTTTAGCTTTGTTTCATTTCCTCTTCCTCGGAGGAGAACTTTCCCTAAATTCTGTGGGCTTTGGGATAATGGCTGGTAGTCTGGAAGTCAGATAAAAGCAGTATTTCACTAATAAATTCGGAGGAGTGCAGTTATAACTGGGAATGAGGTATGCTAGTCTCTGTATTTGAGACACGTATGAAACACCACCTGTGAAAGAATGTTTGTAGTTAACTGTTGTTTGCATCTGTTGTAGTAGTGGTAGGTAGAAAAGTTTTCTGGCTGCCCTTACGTAAACTGCAAGAGAATGCAAGTCTTGCAAGACATATCTGGGATCTCATCTGACTGCTAGGAAAGGAAAGGTGACCCCCGGCTGTTACATTTTTGTACATAACACACCACCAGAATTACAGAGCAAAGGCAAAGGCTTCCATTATGCTGTATTTCTGTAGGGATGATACTGCTGAACTCAACTATGGGGCTTTTTTTTTTTTTTTGTAAGACTAAAAGTCATCAAACTTTTCGAAAAGCAATAAGTATGTAGGAAGAATATACTGAATGTAAGGGAATGTCTTTAAATACCTGCACACATTGCTGTGTAAGAATTCAGCTTTTGTTTTAATTAAAAGAATCTCTATTATTCTAACTCATCATTTATAGACACAGTCATGTATTAAGCCACATATAAAGAACAAAGCCTGCATCCACTGAAATTAAAACCAAAAAGAACAGCCAACAATGCAAGAAACAAAACAAAACAACAACATACCAGCTCAGCGCACTCAAATACTACAGTAAAAAACAGCTACCTTACACATTAGTTGCTGAGGCACATATTGCTTTTACTTCTATTTCCTCTTCATAATATTTTTTTTATAAGTAGTACTTTAAGTCATGGAAAAAAGTTTGTGAAAGATCTTGTTTACTGTATGTTCCATGGAATGAATGTTGACTGTATGGTAGTCTAAGACTAATCAGAGGCATAGTATTAATATGCAGACAGACTTTCTGCTCTTAAAATACTACTCTATCCATGAATTCTTCTGTAACAGGACTGTCTCAATTAAAACTAGTTAGTTTTTATACTTTTGTGGAATTAAAATATATGATTTAGAGCTTATGGTAGCTTTCCATAGCGTGTGGTGTGGTATGGGGAGGCTGTATGCTAACAAGGAGTGGGAATTTCCTTCGTGCTATTACCTGGAGTTATCTGTATGGTTTGCAGATTGTACTGAGATAATTCAGTGACAATGAGTTAGTTACTAAACCAGAATACCACCAGGAATATTTAGCTGCCCTACCCTAATTAGAAGTCCTGCATAGCTAAACAGCTGTCAGTCTTTTTCTATTTTAGTTCAGAATCTTAAAAAGTAGACAATGCTGTTGTGAAACTGGTGAATTTTATCTAAGCAAACAAGAAGAAATTTCTAAGTCCTCAGCGTAGTTTTATTTTGGAGAGGGAAAAATAAAAACCAAAAACGCAAAACCAAACCACAAAACCAAAATAAAAACCACAAGCAAAGTACGAGCGCCAGTAGCTGGGAGGATTACAGTCTTTGAGGGCTAGAGGCATTACTGAAGTCACAACAGGTTTGTGTATAACATTCTGTTAATGTTCATTGAAGTTGGTTGTATAAGCCGTATGTGCCTTTGTGAATGATGTCTAACGAGCAATATGCTGTACCTTTGGCAGAAGGACTGTGAATTAGCTTTGGCTCTTTTGAACACAGAAAGGTAATGTACCCTCACCATCTGAGTGTTACTAGGAGCTGATCTGTCTCTGATCTAGCATTTTGGTATTAAAACGTGTGATTACGAAGTAAGATCTATCGGTACAGGCTGTTCAGACTGCGTAAGAGATGGCAACAAATGGTCTTCAATGCATTTATTTTCAAAAGAGAGGCAAAGACTTTCTTTGCAATAGATGATTTCAGTGAGGATTTCAGAAATTTTGCTGTGCTTCCGGTAACACGTGGATACATTTGACGAGTTACGGTTGCATGGATTGGTGTAGAGAGTAAGAAATGCTTGGCTAAGATTATAGAGCAATATGCTTTTGAAGAACTTGAAACAAGCTAAAATGCACCAATAGCTTTTGCTTTTGAATTTTTGTTCATCTTTTCCTCCCCCTCCAACCCCTTTTTTAGATGGCTCCTAGCTATGCTGGTGTCTACACTGTGTAGCATTGTCATCTGGTGGATTGTATGTGGCTCCCTTCTTCCCAGCCTGCTATTCTGTCTAGATGGTTTAAGAACATAGTAACCATCAGGACCCCCTGAGAGAGAGCCACTGTGTAAGTGTCCCATTCCATTTCTCTACAATAGCTCATGCTTTCTGTCTAATATGTCTCATAAATGCATGTTTCCATATCATGTTTCTTACTGGCTTTGTTGCAAGAGTAAATTCACTGCTCTCGCTTTGTCGTACTTTTGTATATATTATTTGGAATTACTGAGTGATTTTTATGGCTGGCTTGCAATACAAAAGGTGCAGAGCTTTTATAATTAGGTTCATTTATAATTTTGAAGCCTTTCTCCTCTGCATGCTCCTGCAAATAAGTACAACTATATTTGTAAAAAGAAAAACAATGCTGTTTTAAAGTATGATCCTCTCCTTTGCATATTGCAAATGAAGATCTTAGCTCCAGTTTTACTTTGAAATTCATGAACTTGCAAAGGTGCTTAATTTCCTAAAGGATGATTTTACTTGTGTGAAATGACAGGAGTTCAGGAGTTAGAATTTGGTAGAAGTGGCAATAGTTGTTTTTTTTTTTTTTTTTTTTTTTTTTTTTTTTTTTTAACTAGGCGATGATAGTATTACACCATAAGAAGCAGCAGAATGGGACTTTTTTCACCTTGTAGCAAAATATGAGATGGGTTGCAGTATTAGGTCAGGACTTACTTGTTTACCCATGCAATCTCTTTTCATTTTCTTCTTTTCTTGATTATTTTTTTAGAGTGTTATGAGACTAGTTTAATACCTTCTTTCTGTTAATTAGATTCAGGGGCTGGGTAAATTATCAAAAACATATTACTTCCTTAAGTACAATCTTCACTCTTTTCTCTATGCAGCTTTTGTCAGAGTGCTTGCAGCCACTTTCCATTTAAAAGGTACAATATTTTCATCAAATGGCAACTTTCATCTTTTGGCCAAATAGAATTTCAACAGCACACAGAACTGCCAGGGGCCCCAGACAGCTTCTTTCTGTTTGCAGCCCTGTCTCTGTGGGGCTGCTTTACCACCACCA
>VXAV01011480.1:17665-32393 GCA_013399715.1 Alectura lathami
TCCTCCCGCGCCCGCAGCGAACTTCTTGCCTTGCCGCCGGTGCACCCCGGTGCCCGCCCGCTCGCCGGGAACTTGGGCTGTTCACTGAAATACTGGATTATGTTCCTGCCGAGCCGGGCTGCGGGGAGCTGAGCAGGGGAGGAAGAATGCGGGTCTATTTGACGGTCTTCTGCCTTATTTGCTGCACCGCGAACGGGCAAGTAGTGTACTCCATCGCCGAGGGAACGGAGCGCGGAGCGTCTGTTGGGAACATAGCGAAGGATTTAGGAATAGATGCGGCTGCACTTTCAGCCCGGAAATTTCGCATGATCACCGGTTCAAGTAAGCAATATTTTAATATAAATGCAAGCACAGGGGTTTTATCTGTTAACGAGCCCATAGACAGAGAGCAACTTTGTGAACTAAAATCTGCCTGTCTTCTGAATTATGAACTTGTGCTTGAAAACCCTCTAGAGCTTTATAGGATGAAATTTAAAGTCTTGGACGTAAATGACAACTCCCCCAGTTTTCCCTTAAGTGAATATCATGTAAGTGTGCCTGAGTTCCTGTCACCTGGGGCACGGTTTGCACTCCCTAATGCCCAAGATCTTGATGAAGGTACCAACGGCGTCCAGAATTATACTCTGAACCCCAATGAACATTTCCATTTGGAAATGCAGACACACGGGGACGGGAGTGTGTATCCTGAATTGGTGCTGAAGAAAGCCTTAGACAGGGAGCAGCAAGCCACTCACAGACTTGTTCTGACGGCCAAAGATGGTGGGGATCCTCCGAGGTCTGGTGATGTCCCTGTCATTGTGACTGTGCTGGATACCAATGACAATGCACCAGAATTTGAGCAATCAGTCTACAGGGCGAGTGTCTTCGAAAACTCCCCCAGTGGCACTTTGATAGTGCAAGTGCATGCCACGGACTTGGATGAAGGTCCCAATGGAGAGGTCACGTATTCATTTAGCAATGCTACTGCTGCTGACCTACAGCAAATGTTCTTAATTCACCCACACACCGGGGAGGTGACAGTCAGTGGCAATTTAGCTGTTCAGAGACCTCTCCTCGAGATGCTTATTGAAGCAAAGGATAAAGGGGCATTTGCCTTGTCCAGCACAGCTAAGTTGCTGGTGGAGATCACTGATGTGAACAATCATGGCCCAGAGATAACGATTGCATCCCTCTCTAATCCCATCCCTGAGGATGCTGTTCCTGGCACAGTGATAGCTCTCCTGAGTGTTACAGATAAGGACCCTGGGGAGAATGGGAAGGTAACCTGCCAGATCCCTGATAACCTTCCCTTCCAGTTAAAACCTTCCCTGGAGAACTACTACAGCCTTGTCACCAGTGGGCTCCTGGACCGAGAGCTGATCAGTGGGTACAACATCACTGTTACTGCCACAGACTTGGGATCTCCTCCCATCACCACTCAGCAGACCCTTTGGGTGCAGATTTCTGATGTGAATGACAACCCCCCGGTCTTCACTGCTGACACTTTTGATGTGTTTGTGGAGGAGAACAATCCACTTGGTGCTTTTCTTTACCAGGTCTCAGCCTCTGACCTTGATATAGGGGAGAATGGGCAGATCTCTTACACGCTCAGGAATTCCACAGTTGCAGGCAGTGCCCTGGCCAGCATTTTGTCTGTGAGCTTGGTCAACGGGAGCATCTATGCAAAATGTGCCTTTGATTTTGAGCAGCTTAGGAGCTTCCGTTTCCAGGTGGAAGCCAAGGACAATGGATCGCCAGCCCTGAGCGCTGCCGTAACTGTGAATGTTTACATCTCAGACCAGAATGACAATGCCCCAGCCATCCTGTACCCCATCAGCCAGAATGGCTCAGTGGCAGTGGAAGTCGTGCCCCGCCTGGCTGACGAGGACTACCTAGTGACCAAAGTGGTGGCAGATGATGAGGACAACGCAGAGAACGCCTGGCTCTCCTATCACCTTGCCCACTCCTCTGACTCCTCGCTGTTCCGCTTGGCACCACACTCGGGCGAGCTGCGGACCGCCCGCTCCCTGCGCTCCACCGACTTCCTCAAGCACAAGGTGGTTGTGGTGGTGCGGGACCACGGGGACCCACCGCTCTCCTCCACGGTGACTGTGGGCATCCTGCTGGCTGACACTCTGCCCCAGGCTCTGCCTGACTTCGATGACAACGGGGAGCCACCGCCGCTGCTCAACGCTACAAACCTCTACTTGATTGTTTCCCTTGCTTGCGTCTCCTGCATCTTTACAGTGTTCCTTCTCTTTCTTGCCCTTGCACGGCTGTGCCACTGCCAGGCTTGTTGCCACCAGGACTGCTGCTGCAGCATCTGTTGCTGCTCAGCTGATGAGTATGAAAAATATCGCTACAGTGTGCACATGCTTCCCAGCTCCCACCTCCCACCAGACATGCTGGAGGTCACTGGTGTGGGTAAACTGACTCATACCTACTTGTATAGGGCATCTGTAGGCCTGGGGCATGAGAACAGCAGCATCCCAAATGGGGATGCTGGGAACGTTCCCAGTGGCACAAGGTTGCAAGTGCCAGGACCCTGCATCCAAGTGCAGCAGGTCCAAAGTGATCGCTTGAGTGCAGTCCTTGTGGTAAGTAATTCTTCCTCTCACTTTTTATTTTTATTTTTTTATTTATTTTTTCCTCCCAAGCATGTAGCCACCAAGAAGCTGCTGTGGCTATTTCCCAGAGAGCCAATATCATTTCACGGCACCTGGAGGAAGCTTCCCTTTGATATCTTTCTTAAAGCTAGAATCGGACTGAAAAGCTCTCATTGGGTGGAACATGGTCATGGGATGACAAAGGAGAGTTTCTGCCACACACATTTAGGACATACAGATGTAGCTGAAGGTAAAGAAATTGTAAGTGAAAGGTAGATACCTTGTAAGCTGAGCCATTCTATTCAGATAGCTAAGTAGGGTCATGATAAGAGTTTGTACAAGTTTCTAATCCATAGGTTTCAATGCTATATGGAGCCACTGTATTCTGTCCTGAGATTTTTTTCATTGAGGGTTGAGTAATTTGCTGAGCCAAGATGCTGGATCACAGTGCCCATGGTAGGCCTGGGTAGGAATAGCAGGAATTCAATATCCAGCACCTCTTGAGAAAAATGTCATTTGTAGTGCTCATCTCTCTTTCTGAGCAACCCACATGTTTTGTGAAACTAAAATCATTATCTTCTAATACTCTGACTTCCTGCGGGGACAGACTGAGAGAGTTGGAGTTGTTCAGCCTGGAGAAGAGAAGGCTCTGGGGGGGCTTATAGTGGCCTTCCAGGACCTGAAGGGGGCCTACAGGAGAGCCGGGGAGGGACTTTTTACAAGGGCATGTAGTGACAGGGTGAGAGGTAATGGCTTTAAACTGGAAGAGGGGAGATTTAGGGTAGATATTAGGAAGAAATTCTTTACTGTGAGGGTGGTGAGACACTGGCACAGGTTGCCCAGAGAGGCTGTGCATGTCCCCCTGCCCCGGCAGTGTTCAAGGCCAGGCTGGATGGGGCTCTGAGCAGCCTGGTCTAGTGGGAGGTGTCCCCATGGCAGGGGGGTTGGAAGTGGGTGATCTTTAAGGTCCTTTCCAACCCAAACCATTCTGTGGTTCTATGATTCTAAGCTGCTTTCTTCTCTTTACTGTGATTGGTGACTACAGGAGAAAATACCTTACTGTCATTACAGTGTAGGGCTACAATGTGGGATATGTTTATAGGTCATATTGGCTGTGTGTCACTTGTCCAACATCCAGTTTTCTTATATATAAAGTAACATTGGTTGTATTTTTTAATAGGTGTTGTGCATCTTACATGTATTTTTGTGAAGTTGTGAGATGGTTTTCCCACAGACCATCAACTTTCTATGCTGTGCATAACAACTACTAGTTTGTGTATTCAGCAGTTATGGGCCCTAAAAGCATCATTGTCATTGTGAGCCAGACGCATTGCTTGGATAGTCTCAGTGATTTGATTTGGTTTATACCGCAAGATTTTGCACTGTAGATAAAGAGCAATCTTCCTCAGTTATGTCAGCTTTGGATGCCTCAGTTCAAGCAACTTGGGGAATCCTGACCTTCAGGGAGCACTTTCTGAAAGTCAGTGCTTTGATATATCGCAGGTTCCAACACTCCAGTTAGGGATAGTCAGATGTCAGTGCTTTTAGGACTACAGAGCTGTGGCCAGCTCTGTCCAGGCCAGTATTGTATGGTAAGAGTCATTCCAGACGTTCCCAAGGCTCTTGGTAGACAGACATGGTGTAATCTGCTACCCGCAGGTTCTATCCTAATTAACAATTATTAGAGGTTTTACTAAGTGTGTAATCTTGATGCTTATTTCATAATTATGCCTTTTAATGTTTGGAAATGTCCAGTCCCATTTTGAACCTAGATGCATGGGTATCTTCCACAACTTCTTTGGCTAATCAAATACATGTTCAGCTACAGAATAGCTGAAAAGCACTTCCTTTTGTACCTCCTGAATTTCTCTGTAATGATTTTAGTAAGTTCTCCTTATTCTGGAGAAGATTCCCTATTTGCTCCTAACTGCACAATTAATTTATCATGCTGTCTTTTACTCATCCTCTAATGAAGTGAAATCGTTTCATGTTTTTTTGGTTGTTTATTTCTCTTCTCACTCTTTTCTGAACACCATTCATGGGTAAATCCTACTCTCAGGGGAAGATCTTTTCCCAAATACATGCTATTTGATTTACTGCTGATGGTCTACCTAGTGTTTAATTGAAGTCATAATCAGTTTTAAGTCACTGTATTGGAATATCTCGCTGTGCAGGGTGGGTGGAATAACTACATCTTGCAAAAGTAGAAGTGTCAGTGCTTCTCAGTAAGAAACTGTAGAGTACAAGAAAATAGCAGTTGTTAGTATCAAAAGAAAAATTTGGACCTGATGCTATGGTGTACTTTGGGAATATCATTGATTATTTTAGGACAAGTTAGAACCTTTGCAATGGGAAGTTAAAACCTTTTAGGCTGTTGCTTAACCCAGGTGTTGCCTGCAGGAACACGAATAGTGTCTTAGAAGCGTATCCTTGGCTGGAAAGTAGTTCATAATTGCAAAACTTTTATAACAGAGAGGATATGAAAAAATACTCTGTTATAATGAATTTCTGTGTTTCTGCTGAGCAAGATCTTGAAACTCAGGTTACTAACGTATTAATGGACTGAATAATAATGAAAATGCAAGTGTGTCTCTGATCTCTGGAATAGGAACAACCAAAGTGTGTCTTGCTACATCTCGCTGTATTTCAGCCATGCAGGTGAATTTTTAGGCCTGAAATGTGATACACCTTTTTTAGGACCTTTTTGTAGTGGAGGTAAGAAATCCCAGATGTTTTCTTTGGAAGTTTTCTTTCCTTAGCTCCTACATGCAGATGTGACATGTGGGAAGTCCAAAGGCTATGCACTAACTGCGATGAGCAGTTGAGGGAGAAGAGACGGAGACTGTGAAAATTTATCTACCCTTAGAAACAAAATAATGTCAGTTATTATTCTTTTGGTGCTGTTGATCATAGTGATTTGTACACTGGGCAATCAACAGCAAGTATATATACTCACATATGCATGTATGTAATATACATGCACTGCATTTGGCTCTGGGGGCCGCAGCATAAGATGGACGTGGATGGCAGAGTGGATCCAGAGGAGGCCCACGAGGATGTTGGAGGGCTGAAGCACCTTTGCTGTGGAGACAGGCTGAGAGAGTTGGTTCTGATTAGCTTAGAGAAAGCTCTAGAGAGGCCTTATAGTGGCCTTCTAGTACCTAACAGGGACCTACAGGACAGGTGGGAAGGGACCCTTTATCAGCAGGTGTACTGGCAGGGCAAGGGGAAATGGTTTTAAACTAAGAAATGCTAAGTTTAGATTAGATTTAAGGAAGAAATTCTTCCTAATGAGGGTGGTGAGGCACTGGCCCAGGCTGCCCAGACAAGCTGTAGGCGCCCCGTCCCTGGAGGTGTTCAAGGCCAGGTTGGATGCGACTTGGGGCAGCCTGGTCTGGAGGGAGGTGTCCCTGCCTATGGCAGGGGTTGGGACTGGATGAGCTTTAAGGTCCCTTCCAACCCAAGCCATTCCATGATTCTATGATTCTAAATACTTCTTGCAAAGTGTGCAAGTTTTTGAAATCAGGGGTGGGTAGAAGCTGCAGTTAGTGTACTTTCGTTTCTGTGCCTGCTTTGGGATGAACAAGTTTTAGAATAAAGTAAAATATAATTATTTGGAAGAGATACTTGTAAAGTAGTTTCCACTTATCTTAGGTAGAAAAGAGAACTATCACTCATCTTGAAAACTGTTCCTTATTCCAAATCCCCATGGTCTTGAATGTGATTTCTACGCAGAAAAATCACAGTTGCTCTATTAGTGATGAATATTTTTACTCCTTTTGTATTAAAATGAGAGGCATATCATTTTTCAGCGTTTACCAATAGAAATTTCAATAAGAAATAGCACAGAAGTTTGTTTAATGATTGAATTTTGTGTTTACGTGCTTTCAGACCAACTCATCTGGATTTACAAATACGAACATTATATGACCCTCTGAACTGAAAGGAGACCTCATTGTATTACTTCCTAAGAATATACATGTAACAAAAAGAAAGAATCAAACGTTTGAAAGGAATTTAGAACAGCTCCTTTGCTATAAATCAAGGCATTGAGAATGACTCCAAAACTATAATTTAAGCAGAAATTAAATCCCAATTTTTTTAAAAAAATATGTTTGTAGAAGTGCTGTTTTTGTACCTGGAAGATGGAGAAATGTCTACATATACTAAAAGTTAGTTGAAGCTCCAGAAATTAGATGTATTTTCAAAATTTCTGTTATTTCTTTATTCTTGGTCCTCCTTTGCTACCTAATTCAATGACAGGCTTGAATGCTTTTTACATATACTGAAGTGTGAGACCATTTTGTGCTTTTGCGTCTTCTATTTAGGTTAGTGCTAAAAATAGAACTATGTATGGGCACAACAGCAGTTCAGTAAACTGTAACTGTACATCTTTCAGTATCTTGCTGTCTCTTTGTGCAGTGTAGCATATGTGACAGCCGAGTGAAAAGCATCTTACACCGCAATGCTGCACGGCTGTATTAGAGACCAAGGCATTAGTGGCTTTACTGACTGAAGGAAGCATTAGTCCATGGGGGTCATTAGTTTTCAGGGTCATGATGTGGCCATGGATTGTGACAGTTGTTTTGTTTGCTGCTTTTGTGCATTGTGTGCACAAAAGGCCTGTAAGATGTGTGTGCATTCACAGCACAGTGACTTCTCTGTGCTTTTGCTCATAGTATTTAGGTTACATCAAAAAATAGACACAAATGCAGCAGCAGAGGTATTTCCTGGTAAGCTGTAGTGACAGGGGAATCATTTTATGCTAGGTGGCATGCATTTCAAGTGACAAAAATGGGTGCCCTTACTTTTTTTTGACAGTGGAATACAATCTGGGATGAAGTGCTGCAGGCTAAGCATCAGTGACTTACCCACACAGGTAAAGACCAGCCGTGTGAGTACGTCCTCCCTGCATCCCGTTCTGATGGGTTCATGCCTCATAACATAGCCAAACAGAAGGGTAAGGCACCCTCCCATTTTTTTCCTTTTTGTGCTCATAACAGCCTGCCCAGAAACAGCAGCCTTGTGCCCACTGTGTAAGAAGTCATTCGTGAAGGCAGATTTCTTGGCTGCAAAAGTTACAGAAGTAACTTTGGAGAAAATTCTGAAAACGGCAGTAGAAAAAGGAAGTTCAGCAATAGGAATTCAGTAGGTTTCCCTCCTTCTGACCACTCCAGTCACCTTTTGTAAAGAAGGACGCAGCCTCAAAGCTCAGCAAAAAGAACATCCAGGAGAGGCTACGGATGTCTGAGCTGAAACTTTGCGTGTCTGATGTCTGCCTTGGAGTACTATTTTTAGAGGGAGTGGAAGGGGGAGAGAGTGACAGAAGGAGAAGCTTCAGACAAAGGCCTTGAGGGGATGTGAATAGTAATGTCACTGTATCTGGAAATGTGTAAAGGCACAGGCAACGATGGGGAAGCCTGAATGAACTGGGCTGAGGGAGAGTGGATGTGAGTAGTACTGCTTGTACGAAAGCATAAGACAAGAAAACACCATTTGGATCAAGTCCAGCCCTTTCCTGTATCAGCCAGAACTTGATCTTAACTCTTCATATTTAAAGATTTAAATTTTAATTGTAAAAATACTCCTTTTACTTGCAAAATTCATTAGGTCATGCCCACTTTTCCAATTGGAAAGTTATTCCTCCAAGGCTTTGAAACCCTCTTCTAACAACCTGTCAACAGTTATTTGCTATTGTAGACGTTTCTTCCTGTGCCAGCAATTTCGTTTTAGTATGAATAGTTCTTTTGCCTCTTAAGGACTTGCTTGCTTCATAAAGCAACCACATTTTTTTTAGACTTAATTTGACTAAGCTAAGCAGATCAGCCTCTTTTAGACTTTTTTTTTTTTTTTTTTTTTTTTTTTTTGGTCATCTCTGCACTCATCTGCACTCATCATGGTAATATCCCTTCTGCTCTTCCTTTGCAGAAATCAATTACTTGCAGATTTCTGTCTGGGGTTATATGTATTTCCAGAGGACCTTCTACACAGTGATAGAACTATTTCCCTATACAGGGGGTAGAAAATACGTTGCCTGATACTTCCTGAGACAGCAGTTACCTTATCCACAGCTATAAGACGTCAGTCAGGTGAGCGTTATCACAACACTTGGCAGTGAGATGGATGGGGAAAGGCTGTCTCCCAAGATTGTGTTTCTCCTGCCTAACTTCGTCCATCTAAATGCTTGAGGTCTGGGCCATTTTGTTAGAAAGGCAAAGCCACCTGCTGAGGGCAACTCCTGCTCTTCATCTTAGACATCTTGTCTCTGTACACCGAGTTTAGACATGGCCTACAGACAGCGCTCAGACTCGATGCATGACTTTTCAATGACTGAGCTTAGGTGGGATGAGTAGTACCTTGTGAGAGTCTGCACTTTGCGTTCTTAGACATCGCTGATTGCTGTGACAGGTGTCAAGTTGTTCCTGCGGTGAACAATGCCATATGGTTGTCTCTGGAAAATATTATTAGATTAGCCCAACATCCTGTGCTCTCATTAAACTGTTCAGTGTTTTACTCTGGGCACCGGGAGCCATCCCTGGGTGTCAGCAGGTACCAGCCCTTGAGCACTCCCTCTCCACCATCCTCTTCATAGGCTAATTCTGGCCCTGCTAGTTTCTAGAGGTCTGTTTTCCCTTATGGCAGCAGTGCTGCTGGGGTTGGATCCTCTTCTATAGTTTGTCTCACAGTGTCTAGTTCTGCCCTTGCTAGAATTCTGCTGAATCTAGTAAAAGTTTAATCAAGACCATGTGTGGGGTTCCTGTTACAGAACAAGCTCCCCAGTCTCTTGTAGCATAACTGTGTGATTGCAGCAAAATTTATCTTCCAAAAGCAGAATAAGAATCCAGTTTTCTCATAGTTTGTGTCCACATAAATCTCATGTGCTTACCAAATGCTAATAAGCTATTATTAATCTCCACAACAATTATCCTAAGAGTAAAAATGCCCTTTTAAAAGCATTTAAAGTCATTGTCTTTTAGTTTTCTTTGAATTCATTCATTTTACAGTTAGTTCTCTAGTGTCAGGGAGGTGGGACTTCCCAAGTAACCACATAATATAAGTATTGGGCTGTGCAGTTTAAGGTGCTTGTGGCTGCTTGAAGCCGGTTCACAGCCAGGACAACACATTGGCAGGGCTGCTGCAGAGCTTGAGCTGAGCTGAGCCAGCTCTGCTGGCTGCACACTGGTGCTCCCATCCTCAGAAGCCATGTTAGCTGAGGGCTGCCTGCACGTAGCTGTGTCCATGAATACTGAAGGACCAAAATTCACTGTGCAGATTAAAGTCAGTTTTCCACACCAGTGACACAGTTCACTTCTAGATCAATAAACCTCTTGTTCAGAAAGACTCTGCATTGCAGGGAAGGCAATATTGAAGGTCTTGCTCTGCCTCCTGGTTGCTCCTCATTCTTGTGGACTCTTGTGGAACATCCTTGCTTGTCACAAGGAAAATCCCTTGCAGAAGGCAGTACTAGCGACTGATTTTAGCCAACTGTGCCAGTTTATACAAAGATATTTGCCTCCCTGTCTGTAAATAAAGCACTCTGAACATCTTGATGCCTTCTCATAGTTGAAGACTCACCACGTTTATGATTTTGATCTGCTCACTTTCAGAAACTCTTACACTTCTGTTAGAGCTCTTCACTGGATCTCATCTGAAACAGTCCTGATGTCACTGGTGTGGATAACTGATAAACATCAGTGCATGCACTGGAAATGTCCTGGTATACAAGGATGTCTACTGGCAGAGACTGGTTATTTAGTTTTGGCACAGGAGGGACTAGCCTTTGAAAGAGTTATTATAAAGACACTAGACTTGTAATGCTGTGACGTAAGAAATTTGGCGGGGGAAAAAATGTCAAAATGCTTTATGACTGAGTTAGCTGAGGGAGTTCTGGAAAACACACCTGTTCAGTCCATTATCTTTGAAGCAGAATCATGCTTTTCACCATGGGGAAATTATTCCTGATTCTTTGGGATAGCAACGACCAATGCGATGAAAGAAGTTGTGCTTAGAGTGTGACTATTTGAAGTCACAGTTAATCAAAAGTATAGCAGCAAAAGCCCAACATCAGGACTAAAAAGGGAAGCAAGTAGGCACATGAGAATTAAGAGATTCAGTTGATGTTTTTAAGGCAAAGAGAAGGGCAGGACAAGAACTCAAAGACTTGATGCGATCACAGGCATCTGGAGAATATAAACAGATTTGGCAAATATAGCAAGTAGAAAATAAATATCAGAGAAAGAAGGCATGTTAAGAAAAAAAGGAGAGGTTTTTACTTCCCAGACTTTGACTAGTGTCTCTGAGGAACACTGACTTATTTTTGTTCCTCTGATTCTTTCTTGTCCAAAGGGATGATTTTATCTTTTTGGTTGCTTCAATTGCTTATTTCTTCCATCCCTCCCTGGGCTTAACTCAGCCTGATGGATGTTTTCTTCCTGATACCTTGTTTAGTGGCTTTTCTTTTCTTTCGTGTTCTGAAAAAGCTGCCTTCTCAAAGTAAAACACCTTTGTTGGATAGGTCTGCAAAATCAAACTTTATGATGTTCATTTAAGAAACATGAGGCTGTTGGTTCTGAGAAGTACTCTGCTGTTCCTCGTCCCTTGCCGATTCTTGTGTAGTGAGAGGAAGCTGAGCAAGGTGGTTTTACAGCTGAATGGGCTTAGCTGTTTCTTATGTGTATTGGGAATGTATTTTAAATAGCTGCGAGGCTCTGCTTTGTAGCCAACAGTTGTGTGGGGATTGGTGCAATTGTTGAGCAGAGGTTGGGCCGGGCGGACCCAGAGGTCCCTTCCCACCTCCACCGCTCTGTGATGCCCTTAACGGAGGACACTGCTGGGTGTGCTCTGCTCTGCTCTGCACAGCCGTGTGATGACGAGGGACAAATGCTGCAGCTTCTGGGATGCAGAGTTTATCCTCTAGCATGTTTCCCAATGGAAAAAAATGGTCTTGGGCAGTACCTGGGAGAGAGTATGGTGCTGTACTGCAAACATCTCAGACAGGGAGAAGTTGCTGAAGTGTGGGTAGATGCTTGAGGACTGAGGGAATATGACATTTTCTTTTTCATTGATTTTTTTTTTTTTTTTTTAAATTAACACTTTTAAGCCTTTGGTTTAGCAAAACTGAGAGAATATTAGCTAGAGTAGGCAAGCCATTTTAAAGTTATGGGATTTAGAAAAACTGCTGGCTTTTGTTTCTGCCTACAGTAGCAGCCAGATGTGCTGATCAATAAAAAATAATGTTCCTGGGCATTTGTTGCTCAAAGTTAGCGTAGTGGAGATTTAAAAATAAATGAGACTGAGGGAAAATGGGTTGATGTAACAAAACATTTTTAGGAACTGAGTATTCTGTGAGAGGATGATCTATCTATAGGATTTGAGTTGCCAAGGAATTTCCATCTGAAACTGCATACAGCATGGACTTCTATGAGAGTAATTTTTTTCCTGTTTAGCCTGGGATTACTATTACTATTATTGAAAGAAATTTTAAAAAGCTCACTTATATGTTTGCTTAGGAACACCTTTTATGTGTTTTTCATTTTCACTTATCTTAAGGTACCAAAGATACCAAGAACTCAAAACATCTGGCATGTGGATTGGCCTAAAAGAGCTATAGAACTTAAGGAGCTTTGTTCAGTAGAAAATGAGAAATTCATGGATACTGATAAACACTTGTAAAAGTGCTTCTTAGGGCAGTTGGTGAGATGTACATTCAGTGACCAAATCTTATGAAAGGACACAGATCTTGCAAAGAGCACCAGAATGGTAAAGGTGCTGAAACAGGACTGGTTTCACCTGTTGTATTGTAAACCCACATGACCCTTGCAGTGATGCAGGCTGAGGTGTTTATTTTTTTAAAGGATTTCAGATTTGTAGCCAGAATCCCATTTGCCTGCATTGCCCATTTTTCCACTACCCCTCACACCTCCAAACACCCCCAAAAGGAAGAAGTCTAGACAAATTCATTCAAATAACCTGAATTCTTCTCTATGTAGCAGCCTGCTATTTATCTCCTGTAGGCTGACATCACAAGAAAATTAATCATATTTCAGGAATATTAAAATGTGATGTTTTAAATATATCTTCTGTTGACTCAGTTTTCATGCTTGTAAAACCCTAGTGTCATGCAGTAAGGCCTGTATCAATTCTATCAATATCACCCATATATTCCTTCAAGTGAACCCTCTACTTCATACTGGGCAGTCATGAGTAACCTAAGGATAATCTGACTCTGGAAATATTGCTGGGAAGGAAATCTGGTGGTTAAAGATCCTCTCACTTTTTTGAACTGGTGAAGTAAAATCACCCTAGTAAAAGACTTGTCTGATCTGAGTTGTCAGCTGGAATAGCTTCAAAGGCTTTGGGGTTGTTGGTTTTGGGCTGCTATTTGCACTTTCATCTTTGTTTTAATTGTATTAGATATTTGTCAATGAATTAGAATTAGTGAGTTCCTGTCTCCTCTTTTACAACATCATGCTTCTCTACAAGGCATTCAATCCCTTTAATACATTTCACCTCATTCAAAAAACTACAGGAAAAATTAACTTGAGCTAATGCAGAACATGGAAAGATGCCAGTTTGATCAGAGTCAGGGTAGGTGCAGAATACAGATACACACTGAGGGAATGTTCTCATTTTGGGGGTCTTCATCTGGTGAGGCTTTTTACTGTTGCAGTTATACATTTCAGGAAACATATTTTCTTCATTCAGGCTGCGCAAGAAGGGACCAGATTATTTTGGATAAAATCTGAAGTGAACCATGGGGCCCTGGATCTGTAAGTCCCCACTGTACGAATGAATAGAATCATAGAAGCATTAAGGATGGGAAAGTCCTCTGAGATCATGCAGTCCAACCATCAGCCCAACACCACCGTGCCCACTAAACCATGTCCCTCAGTGCCACATCCACACGTTCAATCGAAATTAATATCCAAGTGGTTCTCTTCTATATTGTTTATGTTGTCATCTAGGAAATGAGGCCGATGTTCTTTAACACAGATAGTTTAGGTTCCTGTAAAACTTGGGAAGCAGCCAATGTTGGAGTTTAACTTAATTAAAAAAAATAAAATAAAAGTGGGAGAGATCTAACAGTAGTCTTCCACTATGCAAAGGGCATTGCAGTGACAGAAAGAGAGAAAATGGTTACAAGTTGCAAGAAGAGGAAATCTTCCCAGACACAAAGAAGAAATTGCCTCTTGTGTGTGGGGTGCAACCTGATGGGCAACTAAACTTCACCACAATGCCCTGTCCCCACTCCTTAAAGGAAGAGGGGGAGACAATGCAATGGAAAAGGGCTCAAGAGTTCAGATAAGGGCAGAGGTATCACTCACCAGTTACTGTTACAGGCAAAACAGTCTCAGGACAGGGAGTCTAGTATCACCGATTGCCTATTGCTAACAGACTGCAGCTCTCCAAGCACTGCTCCAACACGGCTCTGTACCATGGGCTCCATCCTTCAGAGGTGGACTGCTCTAGCGTGGGTCTCCTTTAAAATATGTAATGATATCAGCCATAAATTTCCTTTGCAATGCCCTTCTGCTTGTAATCAATATTCTAATTGATTTTATCAGAGTTTATCAATTCATTATGCTTTTAACCATCTTGTGGTCACTGCTGCAGAGAGTGTGTGGGGAAAGAAAGAAAAACCTGAACACAGTGCCTGAGGAAGCTTAGATCTCACCTTTAGCTAACTATAGTTGAGATATAATTGAGAAGATTTTAGTTTTCTTCACAGTCTGCTTACAAAATGAGAGTTCCTGTGACAAATCAGCAGTATATAAATGATGAGCCCAATTACATAGTTGAATCAGCTGGTGGTCCTGTGCACTCAGGGTTCTAGGATAACTGTCAACAAGGAAAAGGAGAGATGCCTCATGGTGTAGTGTCCGTAATCGGTGAGAAGGTGTGGAAATGGCTTTCCTACAGCTACTGGTTTCTGTTGAACTGTAGAAGAATCTGTGGCTCATGTGCTATCTTCTGCAAGGAAATCCTGCTCTACCCTTCAAATACTCTTTCTGCTGTCAAATTGACAGGTTCTGTTACTCTTGAACCCGTTGGTAACTCTAGCACCCAAGTTAGAGGGGAAAGGGATTAGAAGCAATTGTAACCTCGTTCACTGGTTGGAGAATAATATATATATATATAAATTT
>VXAV01011480.1:55578-77542 GCA_013399715.1 Alectura lathami
CCTACAGACTGCATTCAGCTTTTAGCAATGCAGCAGTGTAGTCTCCTGCCCCATGGGACTGTGCTAAAGACACTGCTCTGCTTTGAGACTGGCCATATTGTGCCACAAGGCAGTGACTGCTGACAGCACATTTCCATGTGGCAGGTTTCAGTCAGTGGTCTGGTAAAGGTGGACTGTTCCTAATCAGAGATACGGGCCAACTGCAAGTGCCTGAAGGATGTGAAAGAAAGGTGTCTGAAAGTCAATTGTGTTGTGCTGGGTTTTGTTAATTTTCTTCCTAATATGGTGCTATATTTTGGATTTGTGATGAAAATGTTGTTGTGTGTTTTTTTTTTTTTCCTCCCCCACTTGTTAATCACTGTTTATCTCAACCAACAAGTTTTCTAACTTTTGCCATTTCAATTCTCTTCCCCCATCCCATTGAGGGCACTGGGGAGTAAGTGGCTGTATGGGGTTCAGCTGCATACTGGGGTTAAACCACAACACGTGGTCATTGATTTTCCATCTCCAGAGTGTATGTGCCTGAGACAATTCCCTCTTCTGACCCTCTGGGACTAGCAGTACAGCCCTGGCTGATATGTAATAGCAGACAGAGAACTAATAGGGAGTAGTTACAAGATGCCACAGATTCTGGATAGTAACCTTTGAAAACACCACAATCTCCTAATTACTGATATTTCTCCTATACTGACATGGTCAGTCTTGGTCCATACCATGTGGAATAAGAACTTCTAACCGATGATTTTCTCTTGCCAACATTACCCATTTATGATCTGGTATCTGAAAGTTTTCACTGCAACAGATCATAGACTTTGTTGTTGTTTTTTCAGCTGAGAGCTTTACAGTTCTTGACTAGAAAACAAAAATCTGTATACAATGAGTGAATGGCTGTGTTCCCTTTTCTCAGTCCTACCCAACTTGTGTGAGACTTTCAGCTCTTTGTCATAATGTCACTTCATCTGGGTTTTACTTGGGACGGAGATTTTTCCTCACACTGCCTATAAGCTTATGCAAATTTGTAACCCGCACCTCTTCCACTGCCCAAAAAGAAAACAGGGACTTCCTTGCTCCCCCTCCCCAGATCTCTGTCAGTAGAAAACCCCCAGCAGAGCCAGATCTCCTGGTGTTAGCGCCTTCATAGATTAAGAAAAACAAACTTGGGGAAGGATCTGATTAGTGTATGCTGTTTTCTATCTTTCTTTCATCGAGTATTCCTATATGGTTGACTTCAGAATTACTTTGACATCCCTGGGACTGGGGCCAAAATGGAATGAATCAGAAAACACTGGAACCATACATAATGGGCTTCTTGTCAAGCCACTTTCTGCTAAACTCAGCAGAACCTGATCATGCCAGAGAATTGGGGTCTAAATGGGAAGGAAATTGCTAGTGCAGATGTTTAATGTGTGGTTGCAAATAGCAGCCCCCTCCCTTTTGTGTAATTCCGACCATAAAGAATACTAAGGATGCACATCATCCAGGAGCATCTCACTCTTGAGTGAAGCTGGACTCAGGAAGTACCATGATAGAGCGATGGTGGAAGTTCTAATTGCTCCGTTTTTATTTGAATAATACCTATTGATCCAGGGAAAAGCATGCCCCAAACCTCAAGAGGAAAGACAGAGCTGGCTGTAAATAATTCAGAGCATCCAACACTTTCTTTTTCAAGTAATGGGGCCAAATTCATTTCTGATCTGTCTCCAATAGCTTGAACAGAATTGAACCATTACTGTCATTTATTATTTATGTGTTTGGCACTGTATGAGGCACACCAGGAATTAGTGTAGTCCATTATATTTCTGGACATAAGTTCTCTCTTTGGATTCAAGTGCCTGAAGTTAATCACTGGCTGCAATATCATGTATAGAATAATGCCTTGAGAATCCTCAGAAATAACCTTGTTATGTTCTTAGGGCTGTATAGAAATGCATAATTTCAAGGGAAGTCAGTTTGCACTTGTTTACCATAATTGAAAATTTTTACGATGGTCCCCTGACATCACAAAAGAGATTTTCTGGTGCAAATTTTTGATCAACAGAAGGTCTCTCTGCTATCTCTTTATTTAGCAAGTCAGCATATGCTGAAGTTTGTTGGTCAGAGGGCATTGCTGTCTGTTTTCCCCTTCCTTCCCCTCTGCCCTCTGATGAATATGAAGAATGTAGCAGTTCTTGGTATTATGAAAGAACGTGTCTGCCATTGGTAAGAGACTTGCTGCAGTCTGCAGTTCTGATACAATCGAGTGCAGTCCTCTGCAGTATGCTAAATGCCAGCAGAAACTTTGCAGCAGAGGAGCCCATGTGTCCCCTTCACAGGGGGCTGCATTTTACAGGTCCTCAGGCAGATGCTATTCGGTGCAGTGGCTGAGTTTCCTTGGCTCATCAAGTAAAGCAGCAGAATGTGTATTATGAATTTATGATCCTTTTTTTTTTCCTATGCCCGGAATGTTTATGAATATGCAGAATAACTGTCCACCAGTTTCCAGCATTACATGTCTTTCCACAGAGATCATCTCTAGCCAAGGGCCTTGGCACCCAAACAAGCTGCTTTGATGCAGAGATGATCTCTGTGTGTCCATTTGGAAGTTCAGATTTGTAGGAGGGTTGTAGAATATGCCAATTCTGAATGTTCACGATAAAGAAGGAGCACCATTCAGACTCTTTGGAAAAAAAAAAAAAAAACCACAAAATTAGGCAGATGCACTTATTTTTCAGCACATCTAACACACGCTAATGATGTTTTTCTGGGCTTTTGTTTCTACAGCCAAAACACCCCAATCCTGACTGGCGCTACTCTGCATCCCTAAGGGCAGGAATGCAAAGGTAGGTGCTGGGCTTCCCCAGACAAAGGGGAGTGCTGTCCTTGGCCCCTGTGAAAAGGACAAACCTGTTCTGCTTCTCTGATGCCCGAGACTGATGGTATCTGTATGCTGAGATGGAAGGCATGTTCTGCTGCTGTCACTTTCAGTCTCCAAGTGTGACAAATTTGGTCTGACTGCATCTTCTGCTCTTCCTGTACTACCACAGATCTGTGCTTTTGTTGTTTGCCTTCTGCCTTTTTCATGTTGACTGTCAAGGTGTAACTGCTCCAATTATTGAATTATTTAACTGTGATTGTACACTTTTTGCTTACTTTAAAGGTCCCTCGTATCATTAATGCTAATATGTTTCAATAGACTGTACAGCAGCATTTTGCATGTTTCCCATTGCCATGGAAGTACGCTTCTCCTGCAGCTGGTTTAATAGCCACAAGGTGCAGTCGAGGTGGCTCACACACTTTAAAGAACATTTTGAAGACGTAAGGCAGATTTTCAAATGAGGCAAAATGAGGCTGTGCTCAAATCTCTTTCAACTGAAAATCCTCTGCATGAAATCATGAGCAGTGTCTGCTATAATTTGATGCCGAGCACATCTGGAAATAATTATAATAAAGCTTTTTTATAGAGCCTAGATAAAAAAATATCTTTGCTTCCCTTTCCCAAGCAGATTAGCAAACCGGTCTTATATTCAGGTGGAATCTGACATGATTAATAACAGCACCATACAGATTCACATGCAACTGCAAGGCTGTGATAATTCCTAGTGGTACTACATGTGCAGGAATTTATGCTTTTTCCAAAACTGTTCATGCAGTGGGGCTGTGGCCACCACCTTTTAGCAATTATCCACAGCCTTCTTAAGGTAAAAGTCCAAAACTCAGATTCAGCCTGTCGGTCCCTGGGACTATTTCATGTTGGTGAAGGCACAGTTGGGCTGCTGTGTTCCTGCTTTTTTTTTTTTTTTTTTTTTTTTTTTTTTTTTTAATTTCTTTTCTTTTCTGTTTTGGTTTGGTCTCTGATTTCTTTCTGCAAAATGAATGCACAGTCTGTGGAGCAGGATCCCGAAGCAGGACTTATCTCACCTACCCAAGAATCTGACTTACAGGCCCAAGGAGTCAGGTGTGCTCTTGTGTATTCCAGCCTGACCCTCTGGATCCAAATTCCTTTCCATACAGAGTTCAAGGCTTTGCCTGAAGTTACTTGAATGATAAATGAGAAGTCAGAGCTCCTTTAAAGCAATTTGTCCCACACACAGAGGAGCTAATGAAGCCTTTCTGAGAAACTGTGTGTTCCCATGTTCTCTCAGATCGGCAGCCCCCATCCTTCCCTGAAATCTCAGGATCTGAGCCTGTGTGACCAGTCCAGCTGATGATTTTCATAAAATGCTGGTGTTTTTTTTTTTTTTTTTTNTTTTTTTATAAAACATGTAGAAATTTGATATCCATATGGCCTTTGGCATTTGTTACATTTAGTTGGAATTGCCCAGTAAGTTCTGTTGGATGTGTGGAAGGGAGCTGAGAGGCAGATGAGCAGAGCTAGGGTCACAGACACAGAATCCTGTTTTTCTTGGGCATAGTTTTGAATTAAATAAAGCAGATTTTTTCGTTGTCTTCCATGTGAGGTGCTGGCTGATGTGCAGCACTGGTGCTTTCAAAGCCAAGTGCTCACTATATAACATCATAAAATTTGATGTGATGCAGTTTCTGCATTTGAGGTGTATTTCTCTTTCTGAATTCTCACTAGAGTAGTATACTTACAGAAGCTCAGAACTAATCCAACCAATTTTTTATGATTTACTTTAATGTTAATACATCATAATAGCAAAGAAGATGTCTAATGTCCTTGTTAGAAACTTCTAGTCAATAAAAGCAAAGTGGAGGTATGTTTGGTTTATAAATTATGACCCGGCTGTGTTTTAGTAAATAGTCAAAGATTATTTGTAGCAAGTCAGAATAGCTCCAGTGTCCCAGCAGAATTTGTTAGCTTGATGCAGTGGGACAGTAGCACTTGCACAGTAACAAACAGCTAGGACCTTTGCAGAGTAGCAAGAAAGGGGAATTGTAAAGCCAGAGGGCTTTACAACTCTGTCATCTAACCACCTATGTGCTTATTCAGTGCTGTGCGTGTGGAGGAGGCAGGAATCCTACGCGGAGGACCAGGAGGGCCTGACCAGCAGTGGCCAACAGTCTCCAGTGCTACTACAGGTAAGGGTGTGAAATATATGTGAATATATGTGAGGAACTAACATTAGCTGAAATGACTTCTTAGTCTTAGTTTGCCTTCTGTTCTGTGTCTCTAAGTGAAGTCCTTTAAATCAGTCTGGGGAGTCTAACTAGAGCCGAGTAAGTCTTTTTCTGTATTCTGTCCCAGATGAGCTCTGGAAATGAGAGTCCTTGATCCTGGCTCTCTCCCTGCCTAAGGAGGTTGGTTGTTGGTTTGTGAGTGCAAAAAGTTTCACTTCTCATGGGTGCATTCAGACTAAAAATGTCTGTGTTTGGGTCTAGAGCTGACGTGTCCTCCATTTCAAAAGAGCAGAAAGCTGGGTTAAGGTCTTAGCTGTTCTCCCTGTTATTTATACAAACCCAACAAGTCTGTCTGAATGCCTCTTCTTATTTTCTGCAGTTAAACTGGACATAGCTTTTTGTTGGAGAATTTTCGTTGTATCCCTTGAGGCAAATTAAATTCACGTTTGTGCTGAAATATAAAAATAAAATGCAATGAACCATGCATTGGACAGAGTCCTGCCACCATAAGCAGTTCCACAAGGAGTCTGCAAAGATGCATCAGGAGCTCATTCCTTATAGCGCTTACCCCAGCACCCGTCCTGCGAAGGCAGGCGATGAGCACCTTACCCATTGCCTCAAGACCATGCTGCTTCTTATCATCTAGGGAAGTTTCAGTCCCTTACACAAAGGCCTTCTGTCTCTGGCATTCCTGCTCCCAGGCAGCTTAACCCTCTTTGCAGTCAGACCTTCTTGCCCTCCATGCCAGAACCTTCCTCGGTCACAAATGTCCACTGCTGAGCAGTTACAATCTGGATTTACCCTTCATTTCTTAGCTGTTTTCCTTGTCATGGTGATAGAAACTAAATTGTAATTCTATTATCAAAATAAATGACCAAAAATCCCTTTTGGGATATAACTTCTTTTATTCAACCACTGACTGATGACTTCACAGCAGTCAATAAGAACGGGCAAAAGGTCCACACTGAGTTAAGGAAAAAAATCACCTGTATCTTTTGCAATGCAGGCAATAAAATATTCTTACTTTTTATATTAGAACAGGAATAACATAGGGATACACTAGACCAGAGCAGCCAGTCAGCGATGTGATCAGTGCTTTCAGTCATCTTCAACATAAGCTGTCAGCTTACTGGATGCCCCATGTAGGGTTATGAGCCTTGTCCGACAGCTCAGCAAGCATTGTGAATCCTCCAGAAATTCAAATGAGGAATGATGTTTCCATCACAGAGCTAGGTCGAATGCCCAGAAGTGGGATCCCTAGCAGAAAAGAGTTGTGAGAGTTGTTTTTTCTTTTTATTCCTTTTTGGTACAAACCTTTCCTTTAGCTTATGTGTGAATTTTACCTGAATAAAGGACTGAGGAGGAGCTTTGGGATTTGCATTCACAGTTGCAACATATCCATGGATTACTGGTGTCCAGCAAAACCTCTGTTGGTATTGCAGAAGGCCATCTGCAAAAAATAGATGTAGAAATCAGATGTCATGTCACCCTCAGCTGTAATTGCCTGGTTATCCTGTGCTCTTCCTTCTGCCGCAGGCTTTGCAGAAAGACACAGCTCGCACATGTTATGCAGGGTGTGTAACTGTTGACATTGCATTTGAAAATGTCGCCACAAGTACACCCTGACCTTTATAAAGGCTTTCCTCGGGCTTTCAGCTGCACTAGTCATCCTTCACTGAGTGCCTAGTGCATTACCTTATTCCAAGCTCAGTAGGGATGCAAAAATTCATCCAAATGTTTGCTTGCTGGTAGTGCAGATTTCTGACGCAGACTTTGTGAATGTAAATGCAAAAGTTGGGTGGCCTCCTCCTTCTGAGGAGGTCTGCATTCATTTGGGTCCCAGAGCCCTGTTCCACTAGCTGGACTATTCTTTTGGGGTCTTACCATTTTAGACTTACTTTGGGAATCTGAGCATCTCTCAGCCTCAGGAGCAACACTAACCCTTGGCTCCGGGTGCTCTTTCCCTTCATGAGCACATAATGAGGCACTTGTGCAATAGATGTACACCTATCAGCACTGCTCTGTACGTCTTGGTAGCTGTAAATACAGGAGAAAACTGCAAGGCAAACGAGGGGAGAAGCTGGCAGGAGGCACTGTGGGGCTGGGCAGCTGGAGAGATGCCAGTCCAAGTGCCAAGGCTGTTTGGCCTTTGGACTGCCATCATTGTTTCTCTGTGGATTTTATTTCTGAGTAAGATGTCCAAACAAGAAATACCACCAGCCCCAGGAAATATTTCTGCCATACAGAAAAATATTACTTATTAGAATGGCATTATAGAACATCCATGCAAGTTACAGCTGCCTTTAAATCCAATTTTTGTGAGCCAGGTTCCTCCTAAAAGGATATTTTTTCCTCCACAACAAAGACTGTCTTGTTTTGTCTTTGTCTGTTCCCAAGGGGCTAGTGACCCTGCCATAACATTGATTAGCTCTCTTTCAGCAGGTTTCAGGTAGTATTCTCCTCCATTCTGTGTAAGCAAAAGCTGCAGGTGATAGCAAAGAGCTGACAGGGATATTTCAGGATTAATGAAAATTAATAAGTTAATTCATTGTTTGAGTACATTATCACACATCTCATTTTCAGCAGTGTAGTCTTTTAGAATCCTCTCTTCAATTTCCCACAAATACTTCTTTTTGCTGTTTGGGTTCAAGGCCTGTGATATTTTTCACCAGATTAATGCACACAACCAATGCAGAGAAGCAACTCATTATGGTTAATTACAGCTGATTGAGCCAACAAATGCTTTTGCTCCTGAAACTTCATTTGCATCTGAGTGGAGCACACCTGTGTCCAGATGAGCTTGCAGGGTGAGCCATTTGTTATCTCTGTTATCAGCAGCATATTGTGTCAGCTGAAGGTCTTGACTTCTGATTACCATAAGCCACTTCCAAGCCTGTTCTGTGCATACATGCTCCATGCAGGTGTTTTAGTGGATTGATTAATCCCAATCAATTTGTCACCAGACCATTCATTCAATTTGACATTCCACAGGAGTCATGGATAAGATGCATTACAGAGACAGACTCAGAAAGGTAATCAATGAGAGCGTTCAAAGATGATGTCATAGGAATGCTTTAAGAAGGATGAACTAGTGAAGTGTTTAATCAGTGAATCCTTAATTCCTAATGCATTGCTGTGCTCAAACATCACAGAAGCGTTCAGCAAATATATGTTGTCCAAGCAAAACCTGGCCCTGGTTTGCGCTGCCAGCGCTTCTATTGACTTTATGGCACCCATGCAGGGGACAGCAAATCTTGGTTTGGTATTTTTTTAGCTGCCTACATTTTCTTATGCACCAGACCAATAGTCTGTAGGTTTGTGGTCAGGATCCTTCCAAATGAGTTGGGACAAGAAGGCTCAGGCTCCCCCTGGGTAGAGGACAGCACTGGGTTTAGCTCCCTGGGGCATTTCATTTGCCCCCTGTGTGCTACACAGGGAGTCTAGAAAACACAGACAGGTTTCTGGTGTCTGCTCTACGCTCTGTGTCCTTTGACACAGATTTGACAGTTAGGCTTCCTACAGGTGGCCAGTAATCTGGGTGAACTTTGTTTTCTGGATGCCTAACTCAGAGTAACTGGAGCCTGATTTCCAGAAATGGAGGTAGCTTGTAACAGAAGTTCTAAAGATTTAATACTGCAGATTTCTGAAGAAGTCAAACCTATGCATAATGAGAGCTCAAACTCAGTGGGCATTAGACAAATCTGTGTATTTCTTTGTGCTCCAGATTCTAATCTGTGAAACAGAACTGGTAATACAAGCTGCTTCACAAAAAAAGCCTAAAATGCATTCATAGCACACATAAGACTCAGGAGAATTGTAAAGTTTTGCAATGAAAAAAAAAAACCATGAGGAATTTTAAATCCTTTATTCAATGTGGGCTTAGTTTATGTGCAGTAATTAAGACACAGGCCCACACACTGCATACACAGGGGATAAAATAAGACGTCCATTCAGAGAATGGTGTGAACAAAAGACAAAAGGACTTCATGGGGAAAAAAAAGAAAGACAGAAAAGCATCTGAAATTTGTAAGCATGGAGCTGAACAGGTCTTACTGGAAACAGCCCACTGGCTTCAAGGAAGGCAGGATTTCAGTGTCTATCGCTATGACTATGCACAAAGCACTGAATTAAGTTGCATAAGCAAATGCAATCTTAAGATTTGCTAATTTTCATGTTTCTGATTTTGCCTTGGCAACAGTCTTCTAATTTCTGTCATTTTTGTTTCCTTTGTTTCCTTTCCCCAGGGAATAAGCTGGTGGCAGGGGGGTAGCCTTGTTTTTTTGAAGCACTCTTGTGGGGGAAAAAAAAAAAAAGAAAGTATTGTAATTGATGTGTAAGAATCTACTGACCTCAACATGGGCAGTCTTCCATGCTTGGCGTTCGTGGTGCGTATGTTTATCCCCTGAACTGGCCAAGTAGGCAGCAGTACAAGGACTGGCTGCTTTTCCCTGAGAGAAAGAAGAAGGAAGGTGAGACAGCTTAGCGGTGGGTTTCACAGCAACTTGGAAAGGCAGGGGAGTATTATAACCAAGAAAATCAGAGTTCAGGTCTGGGTCTGATGAGGACCGTATGCTACATACAGATCTTTATATAAGTGTGTGTAGCTCCTTGCAGCCCCAAGCATCATTCTTTCAACTTTTGTTCCCTGAAATCTGTCTCTGTTGCAGTTTTTCTCTTTTTATTTACTGTGCTTCCTCATGTTCCCTGCGTCCTGCCTGACTCAGACTTTTTCCATGCTGGCTGGGGGTCTTCCATGCCCATGTACTTCAGACTGTCCCTAGGGGTTCTGTGGGCTCTTAGGTTCTGTGCTGGGAGCTGCAGTTGCTCTGGAATAGATTTCTGTCCTGCCCAGACGGTGGCTCATGCTCCAATCAGCTGGAATGCAGCTAAGGCCCCTGGATGGAGTGTGTGCTGTGGAATAAGTGACGAACACTGACAATTAAGTGAGAGGCAATTATAAGTATGGCAAATAAGCAAAACAATATAAAAGGTAAAGTCAGACTTCCTGGTAAGTTTTTTACTGCTGGTTTGGGGTAGAGAATAGTGCTGTGGAGGAATGACTGTAGGAAAACTGTTAAAGGGAAAGGGGGTGCTTAGGTGGATTCTGAGAGAAATGGCCAAGAACAGTGGAGACAGAGTGAATACCTTGGCAGGAGAAGGAAATGTTACAGCTGTCTAGTGTAGGTTGTGGCATGTGCAGTTCTGTTGTTCACAGTGGAACTTGTATGCTAAGTGAATGAATTCCAGCTGAATAAGAACATTCTTTCAGAAGGAACAATATGGGAAGGGCTGGGATGAGAGTTGGGACATTAGTGTAAGCAGGAGGGATCTGAGAAGGGACATCTAAGGACATGGGTTGGGGGGAAATAACAGGAAAAAACTGTGAATAGGAAGGTGAGCACAGAGGATCCAGGGTAGGAAAAAATAGAAAAGGATGCTGGAACTTCTACAAGGGGCAGATAGCATTGGGAATTGGGCAAGGTAGACTCATAAGTGAGCTCTGAGAATGTGTCCCTGGAAGGAAGATTGGGACACTGGGAGTGGGTAATGGAATCTGGTAAAGGGGGCAGAAAGCCACATTTTCTGAACTGAGGTTCGTTCTTCTTTTCATGGAATAAGTATTTGATCTTTCTGGATCTTAACATTACTGCTACTGTGGTGGTTTTGAAATTCAGCAGGCATAGCTCTCCAGCAAAAGCTCACAGGGGGCCACAATACTGTTGTAAGGCTTCTGAAGTATTTTACTAAAAAATTCAGTTTAAAGAGCCTAATAACAATTCTGAGTCCTATGAGGCCTCAGCTGTAACGCATTCATATGACAAAGCTTTACATTGTGGTTCCAAGTGGAGAACAGTTTTGTCCTAAATGTCAAAGAGTTTCTGTCCACTTTCATGAAGTGACCTTCCTTATCTACAGAGAGAGGGACTAATCAGCCTCTTCAACCAACAAAGAATGTGCAGGGGCTGAAAGTGTTGCTTCCTAGGTTAATTTACAAATAACAGCCCAGAATAGTGGTCTGGCTTAGCTGCAGTAGCACATTGATTCAAGCTATAAAAGATAATAACTAATTAGCAACCCAGAAGACATAACTGGGATCTGGATTTGTCGCAGAATGTTGCAGCTGTTTAAAATGGAAGGAGCTAGAAGATGCAGCTGTGCATCATACTGTCGTATATAATAACCAATTTTCAGTGGAATTTCGTAACTGCAAGTTTGAAATCTAGAAATACCTACATATCAAAATATGTGTGCTCTGAGAACCATACCTTTGTTATCTAAGATGCATATATAGCATTTTTAAAGGGAAAAATATGGCAGATACAGAATAGCCAAGTCATTCATGTTTTTCTTGTAAATTTGCCTTCAAATCAGTAATTGAATTGACCTCCAAAATGAAGGTCATAGGAAGTTGAACTAGCTCCTAAGCATACATAGTAAAGTGTCATAGAGATTTGGTTCATAGCCTATCGTGATCGTGGAAAAATTATCCCCATACATCATACTAAAATCATTTGTAAAAAACTGTAGTATCCCTGCCAGCTCAGTAGAGTCCAGAGGAGGAAATTGTGCCAGCTTTCTCATGTGGATGCGGAGCAGTGAGGCTATACTGAAATAGAAATAATCTGATAGGACCATATAAGGCTAAATCCCTTTCTTTTATCCTATGTCAATGACCTTGGGTGTTGAATTCTCAAATCAATGCCACCCATTTGCTGAGACCTTCAAGGTGATGCACGGCCATCAGTTTTGCCCCTACTCCCAGTAATTTCCACTCTTCTGCTTTTCACTCTTTCTCCATTTCCATTACTTACTTAGTTTGCCAAGTATGCATCCTTCACCTTCGTATTTTCTCTTCAGCACTTGCACCTACTGTCTCTGGTCTCTTCCTGCTGGTCTCCCCGCTATGTCTCCCCTCTGTGCAGTTATTCCAGGTTTGCTGAAATGCAGGTCGCTGGCTTGGCCACACATTACCTTTACAGCATTTCACAGTGAACGAAGAATTTCCTGTGGTAAATGCTTCTCACTTCTGGCAGCCTGATGGGAGCAGAGAATTTCAGGAGCTGCTTGGTCTGAGGAAATGTGTTCTGAAGTCAGGAAGATTCTTTAAAGTAATTTATCAGAAAAACATAAATTTGTGTGTGATGGATGCAGCTTGACATTTGGATTATGAATTTTAAAAAGCTGGTGGCTGTTCGGATCAGGAATATGTCTGCTGCGCCAGGTGCAAGCTACGGTTGAACCAGCAGTTTGGGCTTTGACTGTTTGCAGCCAGGACTAGGTAAATGGAGAAGTTAGTTAAGCTGAGTGGGAAGAAGGAAAGGCATTGTATTGTACAAAAGCTGCAGTCAGTTTAACATGGCTAATGTTAAATTTCCTTTCTGTGATTTTATTATTCTTCTCTTAGCTCTGAAAAAGCCATGACTGAACTGAAATTGCATGTGTGATGTTTATCATGGGGTCCATTACTTTTCAGTGTAGGGGAAATTGGTTTACATGGATGAGAGATTTTATAGTGTGCAGTACCTTAGTCCTTGAAGGCATAGTGTAAGAAAAAAAGGACCCATCAGAATCTGAAAAAAGCTAGTGCTGGAAACTTCAAGTTGTGTGACAAGAGCTGATATATTTGACAAAGACTTGACATGAAAAAGAATGACCTTGGAAGAGTTCATACCTTCGTAAAGTGGAGAATTCTTGATTCCACCTGCTGCAAAGATTTATGAGAGAGGAATTAACCTTTCTCATTAGCCCCAGGCAGTGCAGAATGGATTTGTGCATCCTGACATTTAGTCAAGTCCCTGTGCACACACAGCCCTTCTACTTAAATCAGGGCCATGGTTCGAGACTGGAACCAGTTGTGTGATTCCAACATCAGAGATGGCCACTTCCAACTTCTGATCTCCACGTGGGATGGTTGCTCTAGACCTTGTTAAAGGTTCCTGTAAGGCTGATAGCTCCAGCTGAGAAACTAATAACACAAGAGCCGTACAAAATGTCTGAAACCTGAAATAAAACAGAGAAACAGAGGCAAGAAGCTAACAGTTTTGTGTGAGAGACTAATATGAAGCAGGTGTTTGAAATGCTGCTGCGGCTGAAGACTTGGTCATCTGAAGAGTGATGAAGTAAGGGATTCTACACCAGCTGCTCTAGGGTGCAGTGCTTTGAAGCCTGCCATGTGCCACAGTGCCTGTAAGTAGCTGGCATTCAGTGCAGAGTTGCTGTGTTCATATCGGAGGGTGTGGCTCTGCTGGCATTGCCAGGTAGGGTCTAGCTGGCCATAATTTTTATATTTAGGTGATCAGAGAAGGTTTAATGACAGTAACTCCTTGTCTACCTAATTTATCCTTTCCTATATTGTTTCTTTGTTTCTTCAGAATGGAAGTTCCTCCTGCACTTATAAAACCTTCCTAATTTGATAGCTGTTACTAACTCTGCTCTCTGTTTTTAGAACAAAGGGTCGTCTCTCAAAATGTCTGACTGTAGTTAATTTTCTGATGCCTGTAATGGCCAATTATTTGTTAACTCCTTTAAATCGTACATCAAAAACTTCAAGTAGTTCATCAGCTTTCCCATCCTGGTTAATCTACCATCTAGAGTCAGTCATACCCTAAACGGTGCAGTTACTAAGCAAAAAGGGGGGACAACAATTCTAACTAAAATTCAGATTTGCCAGATAGATTCCTATACATCTGATAGGACCTTCTTTTGTAATTAAATTATCCCTGGTTTTCAAACCTAAGCAGCTTTTTCGGTTGTCTGACAGTCCATCGCTCCAGGCATGTGCTTCTTTCTGATCCTGGTAATAATATCAATGATTTTTTTCTTGCGTGCCTACTGGTAATATTCTGTAGCTACACAGAAGACATGGATTTTGATTTCCATCATTATTATTTTCCCAGAGGTTTCAATAAACAAAAAGAAAAATCACTCTCTTGCAGCTGTACTACCTTGGGTTGTGATCTTGTCAGAACTTATAAGCTAAACAAGTGTTTATCTGGTCAGTACTTGAGGGAATTGCGGATAATCAAATTTTTTTCCACATGAGCTTACAGGCTTACAGCTGCTTTATTTTGTCCCTGTTGTGCCTCTCTCTCTCTTTTTTTTTTTTTTTTTTCCCCTCTACTGACATGTTTATTGTGGTGGTCTTAATTTCTTTTTATTTAGGCTCTTTTAAAGGAAAATATACAAAAATAAGTGTTAAATCAACCCATAATACGCATACTCTCAGAGGAATGTCAGTCCTATTATCTTTTGCATGTGTATACATTTCAATATCTGTTAGAAATAGGTGGATAAAATAAGCAAAGCTCTAAGCAATATGAAGAAATTTTGATCTGGAATGTGTTTCTATGGCAAGTGGTAGAAGGAAAAAAGAGGTTGAGAGAGTGCAGACCACTCTGTGATATTACTTCTTCCCCTAATGGATGTCTGCCTGTGTGAAGCACTTTGCTGTGCACAGGGGTCATGAATGCATTTTTCATGTGTTTATTTTTGTAATCTGCACATCCTAAGAGATCAAACCAGGCTCTGCTTCAGCGCCTGGTATTAATATTGCAGTGTGGCAGTGCCTCTCAGGTCAGATGGCACTACACAAAGCCCATGGAAATAGCAGAAGACAAGTCTTGCCTTAAGGAACTTACCACTTACATGAGCACAACAAAGTCGGGGAAAACAAGGGAGAGGAAATGATCATAATCATGTGTTAAAAGGGAAAAGAGCCAAGGAGCAGAAAAATTAAAGTTACTCGTATCAAAGAGCTCTGTGGCAAAGGTGAGGATCAGCACCCACCCTGCCCCAGTGCTCTCACTGCAGCAGGGGTGAGCAGAGAGGAAGAGAGCTGCAGGCCTGTCCCTCTCCAGCCTGCTGAGCCGCAGAGAGGTCAGCGCTTCCTGAACAACCTGCAATTATTGCTTCAGCTTTTTTTGCTGTGCTTGCAGGCCCTTTGGCTGCAATGTCAGACCTTCAGCAGCTCGCGAGCCCTGCTTTTAGAGAGGCAGGCAGACACTGCTTCGCTTTCCCTTTGGCCATGGCATTTTTCTCTTTTCCACCTCCCTGATTGCTTTGCCATATCCTTGCCTGACTGCCAGGGCAGAGCTGGGCTGCACAAACCAGAGCAACAGTACTGTAATTCTGCATGTTCTTCCAGCACACACTCTGACTATTTACAGAACATTGGCCTAGAGATGCTGAATTTACTCTGAGAGCTAAGCTCTGAAATCATGCAGTCATTACTTGTGTGCACTCAGGGTGTAATGAGAGATGTAGAACAGCAACAGCAGCATGCAGAGGCATCCCCTTCATTATGGGGATTTAATTTTACAAAATCAAGGCTCTGGCTGTGGAGGAAATGAATCTGAGTGCTGCTTCTCTGCTCTTGTCTTGTATAATTACTGTCACCCATCCCTAAAAGCATTCCCTCGTAGCATGCACGCACAGCTACCAAAATACATGGGTTGATTAGGAAGAGAATTAAAACAAAACAGAAAAAACCCTCCAACTTTATGGTCTCATGGAAATTGTTTAATGTGTTTATTCTGTGAAAAATAATGCGCTGCTTCTTCATGCACAGGTAGATGGGGCAGGTTCAGGAAAGGCAGGGGAGCCGTGGAGCAGCTGGTGGGGCCTGGTGCAGATGGGGTCAGATGCCCAGAGGAGACTAAAGTCACAGTGAGCAGCAGCAGTTCAGCCCACAACTAACGCCAGCAGCGAGGCTGGAGCTAGAACGGGATTCTCTGGTAGTGATCTGCACACGAAATTACATTACTTGTATTTTGGTGGAATTTGTTACTAGGAACAGAGTGAGTGCTTCATTTGCTGTTAGTGCCTGGTTGCGTTGTGCCTGCTCCTGACTTGTTTAAGAAAAGGAGCTGCTGAAAAGGCAAGATGTGCTGACCAGCAAGCAAATCCTGTGCTGATGGACTCACAGGCTCTCTTGGGGTGTATGTTCATTCCCGTTGCGTAGAGCAGGGTGAGATTTGAAGGTGTGCAAAGGGAGCTCAGTCTCCATGTCAAGGTTTCATTTCAGGCATACAAACCGAAGCACACACAACACAGGCTGCTGCTTGGGCTGGGAGTGGCACAGAGTTAATACCTAACTGTGCAGTTAATCTCCTTAGGCTCACTGAGACAATGAAGGGCAAGAGAGATGCCCTTGTTCCCTCTCTGCATTCTTCCATGCAGTGACCAGGGCTGACCTCAGGTTGTACCTTCTTATCCTCCTGGGCCTGGTGCGTGGTCAGCTAGGTTATTTAAACCCTGAAAAAGAAATGCCTAGCTATTTCCAAGTGGCAAGCTCTGCTCTTCAAGTAATTTCAGCAAGTTTTTCACATTCAGATTTTAATGCATTGGCGGGCACTTGGAAATCAAGAAATCAGGGCTGAGCTCAAAAACCACAAAGAAACTCCTGAACCTTCTTTACTTCTCATGATTCAATTTGCTGATATTTTTGTTGCACAATATCACTTGAATATGATACTGAGGTTAACCGAAGAGCAGAATGCTTTAAGACTCAGAGTGAAATCAGAGGAGCTTGAACAAAGGCAGTGAGTGAAAAATGGCAAAATCTGTAGTAAAAATATTACCATAATACTGAAAAATGCACAGTGATACAACTCCTCCATGGCTTTCCTTCAGGCACGGCCTGAAATACATCCAATGAGCCAACCCAAAAAATAGCCTGCAACTGGGGTGAGCAGAGGCCGTCAGAAGTGTGGTAAGAGAAGGAGTGCACTGGCAGCACAGTGCTCAGTAGGTTTCCAAGGGATTTGTTCACTCCAGTTATTGAGTGTAACGTCATCTCTTCATGGCAAAAATTACCTGTTCATGTAGATTATTATCTTGCTGCAAATTTATGCTAAGTAGGTAGCAGAGCATCTCACATGTAGCAGGGAATGAAAGAATTACAATAAATGAATAACATTAGTCGCAGATTATCTGCCTCAGTTGTTCACAGACTTCACTGCAGTTGGGAGAAAAAAAAAAAACAGTGAGCAACATCACCTTTTACTTTCCTTCCTGCTTTTAATTTAGCAAATTTCCTGTGGGGCAAGGAAGGTTACAGAGTTTTTGTGAGGCTCACACATGCTGTAGTCCACTCCGGATCTTTGTCTTTAACCCCATTTTCAGCAGCTGGGAGACAGAAAAATGTACAATTATGTTTGTTCAACCTGTAAATCCATATATCCATCTCAGTGTATGGGCTTTCAAGTTGCAGCCCGATCTAGCTGGGAGAACTGTTAATGGGAAAGAGAAGAACTCACCTCTGGGCCAACAGACAAAATGATTTGGTGATCCTAATCGAATTCCTCACTGGCAATTTGGCACATCAGAGAAAATGCCATCACAACTGAACCTAACTGGCAGCCCTAGCAGGGAGGCTACTGGGTCACGGACTAAATCCATGCAGGTCAGGTCTCTGATCTTGTCTGAGGCTGCTGGTGAGACAGCGGGTTGGGAAGCTCGGAGCATTTCTGCCGACTTTGTAACTGTTCTCACTGTGACATATCTGTCCATCCATGAACACTGGTGCTATGGCATTTCTTGATGCAAATTATATAACAAATCTAATTTTAAAAGCTTAATCCTCATCAAGCTTCACAATTACCCTCATTTTTCATGCCTGATATTTCTCTCTACGCTATTCTGTGATGACAAGCTTTTGTAACAGACACTAGAAATTTCATCTGAGGTCTTCATAGCTATGATGTGAGGTCAGATCTGACTGGAGATCTTTGGTGCTAAATTCACTCTAATATGCAGATTTTCCTTTCCATTTGTTCATTTCCCCTGATGAATTTGAATTAAATGTCAGCTTAAGAACTCCTCAGAGTTCCTTCACATGGAGGAAAAATCATCAGAGGATGGGATGCAGGTAAAGGTGAAGTGGAGATGTTTTTGCTTGGGGCAGAATCATAGCATAGAATACTAATCTTCCAGGAAGGCCTTTGAGCACGTTCTGTCTGTGCAATAAAGAAGAGAGAAGGAGGCAGTTAAAGACCATAAAGTGTCTGCTTGAGAAGAGCAGCAACAGCCCGATGTCAGCAAGTGCTGAGTCATTGCCAAGTTGGCCTGCAGAGTTGCTGGGGAACAAAAATAAAACCCCTGCTTTGTGAAGTGCAGGGAGATCTTGAGCAAGATGGAATTTTGCTGCTACTCCTGTTACGTTTGTGGTAGGCGTAGCAGCATAGGGGAGGGAGGAGAGATGCTGCAGAAAGGAGAGTTGGGGGGGAGCACTGGGAAGCTATCTGTTCCCATGTCTGGGGTCCTACCTGTGTTACTGGCTTACTGCAGGTAATTTCTGCTAATTAAGAGTCAATTTTCATCTTTGGGACAATGGAGCTCTCACCCAGCTTGTATCCCATGAGGCATGAGCGCAGCTGGCAGGGAAGCAGAGAGGCTTGTAGCAGGGAAGAGCTTACCCGCATTTCATGCAGCCTATATGCACCAAATGGATGGGCTTTGTCTAGTCCCATATTACCTCATACCAGGCCAAGTCTGGGATTTGGGGTTCTGCTTTTTCTTCTTGCTGTACATTCTAGTCCTCTCCTAAAATCAGCATCATTTTTCTGACTGTAGAGCTAGGTGGATCAGGGAGTTGTTCTGCCTGAAAGGACTTGCCTGCCTTATGAAGTTCAACAAGGCCAAGTGTAAGGCCCTGCACCTGGGTCGAGGCAATCCCAAGCTCAGATACAGGTTTGGTGGAGAATGGCTGGAGAGCAGCTCTGAGGAGAAGGATTTGGGTGTGTTGGTTGATGAAAACTCAACATGAGCCGACAACGTGCGCTTGCAGCCCAGAAGGCCAAAGGCATCCATTTGCTTTTGATAAAGAGTTTGAAAAATATGGTAATCCCCTGACAGAATTAATTATTCTAAAATATTCTATTTTTTTTTTCACTTTTATGAACTAGAACATTGAATAGATATCTGCAAGAGGAGCATAGAACTCCAGCACTGGAGGCTGTGATCTCTGAAATTAGAAATGAAATACAAGTGGGTTACATCTACACTGTACTTAGGCATACATGCATGGCTCCTGGATGTTGCAGTGAACTTGGAAAAATACTGAACATTTCTCCTGTTTGTGCTCCCTGGTTTGCTTCCGCACAGCAAATCTGGCTCTCTAGTTCAGCTTTGTGGAGCTTTGTGGTTCTTCAAAGAAAAAAAAAAAAAAAAAAAAAAAACACTTATAGCCCCAAAACAACAAAAAGGGGGAATAAAAAAAAAAACAAACAAACAGATAAGATGTTGGAGACATTTGTGCAGACAGTGAAGACCAGATTCCTGAAAAATTAAGAAAAAACAACAGAGTTCTTGTCTGTATCCTCTCCTTCCTGTATCATTAACCCTTTTAGCTACAGATCTACTGATAATTTCTCAGCATAGAGAAAATGCCTGTGTATTAGTCCTTTCCTTCTGGTGAATTCTCCATTTACACAGCCACAAAATTTCTTCTATAATCCACATACATGTAATACATGGCTTTTTTCTCTCCCTTTCCTCCGTGCTGTTTACATGACACTGCCATTTTCACGCACTTTTACTTCACTTCTAGGTGATCAGCATTGAGCTGTTGCTTCTAGCTTCCTTCCATTTACATGAAGGAGTGGACAGTAGATCTGAGTGGAGAGCAGAGGGCGTATTTACAGTTTGTTCTCTTCAAACCGCAGCTTTTGTTCCTGGCCCTCCCCAAGCCATAGTGGCCTTGTTGCCCTCAGGGATGCCTTTCCAAGCGCAGGGATTTCAGTCCCAACAGACAGCTGACTGGCTGTGCTCATGGCTAGATTTCTCAGCCTTGCATTGGTGTGCCCTTCCTGCCTGCATTTTTGAACCACTGACCTCCTGCAATGCATGGAGGATCACTACACGCCGTGCTCAGGGAGCAGCCCCAGACCAAAATCAGGGAGACCAAGACTTAGATGAAATCTCGTTGTTTTCTGTTTGCACTGAAATGAACAGGTTATCCCGCCTCAGATTTTCTTCTGAATCCTGGAAACGAGTGAGGGTCTTAGGTGTGTGTTTAACCTGTGCTTTCTGTACTGCTCAAGTGAGTGGCTGTCCCTCGTTACGTGGGCTGACCAGTCATCTTCTTACCTGTACCTACCTCTGTTCAAGAACTAAAATCCTGAGGTTGTGGTGAGGCAATTTATGGGTTGTTGGGAGACTCCTAACTGTCTGTTTTTTTTTCATCTTATTTTTGACTGTTTTACAGAGGGTAGGTTGCCCAATCTTGCCGATGTCTTCCCTTAGAGATACACACTGCCTGGATGTCCAAACTGTTCTGTTTTATTCTGTTTTCCTGACATTTCAGCAGTTTTCATGCTACTGCCTGACATTTGGGCAATATGCTGATGGATTCTGACAAAAGTGGAAAAGATTGCATTGAACTGGCTACTTTTAAGATACCGGCTGGTGACCTGAGAAAGCGTAATTAATTTTTTACTCTGCCATTTGGGCTTCACAACAGCCTTTCATTTGAGCTATGCAGAGCATTATACTTGAGAAGTTACTTGAAAGCTGTTTATTACCCATCCCATGTACAGAGCTCAGTAGTTAAGCATCCAAAAGTCATCTGATGAATAAATAAATAAATAAAACCCCACAGAACTCCAAACGCCATGTTTATTATTTTCTTTATTTTCTTTTCTTTCTTTCTTTCTTTTTTTTTTTTTTTTCCCAAAATCCAGAGGATTACAGATTTTATTTTATTAAGCAAATTTGGAGGTTATATAGTGCTGAGGCAGCATCTGAGCCTTCAAAAAGTCCAGCAGCCACCATGCAGCATGCATAAAATATGAGGAGTGGCCATTGTGCATTTCAATTAATCCCATGGTGTTAATTTTTGTGAACACATAAATACACTTTTCCAGTGGAGCTAATGTTCGATGTATTGTGCTGATGCCGAACTGTGAGTTTTCAGATATCCCTAGCCCTGACTTTTGGGTGCACAACAGCTCACTTTATGTGTTGGGTTAATAGCCAAAGTCAGCTCAGGTGCCAAGGTCATTACCCCTGAAACTGATGAAGGAGTTTCCTGTAGCAGGCAGAGCTTCTGCCAGATACTTTGTGTTTGAGGCTTTGGGGGCTCTGTGCAAAGTTCTTCCACTTTTACAGGGAAACTGAGGAGATGAGAGAGGATTGGCTGTGATTTGAATGGCCTTTATTCACCTGAAAGGGGGCAAGTGTTGCAGTTTTTTTACATACTAAATATGTGGTCTGAGGCTGTGCAATTCTGATGGTAAGAATGTATACCGTAGGAATACAAAATAAGGGAACATTTGCTTGCTGATATAAATGTAGTATTTTTGAAAGGTACCAGGTTGTTTGTTGCACCTGTTTGTTGTTTGTTGTTGGTAGGAGGTCTCCTGTTTAGTGCAGGTGAGAGGCAATGGGTGGAAATTTTTCCTTCCTGTGCATACCTGTTTGAGCTTGATCTTTGACCTGGAAGAATCAAGTCTAGCAAGCCACTGCCTGCTTCCTATTGTGTTTATCACTCTTATTTCTCTCCTGAGGTTGTCAGTTAGGAAAAAAATGTCACAGTTATTTTGTTATTGCAGGGTGGAAGCTTGTCCCAGCCACCACTTGACAGAGACCCATTATTTCATGTCACATAGGCTGGGTGGCGTAAGCTGTAGTGGAGTCTGAAGGTGAAAGCTCCCAAATTGTACTAATTACTGATGTTTCTGGAGGTGCAGACTGTACATGCTTGCAAACGTTCAGCTGGGATTTCAGAATAACTCGGGTACACCTTTGTGCTGAGGTAACAGTTTGGATGTACAAACAGAGCTTCCAGATGAGAATGTCACTGCCTAATCAGGAGAAACATATTCAGGTCAAGTGCCAGATACAGTTATGCAGGATAACAGTATTGCTGCACACAGCCTTTAGGGAAGGAGCATAATACTGGAATGCT
>VXAV01011480.1:77956-91643 GCA_013399715.1 Alectura lathami
TTCCCTGTGAAACCTGAGATTCTCGTATAAATACAGAACTACTGGCATTCATGTAAAGTGACAAATACTCTGAGAATGGGCAGAAGGAGTGGGCATGACATGATCCCACAGCACAAAGGCTAGAGACACAAAAACCCCACACGGGCAGCAGAAGCTACATGAGAAAGTCAGGCTGCAGTTTATGCCCTTACGTTATCGAGATGTGATTACAACAGTCACAAGGAGACAAGCTTGACTCCCTTCTGCATGTGCAGATGATGGCAGTGCCTCCTGCTCAGAGCTTTTCTTTAGTAATGCAACCTCTGTGCTGAGCCCAGAGCAGAAAACCTGCAGATAGGCTTGTGATTGCTGAGGATGAGGGGGAAGGAAATGGGGGTTCGGTTCAGCTCCTGCAGACAGACGCTGGAACAAAGCTGATTCTCAGGAGGGAGGAGTGGGAAGAATATCTGGGAGGTGTATGAACTGATTCCCAAGTTATCTGTAGCGGGGGAAAGTAGTGTTTATGACCTTAAGAAAGCTCTGCAGGTTTGGTGCAGGTGCATGGTTATCCAAATGGGTGAATTTGGGTCCCAGTGTGGCCTTGGATCAATGAGTTTGTCTCAGCTTTTTCAGTACAGAAAGAACCATCCGAGCTGGCACCATTTGGTATGTTTTGGTGAATGACTGAGGCTCTGAGGACAGCAGCTGAGCAATTCACAGTTTATTTGCAGTGTTTATAAGCAGTTATTTTGTTGTCACTTTGTTTGTCTCTCCTCTCTCACTTTTTTTTTTTTTTTTTTAATAAATTGCACCTGTATCACTAAAAATACTTACGAGTCAAAGGAAAAGCTCTCCCAAAGAGTAAAGCCATTGTAATTTCTGCTGTTTGTTCCAGGCAGGGTCATATGGCTCATGTCAGTGTTTGCTCCATAGCCTAAATATTTGTCCTCCATGTATTGTCCCCTCCCGAAGGCTGACACATCAGCTATGAACAGCTGGCAGATTTGCTCATCCACAGAGAGATACCAAGCTTTTTGCCTGTTCACTGGGCTGTTTCACTAGAGGTACAGGTGCAAATTGGATAATTGCTGATGAAAAATTGTCGATACCTTCTTGCCTAAGATTTGCATGCATGGTTATAGTGTTTTTACAGCGGGAAGAATTAAACGCTGCTGCTAGCTTCAGTACATGTGCACACACGTTTATGAATATAACATTCTGAACTGTGTGCCTCTCTGATAAGTAGGATGAACTAGATCAAACCCAGCATTTTCAAGCATCCTTTTGCTGTCTTCTGTTCTCAGTACACAATATATGTGCTCTGACTGTGCTTCCTCCAGTCTCTAAGCCACTGCAGAAATTTCAGCCACTGAGCAGCTGTGTGTATGCTTGAATGAAGTGTTTGCTATTCCATGTGTCAGCAGGAAGACATATAAATAGAGCTTTTTCCTCCTTGTTGTCGTGAACTATGTTTCTGTTGGCTACCCCAAGCCATTTTTTCTTCAAGTGTGGTGTGAAGGGAATATGCTTCAGTTCATGTCAGTGCTACAGTAATGGATCTTGGGAGAGAATATGAAGAAATGCAGGGAATGCAGGCATTTACACCTAGTGATTAGTGAGATGAAGCGTATTAAAATTAATAAATAGCTGCTTTTGCTGCTGTTCCCCCCCCCCCCCTTTTTTTTTTTTTCTTACCTTTCCAGTGAGGGAATATATTGACAGAACAGACAAAAATTCTGTTTTAAAGCACTGCAAGGTTTCCATCTGAGCATGAAGCTCTTTTGGCTTTGCGTTCCCCTGAGCTGACACATGCTGGTCACACACCTTTATAATGAAGAATTGCTGCTGCTGCCAGCTCGTACTCCACATGCAGTCAGCTGATGTGCAGACCTGGCTGGTGAGCTGGTTTGCTTGGTATCTGGAATCCCTGGGTAGGAGAACAGTTTTCCCTGATATTGCAGGAGAATGCATTTATCTTCGTGCAATCTGACGTGTGTGAGCTGTGTCATGCATCAGGGCTCCATGGACCTGAGTGGTCTGCATGGATTGAATGGACTGGGACACATTACACACTAAGCTGCTATTCCAGGTACAGAGCTTATAATATAAAGAGCCCACATTCTGCTATGACCTGTGAGGGTGGTGAGACACTGGAGCAGGTTGCCCAGAGAGGCTGTGGATGCCCCCTCCCTGGCAGTGTTCAGGGCCAGGCTGGATGGGGCTCTGAGCAACCTGGTCCAGTGGGATGTGTCCCCTGCCCATGGCAGGGGGGTTGGAACTGGATGATCTTCAAGGTCCCTTCCAACCCAAACCATTCTATGATTCTATGACCTGGTAGTGGTGAGGCTGAGGAAAGATGCTGGGAAAGCTGAGTCTGGGATGGGATGTTCTTTGAGGTGGGAGAGGGCTTGGGCCATTCTGGGAAGTGCAAGGACTGGTACAGAAGGCCCTGATTGCTGATTGTTTTTATGGAATGGCAAATAATGTGGCCTCACCTCACTTTTCCAACTTTAACCAGTCTTCAAAGTGTTCCTGAGGTGTAAGGATCTGATTTGGCCTAGAGTTCCTGAAACATTCATTCTCTTTGCATTATGTATGTTCACCTTATTGCAAGGACTACAATGGGCAGTAGCAAGCCAGGATGTTTATACAGAATGCATCAATGCAGGTACCACCATCACCAGTTTGCTTTCTGGTAAAGAAGTGCCATGCACAGCCCCAGTCCACTAGCCAGAGGACCCACTGTATTTTCAGATGTGTGTATATCCACACGCTTACAATAGAAAACAAAAGTGTAAAGGTTAATTCAGTGTTAAAAGTACTTCAAAATTTTCTACATGTAGGTCCCACCAGGTGGTAATTTAAAACTCCTTTTCATGTGAAGGATTCAATAAAACCACCTTTTAGCCTCCGTAACTGTTAAGAGCTTTCAGATGTCTCTGTTCTCTGACAGCTTGTCCTAGTTACCTGGGCATGTGACACGTTTCCTGGAATGAGAGTATCTGGGCTATCAATCTAGATACAGTCTGTGATTAATTATCTGCCTGCCTTCCGTTTTAAAATAATCACAGCTGTAAGAAATATGACTTTTCTAAAACTTAATCAGGATAAGATTTTTTTTTTTTTTTTTCAAAGCCAACCTCCATTAAGCAATAATGTAGAAGTGAAGTTCATTTTCCTTACTCTGCTCTCAGACATCCATTGTACAACCATTACACTTAATTTGTAATAATTCATATCCCAGATTTAATTTTTGTGTTCATTTCAAGCCTGTTCTTCCATTTTTAATCTTTCCTTTAGAGAAATGAAATAGCAGGTGTATTATACAAAAAGTCTTTCTGATAACTGTTGCTAAAACTGTTCGAGCAATGCCTTTCTTGGAAGAGAATTCATTAGCAAATGAGCAATTCATTAGTATAATAGGAAGATACACAAGTAGAGCTTTTTCCTCCTCATTGCCATGTGGTTTGTTTTTGTTGGCTTTGCTGTAGGAGGAAGAGCCTGATCCATTTCTCCAGTGGTTCCATTCAGGGAACAATTCTTGTATTAAAGCATGAGTATAAAGTGTAAAATTAAAATCTAAAGTATAAAGTAGGTCATTTGCTTGCTGGGATTATGAGGGCTCTGTTCTGAAGAGGTTGCAGGAATCAAACATTAACAGTGATGGCTCTACTCATATATATATGTACTTGCTATGCTTACATATATGTAATTGTTATTTGTAGTGTAAATGTGAGGCCTCTGAGACATTATGTTTGCCATCAGATGAATATTTGAGAAAGTGTAGTCCTAGAGACAGTGACAGAAGGGATCAGCATCTTCCCTTAAAATGACTGTTGCAGTGTGGTGTGCTTTCCAATTTAAGCAAGTGCCGGCTTTGATCTCATCTTATTTAGATAAGCATATCCTAATATTCTGTAATTGTGCATTATTCCCCTCTCAAGTTATCTTTGTTAAATTTATTTTGTTCCAGTATTATGTGGCCTTTACAGCACATTACCTAGCACTTTGTGATTTCAGTGGAGACCAAATAGAATAACGTGCTGATCAGATCAGGAGCTTCATAAATTGGCTGCATTTAAACAGCTGTCAACAGACAGCCAGAGCAGAACTGCATGCACATCTATTAAATTCAGGGATGACACAGATAGGAATCTGTTGACATAAAACGTTCATCGTATGGTTCAAGCAGGTACTGTCCTCTCAGCGAAGGGGACACCTTTGGCTGTGGGGGAGTGCAACCAGGTAGAAGGCTTACAGCCATGATGTGGCAGGTCCAGGCTCCCAGCTCCCAGGGCAGTCAGTTTGGTTCATCCCACCAGTATCAAAATAATCTCCTCTAAAGGCTTAAAGGCACGGAAGACCATAAATGATCATAACATCTGGATTTACTTCCAGCCCAAGAAAGAGTCCTTGAACTGCGAGCCTTGCTTCTACTGGAAAGAGCCAGGGAGCAGTAGAATGAATGTGGGGAGCCTGCACAAGGTCACCTCCATCTTCTCCTTGGAGAATGTTTAAAGAGTTCTGAAAAATAGAGAAATTATATAGCGTGCTTATCCGGGAGGCTTATCACATTGTATTAGCAGTTACCCATCACATTTAATTAAGATTCCTTTTTAGCTGATGTGAAATATTATTAGCTCCATTCATCCCATATCAGTAAAATGGAATAATAATGAGATGTGATCCTAACAGGAGATGATAGGAAGCTATTAATGTGAGATACATACTGGGGACAGGAAGGAGTGCCATGGCTGCCAGAGTCTGCTCTGAGGCCTGCAGCACCTTCGGCTTCACAAGCAGGATGGAAGCTATGAGCGTAACATGCTTCTGTTGGAGCAGGTTGCTGGCTGCTTGGGTAACTGGCTTGCAGAGGAGGATAAAGTTTGCAGACACTCGGTGATAAACCAGTCAGAGCAGGTCAGCTAGAGAATGTTGTAGGTCTGAATTGATTTTATGCACCTGTGTGGTATAGTCGAAATGAAGAAATCCTTTGAGGATTTAAAAAATAATAATAATAATCCCACAAGCTAAAATAAATAGCAATAGTACCCTTTCTCCTCTTTATGGTCCACATAGAGAAATGGGCAGTTTCAGTTTTAATCCACAAAATACCAGTAAAATTATCCTTTTATTTATGATAATCATATCCAGAGGGAGTCAGGGAGCAGACTCAGAGCACAGAGCCACCTCCAGCCTCTGAGAGACAGGGCACTGCACTGCCCACGCTCTGAAGCTTTGTGCAGTTTCTAAAAGGAAGTTCCAAACAGAAAGCTTCCCACTGCAGTCACCCAGCCTGGGGATTACAATGGTTTTTGCTGCTGGGGTGGGAACCAAATCACAAATCCAAGAGGAATGGCTGAGGCCTGGAGGCTAAGCATAGATGATGAGAAAAAGAAGTGATCTTTCAAGACCATTTCTTAGCTGCCTGTGACCCATTACTACGCTATCCTTTCCAAGTGGTGAATCTCACACATCCATTCATGTTTAAAATAGATGCCTCTGAAAGCACTGAAATAAATGTGTCCCGTTTTCTTTCACTACCACTTCAATCGTCCAATTACTTGGTTAAAATTAGATTCTGCTTCAGAAGACTAAAACCAATGCTGTGGGTTTCCATAGGAACTGCCTTTCTGTACATGGTGCTCAGTTAAAAAGTGGGGATTCTCTTTTTCCTGCCAGCACTGGGCTTTGGCAGCTGTGATGGCCTCTTTCCTTCTGCACCAACAGTGGCATGGACTGCTGAAGTCAGTCTATCTGCAGAAGGTTTTTGCAGTTGTATAGGCTGATAGGTGGTCAAGAGTTCTGTTAAAGGGGGCAGAATTCCGCTGAATTCAGTTAGAAGTGTTCAGTCCTAAAGGCAGACACAAATAAAAACACGATAGTCCTGTCCAGGAAATCCTGCACTAGGAGAACATCTAATCCTGCCTTCGGCTAACCTGCAGTACCCTCACCTGAAATGTTCCTTCTTTGGGGAATCAATCACAGCCAGCCACAGAGGTAGTGCTAAGGCAGAAGGTGGCTGGGGGTCCATGCTGGTGATGCTGTGGTTGCCCCATAGAAGCAGAGTGGCCTCCAGCGGCAGGAGGTGCCCACACAGACAGTGCGTCTGTGTGCTTGGCTGCAGTTCAAGAGCTCCTCGAGCAGGCGGCAGGGAGAGGGGGGTGGGTGTCTGCGGAATGCTGTTACGTGCTGCAGCACCAGCCAGCAAATGCTGCCTCCTTTTCACCTTCACAGCAGGATTTATGATGCTCTGTGAGCCCGTTGTCTTGCACATCAAAGTGCTCCCATGTAAGAATGAGGTTATTTTTTATTTAAATTTGATAAAAAGCAGTAATTGTTCTGGCTTCCCATAGTACAGAACAGTCAGTGCATAGATCTGTTTCTGCTGTTTGGGGCTTTTTCTTCTGAAATGACTTTTGCTCTCTTTGCAATATTTCATGTCTCTCTACAGCAGAGCCAGCATGCCCCTACCACAGTGGTCAGCTGCAAGCAGCCAGAGTGCCACCTCCAGCCTGGTCACACCCAGGGTGGGATTTGAGCCAGAAGTCAGACATCCCGGTTTTTAAAGATTTGTCTCAAAATCCGAATTTTGGGGATGTGTTGCTTAGCAGTCCTAAAACCAACCCTCAGCAGCGGCCTGAGTGATGGTTTGCTGCTCCAGTAGGTTCAGTACAGGGCATTTAAGGAGGCTGCGTAGCACCAGGTTTTACCTGAAGGCAAAGAAAAGCCATGAATCCACATAGACAGAGGATCTCATGTGGCGTCTCACATTTTTGTAGACCATCTGGAACTCCACCCATGGGCCTCACAGTTTTTTCCTCTTCATTTATGTTCACCTAAGGTGACTCCTTCTGTAGTGGAGGCTCAGTCTTCCTTTGCTGAACTCCACCTGTGCAATTTATGATTCTCCACTGATTTATAAGGTAGGATGGAAGGGGAAAAGTCTTATATCTGCCTATATGAACACAGAATAAAGCTGAGCTTTCCCCGCTGCCTTCCCTGCCTCCACCTGCATAAATTCTTACCTGTCTCAGTTCTCTCAGAGCAGTGAGAGTCATGCTGGACTCATCAGCAGTACGCTGTGCAGGCCAACTACAAGAAGTCAGTAACCACATGGCAACAGCAAGAAATGAAAAATACTTCAAAAGAAATCAGAGCAGCAATAGCTAAACAAGAGTCTATACTCAGAATTTAAGCTTTTCATGAACAGTGCACTTCCTTTTCCAGATTTCTGGGTTGGTTTGTTTTGGATGCATGAATTTATGTTATATTTGCAGGTAGTGAAAGGTGCTAGGAAGCTGGTTTACTATATCACACCAATAGCCAGAACTGTAAAAAATATTAGTAAATTGTAACAGGATTTAAGCGTGATTGTGATTACAGTAGAGTCACTGTTGTATAGATGGCAACAAATAGGTCATCAAAACACAGAAACTAATACAGGTTTTACTCTTCAAGCTGAAGTCTGAATCACTTCTCAGTGATCATGTTGGCATACATGAAAATAATGCTGGCTTCTCAACACAGCAGACGTAACAAAACGACTCATTACCTCAATGTTAAGAGAACAGCAACTTTGGACATATTGGATTTTAAATTGCCAAGCACATGATGCTGAGAGCTCCATAGAGGTCTCCAGGAACCAGACCTAAGCATCCCCCTGGCTCCCCCCACTCAGGCTCCAGCATTGGTGGCTGGAGGAAGAGGAGTGGGGGAGCTGGGGGGAGCTGAGTGGCAGCGAGGCCACAGGGGCCCAGGACTGGGCTGCCCCCAGACACTGCCCCCACCTCCCTGGTGCTCCCTAAACAGGTACACAGCTGCCCCCCCGCACCGAGCCCAGTTTTCCTGCACTAACTGCCCTCCTAAAAGCATTAAAAACAAGGCCAGGACAGTTGGTGCTCTGCCTGACTGCATATATTTACAATGCATTTATAAGGTGAAAATGATTTTTTTTGTTGTTCTTGTTGTTTCTTCCTGGTCTGTTTTCAACTAAGAACTTCAAAATTTCAGAATGCCAACCATATCCTGGGCTGCATCAAAAGAAGGGTGGCCAGCAGGTTGAGGGAGGGGATTGTCCCCTTTGCTCTGGTCTCGTGAGGTCTCCCCTGCAGTGCTACCTTCAGCTGTGGGGCCCTGGCCCAAGACATGGAGCTGCTGGAACAGGGCCAGAGGAGATCATGGGGGTGCTCAGAGGCTGCAGCACCTCTGCTATGGAGAAAGGCTGAGGGAGCTGGGGTAGACATTAGGAGGAAATTGTTCAGTCAGAGGTGGTGAGGTCCCACTAAAAACCTCTGCATGCCTCACAAACATTCATAGGCTGCATTCCCTGAGTCTACCATCCTGTTAGAGCTGGAAAAATAATAAGGAGAAGCCTGGGATTGTGTACGTGCTGGTGCAGTGATGAAGCAGACAGAAGTGCAGCCCTCACTTTGGTGAGCAAAAGGTTAAACCCGGAGCTGAACAAGGACTAACAGCTGCTTTCCAAGATGATTTCCATCCATGCGAGTAAGACGGAGCAGGGCTACAGCATTAGAAGGATGTTGCCTGAGAAGTCTGATATTTTCATGGGAGGAACAGCCTCTTTCTCTGATAAGAGAGTGAGAGGAGCTTGGGGCTGCTCTTTGTGTGTGCACTTGGCCACAGCAGGCTGTGACAGGAAGCAAATCAATGTTTGTTTGCACGTATCTCAGCATATGCAGGCAGAGCTATTTGGTATCTGAGACAATTGCTTTAATGCACAGTGATGTAAGGTTGCTTTCTTTTAATGAGATAGGCAACCTTTATTTAAATTCAGTGTCAGCACTGACAGTAACCTGAGATTGAGCTGGAAGTGACCCCGTGCCCACCCCCTGCCTTGCAGCTGGATGTTGGAGCAGCGGGGGGTTACAGATCTCCCACAGCATATGTGCTGTAATTACCCCGTTTAGTGTTACTGGCTTTGAATCCAAGCAATAGATGAAAGCTACAGGCTCCTCGGTGGGAAGAGATTCCCTTTTGTTCATTCCTCCTGTCTCTGAGTCATTAGTGCAGGACAGGTCAAACAGATGGAAGGGCAGAGAGCGAGAGTTATTTGCTTTTCCTTTAAGGTTCCAAATTGGCACAGTCCTTAGAGATGGCTGGGGTTGTTTGTCAAGCTGGTAGTTAAAAATGTTCATCTTTGTGCTGGCTAAATCACGTGTCCACCTTTCAGTTCAGTATTTGTCATTTTATCACAGATTTTTGCTTGCTTTTTTTTGGTGTCTTTTTGTGCGTGTTTTATTTTTTCAAAAAAAAAAAAAAAAAAAAAAAAAAAAGATTAAATGGGCATTTTAATCCCAAAAAGGCTTAGGGATGATCAGGGAAGCCAGAATGTCTGCAGAGATCTTCCAAATGAAATAGGGAGTGTTTTCTCCGTGCACGCTGTTTGCATTTGCTGTGCTGTTTCAGAGTCAGTGCAGAATGTCAGGCTCTTTCTAGCAGTGAATATTCATTAAGCCTGCCAGAGGCAGAAGCTGCAGTCAGTATAGCATCAGCAGAGGAGGCAGGGAAGGCAGAAATCAGGTTAATGACTAGCTTTCTCTGCAGTTTGCTTCCTGCTTATTGCCTGATCTGCATTTTAAATAAATTCATTTAATTAATGTGTGTTGCTACTTTGACCTGGTGACAGAAGGGTCTGTGATTAATGATGGGCTGTTCCTAGTCTTACAGTGGCTTTAGTTGGCATGTTCTGGTGCCTAGGAAAAAAAAAAAAATCTAAAGTATTTCCTTTGAATTTAATAATAATTGATTGTTTGATTGAAAGCTTTTATCTAAATGATCTCCTGGGTCCATGAGCCAACAAAATTTTAGAGACAGAGACAAAGCAGTGAACAGAAAGCAAGCTGCTGTCTTGGCTGAGGATATCACCCAGTCAAAAATGTCTCTGCAGAGAGTCAGAGCTGCACAGAAATGCTTTCCTCTCCTCCCCCCTGAGCAGGGCACATCTGTTCTAACACGAGTTGGCCTTCTTCTGACAAAGGTTCTTTGAGAAAGCGGCAGAGACATAGGAGGCAGTGCCGATGTACGTGACTCTCAGGATCTATGGGCAGCCCGCATTATGGGAAGGGAGCACCACCTGTTCCTAGTAAACAGCAGATTGGAGCCGTGAGGCTATACAGGGACAGGAAGAAAATGCGTGCACCCCCGTGAAAGGGGGTGAAAAGAGAGAAAAATGTCAGTGAGGTAGAAACTGCAGTCTCTGTCCAGGCTTGATGGGCTATTGATCTCTGGGCTGAGAGATGCCATGGCATTTTGCCTCTAAATGTGGAAGACATCTCAATTTCAGGCTCTTTGTACCCATCACTCAGCATTCTGACTTTGTTCCACTTACATATCAGCTCAGATGGTTTTACAAGCTGATGGACGCCAATCCTTCAACAGAGTGAATTCACAAATGCTGCTTTCGGAAAGACAGCACTGGAAATTTCAGTGACAGACCAGCACTTTGGAATTCTGCGGCAGAGTATCACCTAAATTGTACCTGTGTTACTGCTGTCATAACTGAGAGGGTCTTCCAAGGGGTGGAAATGGAGCCACCATCACAACATGGCTGAACTTTCTCGGGTGTTTCTAAACAGAAAATGCCAGTGCCTGCATAAATGAAAATCCCATGGAGGTATTGGGGCTGAGACAGTGGCCTCATTTTGCAGATAGCTGCATGGGATTTTTGTGGCTGTCACTGTTAAAGAGATTAGTTTTAAACTTTTCTTTTGATTGAATACTCTGGCATGGCTGTTAGTGCAACATCCCCCGAGCCATGCTGCTGCTTAGCTTGCTTCTGAGCATGGAATTCATCTCGTTCTGTGTTAGCCACCCAGAAGTTAGCTGTCTAGGTTGTGCTGGCTGCCAGGGCTTTATCCATAGTCAAGGAAGCAAAGGTAAGACAGCTCCAGCGGAGAGAGGAGAGGAGCAAAGAAAATTCAGTTCATCTAAAAATAGTTGTTTAAGGTGGGTTGAATTGCCTTCTGAGGATGCTTGTCTCTATGGTGAAAATTAGATTAGCCAGCTTAGATTGGATGCCTGCTGTTTTGGTGGCTGAATTTAGGAAACCTCACTCAGGGGATCACATCTAAGAAAAAAATAAGAGGAAAAAAAACAGGAAGATAATAAAAAAGCAGGTGCCTACAGTTTAGGTGCCACAAGCTCCCTTTTGGGGACCCTGTGCCTTGCAGTAGGAGCATGGGCTCGCTGCCCAGGGCACAGGGAGGGTTTGGTGCCTCAGGCACCTGCATGCCAAGGCCAGGGCTGCCTGGAGCACACGGCTGAGGAGCTCTGCGCTCACCGGGGTGACACATCTCACCTGCAGCCTGCTCCCTTCTTGGGACCGTGGAGCCTGTGCCATCTGCATGATGCTGTCTGGAGGAAATCAGATGCTTTCAGAGCAACTAGGACATGTTGAACATGTGCTGGTTGTGATTTCTGTGGTTTTCAAACCCTGTGAGAGGTAGAGGGTTACAGCATATGACCTACAGGTGCCTTTGGAAGAGAAAAATGTAGCTAGGCACCATTCACTAATGGTTCAAGCTTTCAGCTGTCAGGATTTGGGTTTTGGTTTTGTTCTTCTGCACCCAGATATGCCCAGAGCATTTCAGGTAACAGTTACTGGACAGAAAAAGAAGTATTTTGAAGGGCAGCCTGAAAGTCCTTTTTTCCAAACTAAATTCATGAACTACTCAACTGCAAAGCCTCGGTGGTTGTACATTCCATTTAAAGTCCACCGAGACACTTGCATTTTGAGAGTAGAAAGAAATGGAAGGGGTGAAAAGTTCATTTGCCATTTTAGCTAGCAGACACGCAGGCGAGGGAGCATCAGGAGCTGCAGGTGCAACCTAGATTTTGAGTTCTGCTGCATGCATACTTTAAAAATGAATTAGTTGGTCATTCAGTATGAAGGCAACCATATTCCTCGAGAATAAGGTGAAGAGGAGAGAGGACTCCAAAGTAATCCTTCGAGTTGCACCAGGAAATGGACAGAATTTGCACTTTTATGTCTGCCCTTTGGCAAAAAAAAAAAAATTCCAACCATCTTTTGGAAGAAGAGAAGTGTAATGTTTTGAATTGCATGGTTTAGCTGGGGGATTTGCTTTATTTAGATATTCCTCTAAGTTTAATAAACAACTTTAAAGCATCTAGCAAGACCCAGAAAACATGCAAGAGAAGCGCAGCTAATTCCATTACATGTAAAATAGCATTTAAGTGGAAATTTTCTGTTGTTAAATTCCTGCTGATAAGAGACAGAAGAGATATTTAAGGGAGCTTTGGGAATAGGTGTTGCATGACATTTATACTTGATCTGAAATGCCTAAGTATACAGTGCTCTTAGGAGAGCTGAACTGTGACCTTCCAGCCTGCCAATCCGGATAAAAACACATTGCCAGGTAAATCAAGCAGAAGTGAAATTTCCCGAGGAGGCTGCTGAAGCCCCTGTCCTAGGAAATGATGGCTATTAACTCATTATGTTCTGTCTGTCTCTGTCTTCTTGCATGTGAGCTCTCCACACAGCTGTAAGGGTAATTGGTTTCCTTTGGCTTAGTGAGAATTAAGGAGCATTAATATGCTTATTTTGTACGGACAACAAACATTCAAGGGCTGGGGAAAAAAAAGCGCATGGAAAACGCAGGCAAGCCCCTTAGTCTTTAGATGAACAGAACCCTGATTGCAAGGTCGATATGATGGGCTTGTGTTTGGATGCATTATGTCGGATGGGTTTGTGATAAATGTTACTGACTTCATCTGGTGAGTGGATTTGTCTGGGCAGAACCAGATTAAAGGGTCGGTATCCTGTTCTGAATTAGATTTCAGTAATGCAGGCGTGTATGTGCAGCCTGTTAGCCTGGCAAGGGTTTTCATTCAAGGAAAAAAAGATGCTGCACTATGAGGATACCTTCTGTTCTTAAATGGTGCTTGCAAGTTACCATAACTGTGTACAAAAATGGGTCAAATTAAGTCACTGTCATTGCTCTATGTCCTATCTTCAGCCTAATATGGTTGCATCAAAATGTCATGGCCACATGTTAAAATAATTAATGGCCACGTTAGAATGAAACAGGCTGGTTTGGCTGTGCAGTGGTGGCAGTGAGATCCGGTGAGTGGTGCTGCAACCCTTTGCACTTCAATCCGGTTTTTAGGCTATTCACAGTTACGGGGCTCTCCTCAGCCAGAGCAGGAACGGTTCAAAAACGACTTGAGGTCACCTTCAGCTGTTTGTGTGTTGTTTTGTTTTGTTGTGTTTCTGCCAGGAGCAGGAAAAGAGCATTGGGTCTGGGCCAGTGTTGTTTGGAATAAATGCTGCATGGGCTTGCTGGGAAGGAAAAAGATTTTATTTGTCAAGTAGGGCTTAATTTATTGTGTGCTATGTGAAAGCTCACATTTTATATTGCTGAAAAGAGGCAAATGATTAAAAATTTGGAAATAGGCCAGGACACACAATGTTCACCTTTGTAATCTATTGTCAGAAAGAAGCAAAAGCAGTATGACAGGTACCTGACCAAAATACCTTATTAAGCAGAAATGGAAGCTGGCTCACATTAATGTATTTAGTATGAAAGGTCTTGTTAGGACATTTCCATTACCAAGAACAAACATTAAAAATAAATCTGAAGCTGAGAGTTAAGGTCATAGGGAATTTACAGAAGAGCTACAACTGATTAAAGCAAAATAGAGGAACTTCTACATTAATAATGTCAAA
>VXAV01011480.1:91651-107474 GCA_013399715.1 Alectura lathami
ATATTTGAGGCTAGGGAGATTAAATTAAGGTCACTAAAAACACTTCAGCAGTTCCTGGAAAGAACATAAACTCAAAGTTGAATCTTCTTCATCCTCAAATGCAGTCTTAAGGGAAAATGAAGAAGCTCTTCTAAATCTTCATTAAACATCACATTGTAAAAGCAGTCATATAAACTCTTTAAAAGAATCCCTGTGATAAACCTATTATACAGATAAACTCAGAGACAGTGCTGATGTGTCATGTATATAAATTTATGTGTCTTTGTCACATGGACATACTGCAAGAGTATGAAAAAGATTAGGAGGAATCATCTTTCCAGAAGTGTTTATTTTGCTGCCAGGCAGGAGAAAAATTGTCAAGCAGCAAAAAGTCTCCTTTAGCTTTCGAATCAGGAAAGCCCCATGTATGCACACAACATACATTTTGTTTCATAACATAGAAAATTGTATCAACACCACTGCGGAAGATGAAGGATCTTAAAAGCATGGGAAGCACACGAGGTGCTGTTCACATCATGAAGTGGCTGCTAAAGGAAATGCAACACTGTTCATCACAGGGTGCAAAACAGCTGGCAGCTGAGGTTTGCTGAACGGCATCCCCTGGTTTGGCGAAACACTGGAGATCTCTCTCTAGATTTTCAGCTTTGTTTCCTGTTCCACCAGCAGGAGACTTGGGATTTCTCTGTTTCTTCTCCTCCTTTTCATGCCTGGCCTTCCCTTCCAAGGGATGTGCCAGTTTCCCAGCCCTTCCTTGCACCAATGCAGACCCCAATGCCTTCTTCCCCACTGGAGATCTTCACCTGTTCAAGTGGACAGCTCTGATGCAGAACACGGTGTAGAGTCTTAGTCAGATCCATGGGATTAGCAGTGATTGTGCGTTATTGCAAGAATTTGTGGCAGGCTAATGCCACACTTTCAGGGTGTAGATTTTCATGAGACCTGAGGGCTTTAGGATCAATGTGTAAGCACTGAGCTTTCACCTGGTCAGAATCCCTCAAGTACTTAAAATGATACAGTAAGGTGAGTTGTTCCTATCCAAAATTGGGAACTGTGTAAATTACAAATATTTTCCAGAGTGTAAAAAGAGACAATTAGTCAGGTCTTAAGACTCTTCGTCATACAAGAGCCAGAGCAAACATACAGAAAAATCTCAGTCTCAGTGGCTCAATCATGGCAAAATCATGGAAGCAAAATGAAAACCTTGCTTCGTGGTGCAAGGCTGTAGCTGGGGACAGAACTTCACTTTATGGTTGCCTGTATAAAATATTGTGATTTACCATTTTGCTATGTTGATTCAGAGAGCCAAGAGATGTTCTCGGGCTGTTTTGTTTTTTTTTTTTTCCCCTCAACCTTCATGTTGTGACATTATAATAGGAAAAAAGGAACTTAGTAGTGAGGAGTATCTCAGCCTGAGAACTCACTGCAGTATTATTTACTTCCGAATCCTTCTTGACAGCTCACCACAGATTTGGCACCAGCCCTTTCTGATTTCCCACTTTGTGTGTAAATTAATAGTTCAGAAGAACTTCCCAAATCTCTCTCACAAGAGTCACCACATTTCCTGGCAAAAGGGAGCAGGCTGGCAGAACCTCTGCTTGAACAAGACAATGACTATTTCTGAAACCAGATTCTGTGCCCTGACTGTGGGAGTCCTGGGACATCCCTGTCCAGGCCATTCAGTTCACTCCTGCTTTTTGCTCCAGGGCTCTGTCTGCTGATCAGCCTGCATACATATGCACATGCTGGCTGGCTCTCAGGCTCCTCTCTGGGTTTCACCAACTCATTCCCTCTACTAAGAATCCCTAACACAGCTGACAGGATGGTTTTCTGTGGTGCCCAGCATTGGTATGCACAAATTTGACTCCCCCTGGCCTGGACACTCCTGTAACGCTATCCCAAAAGACCTGACACCCTCAGACATGCCCTTGTGCTATGCAGCACCCGTGCTTGGATTTCATGCTACAGAACACCCCAATGGGCTGCACCACAACAATCTCTTATTCCAAGCACTTCCAATTCAAAAAAAAAAAAAAAAAAAAGAAGAGATAGAGATAGAACAAAGCACAGAGAACAATTGTACTTCAAGGCAGAACAGGGGATCCAGAGCAAGTGGGGCCAAGCAGTATGTGGGGTGAGTCAGTGCACACCCACACTGAGCAGCCTGGACGTGGACCACTCAAATACCTCCCAGATGATAATCCAGGCCACCAAGAGTCAGCACAGACCCAGGCTAAAGCCCTAGGTTTCAAATATGAAGGTGAATACTCACAGTGTGCTTGTATGTAATGATGGTTTAAGCTTTCCTTGCTGTTTCTTGGCTTTTTCAGAACCTGAGGCGGGAGAGGTGTCCCCCCCAGTGGGAGCTGGTGTGAACAGCAACAGCTGGACCTTTAAATTTGGACCGGGCAATTCCAAACAAGGTGGTCCTGGTGAGTTGCCAGACAAATTCATTATCCCAGGATCTCCCGCAATCATCTCCATCCGGCAGGAGCCACCAAACAGCCAAATTGACAAAAGTGACTTCATAACCTTTGGCAAGAAGGAAGAGACCAAGAAAAAGAAGAAAAAGAAGAAGGGAAACAAGACTCAGGAGAAAAAAGAAAAGGGCAACAGCACCACTGAGAACAGTGACCAGTGAGGGGTTTATACTGAGAGAACCCAGTTAGCCAGTTTTTGTAATAATGGCAGATTTCTCCTATGTAGCAACTCCCACTTTCTTCCTACTGTTAACAAATTTCCTGTATGTACAGACTTCAGAAAATCAGCAGGAAATTCATGGTGTCTGTCTAAATTGCTTAACAGGTTTTGTCTTAAAAAGCTTTATTAAGTCTGGTGTTAACTCTTTTTCTCCACTCTGGCTTGTTTTCAGAATCTAAAAAGCAGACACAAGTTTCCTTTCTCCTACGCCGAAAAGGAGACTCTTCACAGTACAGCCAGTGAGAGGTTGGACTCTCTGCACTGTGGTTCCTGTGCTCCTGTCTTGATGACACTTACAGGACAGGTTTAAAACTTTCAATATTGTGCACCCTATATCTGATTGGAAATCTTTGTGTGCAGATGTCAGCTAGGTGATATGAAATCAGGTTCTAAGATGCAAGAGCTGGTAAATACACAACAGAGGAAACATTCACCTGATGAACATACATGTTCAAAGATGTTCAGGCTGAAGAGGAAATGCCTGAAAGATGACCAGACTTTCAAACCCTGAGAGGTCGCTGTGTGGGAATACTGAGTCTTATACATGACGTATTGCACACACTCCTACAAATAAAACCCTGCATTTACAGCTCTTTAAGATACCGATACCGTACATTTTATCTCTTTACCAAGCAAGCCATTGGGAAAATTGTCCCTTGAAGCCCTGCATTCCCCTGGCAAAGCTAGCCCTCTGAGTGTAGGAAGGGCTGGGCTGACATCCCAGGAATGTAACTGTGATGCTCTTGTGTCCCTGTTGCCACCCTATGATTATTTTGCACATTTTGTCTCTGAAAAGGTCAGAGTTTCCACGACACTTATGCAAAAGAGAGAAAAAAAGAAATGTTAACTATGCTATTTGTTATTTGAGATATTTATTTATAAAGAAATATAGCTGTAAATGTTAAAGAAATATGATGCCCTCTAACCCAAACAGAAGTCAATCTAGAGCCATTATAAATTAAAATTGCTGCTATTAAAGTGCTTTAGAAAAATTGCCTGAAACATCTGCATTATATCGGCCACCTGCCAATAACAGCTTTATTCTGTCGGGTCACTTGGGGGCTGCCTCTTGCATGTATTAATAAATACAATAATTTTTTTTTTTTGCATTAATCTGCACTTTGAATACACCTTTGCAAACAAACTGTCCTGATATGAAGAAGACGCAAACTCCTCACGCAAATGGATTTACTGTCCTGCTAGTTCTGTGCAGTACCTTGGTGTTACCTCCTACACACCCTTTTCTGATTTTAATTTTACTTTTTTCTATGAGATTATGAATTTCTGACCCTACTAACACTCGTTATGTAAAATTCAAGTACTGTATGTATGCTGTATGCTCTTATAAGAATCCTGAAATATTTATTCTGTGCTTGTGTATGTGAATGTCAATGCAACTATTATTAGAGTGGACTTTAAGCTTTACCGTTGAATGTAAATTCATTATTTCTTTTTTTGTACACTTGTGGAAAAGTGGAGTAGTGTTAATTTTTTAAGCCACTGTTGATTATCAGTTTTTTGTGTATGAAACACAAGTAAAATATCTTTCTTAAATCAAGCCATGCATGCATTTTGAGATTTATTGAAGCTAAAGCTCTCTGAATTACTAAACCTAAGGGTATAACCGGAGTACTAAATGTGATTGAGGATGTTGATATAAAACCAGTACATGTATTTTTAAAAAGAATATAGCTGATGAGGGAATTCCAAGGAGTTTTATACATTACTGTACATTCACAGAATAAAGCTCAAGTGTCATATTAATTGGACCTGTGTAAGAAACTACATAGCCCTAAATTTTTTAACAGTCCCTTTAATCTAGGATCAAAGAGAACAACTGGATTTGTTGAGACATGTCCTGGATGTTTTAAGTTTCCAAACTGCTGACAGTTCAGAACAGGTCAATTACTATTCATTTAAAAAACCTGCTGCAAGTCTTAAAACATCACAGAAAAGCTCTAATAAAAGAATTAATAGCTCAAGGCGCAAATCACCAATGGCCTCACGTGGTCTATGTAGTTTTCTTTTGCTACCTGTCTGGTTTTACTGGCAAGAAAGGGGATGCTGCTTGAGAAAGGGAATACTTGGTTCAGTTTTAAGGCTGAGAGGAAAAAGCTTAAGGTTTAGGGAGGGAGCTGTTCTTTTCTTTGGCCTTGCAAATGATATGCAAGTGTGCTGTGCATGTACATTTAGGCATATTTTTTCATTTGCTGGCCAATCCAACAGTTCCCAAAGTGTTCTGAAACTGGAGTGATAAGTTCAACACACAGAAGGATACTGCTGTGCTCTAGTGCAGGTCATGAAGCAGTTGTCCTCAATGCCTCTAGCAAAAATTTGCCTAAAAGATTTAACTCTTACAGGAATCTATAGCACTTGATTATTTTTAGATTTTAATTGAGTATATATGTATATATATATATTTTTTTTTTTTTTTTCCTTTGAGTGCTTGAATTTTCCTCTATACAGACCAATATCATTCATTCATTTTTTATCCTTGGTCGTACCAAGGTGGTGTCCAGCTTTCTTCTACCAGAACAAATCAAGAGCTCCAGTACCTCCCTTATTAGCCTGTTCTAACATGAAAGCATATTTGCCAATGCTGTTTTTTTTTATTTTTATTTGTATTTTTCGGAGGTGCTTACTGTAGGAGGGCAGCTTGCATTGACTGCTAGAGAAAAACAGGTTTCCTGAAGGCAAACACCCCAACATGAAGGCATGATAGAACAGAGAAGAAGTTATCAAGGGAGAAGAAAGAAGACGGTAGGTTTAAAAAGAGGCTGGATTGCAACAGTGGAATATATATTGCACAGATTCCCTCTGTGTTTTCAGATGATGGAATGAGGTGCCTCACTGGATTTTTTAAAAGATTTTTCTGTATATGAACACTATGGTACAGCTGGAACGCTGAGTTATCTTAGCTGACATTCGGCTACTTTAAAAGTAGCATACAAATGATACCATTGACATCCTTGATTTTGGATGTCCAGGACAAGGAGAAACATGTAGTATGAAGTGCCTTTGGAGGTCTGTGGGTTGCAGGTCACAAGTAGAGTAACACAGTTGTCCAGGCAATAAGGGTTACTGTTTAACTACCACACAACAGTGAGGAATGAGGACCAGGTGGCCGAGACCAACAAGAATCAAGAAACTAAAATTTATTTTTAAATAAAGTCAACAAACCAAAATGCATTACAGAACTCAGTAACAAGGAAATTGTAGTTTGGGGTACTTTTTACCACATGAACAAGTTATTCCTCTCAGAATCCATGTATTGCCTATGTCTCTAGAAATCTGTTTCTATGAATACAAGATCGGTGGACAAAACCACTGGATTTTATAATAATTAGAGCTGAGTTATGTTGTTTATAAAACCCAAAATACATTTCCCAAATTTCATACATAAAAATCCACTATGGGATTCACTGCAGTCAGCTTTGACATCCTTTAGAGCCATCTTTAATTTCCCCTTCCCCTTCATTCACTTGACATAATTCAAGAACCACTTCCGTTTTTGGAAAAAGTTGTTGTGTTGTTAATTGACTTTCTCCCCAAGACAAATGTGGGTGAGATACCTTTATAGACCAGTGCTCGTTAGTACATGATACAGCAACCACAGTTTATATAATTCATGTTGGGTGGTCAAAACCTAGATCTGCCCATTCTGGGGCTTGAAAGTCTCAAGGTTCCAATAAATACCATTTCCTCCAGGAAACATCAACTTACTTATTATCTCTTTCATCTACATGCAACGTATTTAGGTACAAAATGACCCCAGGATTCTTCGAGTTTCGTTCCACCAAACACTTCGCATAGAGCTGTCTGTCTTCCTAAATTCACCTGTTCTCAAACTGTAATTGTGTTCTTAAAATGAAAGGTCAGTCACTGTCTTTCTTTTGCGCAATTGGCCTCAGTTATCTTAATGCAGGCTCTCACCAAGCTTGTATCAACACCTGGGTAAACTAAATGGTGCACAATCATCTTTCTTCCTTTGTCCCAGCTTCCCCTAGCAGTAGTTTCATGGATCCCTGTAAGACAGACACTCATGAAGGCACTCAGCTATTACCCTCATTTGACTCCTAAAGAAGGAAAGGTTTCCTCAGATTTGCTGATACTTAGTCATTTGAGAGCCACTGGCTGTTCCTTGACACAGATACTTTTTTTAAGATGGTGCCAAGAGTCCCATGTTCTCTTAAAGCTCTTGCAAAATTACAGAAGCATCACTTTGATCAGGAGTTTGGCTTTGGTGAATACGTGTACAGTGAAGTCCTTCGGTTTCCTCCTTCAAATGTCTCAAGGAGAAATGAGTGAAGAGCTGAACAGCATTTTGGTATTGTCACATACTGGTTAATCTGCACAAAGCAATTACGTGCCCTGGAAAGGACAGGCTGAGGGCTCCAAGCATTGCAAAAATAAATTGTGTATATGAAGGGCTCAGTAGGGTATGTATTAGGCCCTTTATGGTGCTTGAACGTACCTGAGTGGCCAACTTTGCACAATGCTCACAGAGCTGAACATACCAAGAATGTGAAGAACAGCTGTAACAAAATATGTGCTGTGATAATGACCTGGTGCTGCTTAAATCAGCATGCTACAAAATCAATATTGCTAACATATAAATTATTTTTTTTCATTAGTTTTTGCCATGAGGTTTCTGTGCTCTCTGCTCTTGAGGTTTCTCTTCTCTGTCACCTCCATTCCTCACTAGTGGGTCCACAACACTGTACTGCACTTGCAGATACAAATGTATGTGCATATATGTATACATATACACACACACACATAAAATATATATAAAAATCTGAGACCTGCCAATGTTGCTATACAGGAGGCTGCAACATCTTCTCTCAGTAGTCTTGCTGTGTAGGTAAAGCCTATTGTTTGAATCTGTCTGATTTTTGATAGTGATGCTATTATGGTGACATTGCACACCGACTTCTGTCTTGTTCAAGCGCCTTTGCCTGGCTTACAGAACAAATGAAACAAGTCCTTTGGTGTGAAGTACCATACAAGTGTGTGTGCCACACTGGGAAGAGCCCTGCACTGTGGATTTGCTTTCATATCCCAGAAGCGTTTGATGCAATCGCTTTGACACTGAGGTTTTAACATCAAAAGATAACAGAGATGTAACAAAGTAGATATAACACATACAGCTTGGGAACTATTAAAAATGTTTGCTTGCTAGTAGTGCCCAGAGCTGTGTAACTGTTGTCTGAATAAAGACAGCAAGTAACTCATCCTGGAGTGTATTATGAAACAAACACTGTATGCTTGAAAACCATGTTTCAAAACCAGGACCCTGACAAAGAGCTGGAGGCATTAAACTGATCTTTGCACCAGGTGCAGCAGCCTGCTGTTACTCCCACCATTCAGCTCCCTTGTCCCTCACCATGAACTGCACAGGGGTGGTGGGGTCAGTGGGATGTGGCGAAAAGACATCTCCATGTTGGGAAATGTTGCCCTACCACTGTGATAAGACACAAATCTGGTGTTAGGCTTTGTGTTATCTGAAGGGCGAAAGCCCCTGTTACCAGTGTGCCATTCCAGCAGAACTAACGTCTGAAGCTCCTGCTGAATGTGAGACCTTGACAGGCTCCCCTGTGGGCTCATCACTGGGTATTGCACCAGTCCTGGAGCACTGAGATGGGATAAGGTTACAGCTGGCCCCAGCAGCCCTGTTACATCTCTGATGATATTTATGGATGCTTCAAGTGTTTTGGCAACATTGAGCTGCACCCAGAATGTTCATTAATGCTCATGCTCATTAATAACAGGAAGCCAGGCAAGATGTATCAGTTATTACAGCACATTGACCACAGCCACCCTGGACTTAAACCTGCACTGGTTTTACAGTTAGGTAAATATTTCTTTTCTGGGACTCAAATTCCACTCAGTGCAGCCTCAGTATGAAAAATGTGTGTGTTCATGGGGAAAAAACAGACTGAAAGCTTGCATAGATACAATGCTATGCCCTAACTAAGATCCTGGTGTATCAGAAACCTACATTAGGAAGATATAAATCACTCTATACCCTGAAGAACTTCCTTTGGTGTTTAAAGAACAGAAATTTCCTAGTATGGCTGAATTTCAGCTTTCTCCAAGCATCACAAAAACAACTTTGATTTTTGCAAAACGGCATCTAACAATCTTTTGTTAATCTACTTCAGTGCAGTTGCAATATAAATGCAATCCTGAAGATAAGCTGCATCTTCCCCTGAATGGTGACTGCACTGAGCACTGGCAGGAGCAAGCACCTCCCTCTCTTCCTAGGGAGGAAGTGGCACAAATGTGAAACCCATTCGATTTTATCCTCAGGCTCCTTTCACACACACAAGAGGAGGTCTCAGCTGGTCACATAGGGTCAGATTCTGGCCAGCAACACAAGCAAAGAGGATGGGAAGTATCAGACATTCGTTAGTAAGGAAGTGTGGGGGTGTATGTGAATTCTTTCACAACATTAGAAGATACCAGAGGTTTGAAGTGTGACAGGTCAACCCAGGACACTAAATGCACTTACTTGCTGTCAGAGGTAGGCTACTCTGCCTATAGATCTTGCTAATGGCCCCTTGGGTCAAGCAGGCTTTCACAAATGGACAGCCCATGCCATCTGCAAAGCTGTCAAATACACTGGCTGATGGCAGGAACTGCTGACCTGTGAGCTGTAGTGCTCCAGTTGTTTGTAGCTGAGAAAAACTTAAAATTCCTATCAAGTAGCTTTACTTAGTTCCATTCGTGCACTGCTGGGCACCCCCTGTGAACCTGCAAAGCCAAATTACATAGGTGCTGCCATCCACTAGTGTGCACACAGCTAATGCAAAGCAACCTGGAAGTAGCAGGATGTTGCAGTTCCTATAATGCCAAAGCCTACATAACCTGATCGATGTTGATGGTGCAGTTAGTTTTGCATTGATTGACTCACAAAGTGAAACCCCTACAGCAAGTGAGTTCATGGTGAAGCGCTTGGTGCTGCAGTGTCTACCAGAAATGCACAACTGTAGAAAATAAAAAATAGGTTACAAAGAGCAAGTGCAAGCATGTGCAGCCCAATTGTGCACTGTGCTATGAACACTTGCAGGCCTGCTGCACACCTCTGGAAAAGTGCTGTGTTGTGCTAAATCTTGTCCCTCTACAACGTGGAGATATGTACTAAAATTTCCTATACAGAGGCTCTTACCTGTGCTCCCTGAACTCACTTTGCAAGGTCATAGGTATGCTCCACCATACACCTTTGTATCGCTGCCTGTAGATGCCTGTGGGCTTCAGGTTGCTGGTACCTGCTCTGTGTAAAGACATAGGGCTGGCTGCAAAAATACATGCATGCTGCCAGTCAGTGGTGGGATTATGGTGGGGAGCAGCCCAGGTGCCCTGTGCTCACTCACCCACAGGGCAAGCAGTGATTTGCTGGAGCCTACCCTGAGAGCTTGCACATTTTCTGCTCCTCTCCACCCCCTCCCAAGGTCTCTTTGCTCCTCTGCAGGCTTCCAGCTGCCCCAGTGGGCAGCTGCATAGGGTCAGGGCTAATGCTTCTCTCCTCTGATAAGTTATCTCAACAAGATGTCCTATGTCCTCTCTGAAACACTTATGGGAAATTAACTTCCTGCATTTTCTCTACACAGTCAAAATAAAACAAGGGATTTGGTGGTGAAAACCATGCACTGCCTGCCTTAGTTTAGCTCCGTTTGCCTCCAACAACTTATTTGAAAATGCAAAATTGGGCAAGTTCAGCAAGATGGTATTTGTGCCTGTGTCTGGACACACCTTCAAAATGAAGAGGCTGTCCAAATTGCTCCTGCCTAGCCCTATCACCTCCGTATTTCTTCTGCTCTCCTACCCAGCCACCTACCCCATGCTCTGTTTCAGAAAACTGTTTTGAAAAGCCATGTACCTTCTTTTCTGTCAACTGCTGGCTCACAGGTTTCAACCTTTTATAAAGGTGAAAGGACCAAGGGATGCACAGAGTAAGGAAGCAATACATCCACCCTCCACCAAACAGCTGTCCCCATCCTTCTCTGGCATGCAGGGCCAGAACTTCTACATTCAAGGACAACCCTAGCTGACATTCTGAGCGCAGGCTCATTTGCTGCCCAAAGCTCTTTTCAGTGCATGGCAGCTAAACGCATGACTCCTCTAGCCAAACACATGACCTACATTCATGATCATATAAGATCCTGTTGTTGGATGTAACAAAATAAATGAGTCCCTGTTCCTCTCCATCTTCCAAACCCGCTCAGGTTAGTCTGTAGAGATATCCTCTTATTTCCTGTCCCAATAAGATGTGCCAGCTATATGTTTTCCATTAAATAATTTTATGTTTTCTTCAACATTATTATTTCAACAGCATTTAGTGAAGAAGAAATTGCCCAGAGAAACCCAGAAAAAGGACCTTCGTGGAGGAAAGGACTGTTTATGCTTACTTGCTGCATGTTGTCTTTTGCGTGGGATTTAGTAGACTCTTTATGGCTTCACTACATATGATCAGTGTTGTGTAGAACCACAGTTTCAGCTGAAGCTTCTAGGCCAACACTTCAATGAAATAACAGTAGTTAGTGAAAACAGATACATGTTAAAAACCTGTCTAGAACTGTTCTCACCTCTTAGAGTCATTTCTGACAGATATTTATTAGCAATTTCTCACCTCCCTTCAAGACTCTGTAGAATGAAGCTCTCCCAGCCTCTCAGGGCTTGTTGCTTACCTCACAGCTACCCTTACACTGGCAGCGGGCTGCACTGAAGGTCTCATTCTAATGAGATGCTTCGGTCAGCCCACAATGAAGTGTGATGTTCAATACAATGCCTCTGCCTAATGCAGTTTGGTGGATGTAGAGCAATGTCACAAATATAATTGTCAAGGCCACTTATGAGTTGCTCTAAACTGAATCCTAAATCCCGCTTGAAAATATCTCAAGTCCCTGGTGCAAAAGACTAGGAAATTTGCATGGCTTCATTTTCAGCTGCTTATATAACCACTACAGTGCTTCTGAACTGATTGCTTTAATATTAAATTGCATACATGACATACATTTTTTCTTTTTTCTTTTTTTTTTTTTCCCCTCAAGAGTTCTGGTTGTCTTATTCACAGAAAATAGCCTCATAGAAAGAGTCAAAAATGATTAGAGAAGAACTGGAGTTTTTGACACATGAAAGGAGGTGGGAGTGAGTTGCAGATAAGATAGCAGCAAACTTTTCTGTAAATGTGAATAGAAGTCAGAGAGTTAAAGATACTTCTTTTGAACTATGAATATTACATTTCACCATTTTCAGTTCTTTGAGATATGACTGCTCACATTTCTCTGACTGGTTGGTGGCTTAGGACGGCCCCTTCAAAATACAGACAGCCATCAAGATCATCTTCTGTATGACAAAGGTAAGAAGAACAATGGAAATAAAACAGGAACGCTGATCGTACCATGGGTAAATGGAATAATGTCTGTAAAAATACATAGAAAAACAAAGCTTGCCATGATGGAAGCTGTGAGCAAGTTTGCCTTTGGTGGTATGTTTTGAAAACAAGCATTATACACCCTGCTTTCCTCAGTCAGTAAAGAACATTTCCTGCCACCATCACATTCCTGAAATATGTCCAGCCAGGTCACTGTCACCATTTCAATGTCTTTTTTTTTTTTTTTTTTTTTTCCACTAAGCAAAGGTCATCATGACTCTCCATGAAAACATTTAAGAAAAGGCACACGTACACTCGAGGCATTAGCAGGCACTATTTCTTTTCCACCCAAGCAGCTTTAACAGAAAGTGTCTGCTCTCTGTATGCTTTTGCTGTGGGCAATGCCCACACCAGGTCTTACATAGAAATGAGTGCAAGAGCTGCAGAGGCGTGCTGCTGTTAGAGAAACTGTCTGTAACTGGCATTTTTAGGTAGCTGCTTGCTTAAGAAGTCCACGACTTTTGGAGAATGTCTGGTAGTCACCCTGAATATACACTGCCAGAGAGCAGTGAGATACACACTGCCGAGTGTGGGAGATCCCATCCTGAACAATGAACCCCAGTTTTGACCACATTTAATGATTTTGTTGTTGTTTTGTTCAGAAGAGCTGATCTGGAAATTGAACACCATTGGGAGCAGAAGAACTGCTCATTTGGGCTTATTGCTTTGATCCAGGTTAGAATTCATACTAACCCAGTTTTAGTATTTTGAAACTTCAAAATTTGATCCTTTAATGCTTTATCTAACATGCTTTTCACTCAAGCCATTTTTTAAAAGATAATACATTAGTTTGCAAATGATTTTGTCATTTAGAAGGCAGCTGAACTTCTAATGCACAGCTTAATCTACTTCAGAGTAGGAAAGAAGGTCATTACATGTCAAACCTCAAGAATAGAGGAAGTGGAAAAAAAAATGCTTTTTAAAAAATGTGAAAGTAATTTGGTCACAAAAAGAGAGAAGTTTAGGGTTCCACATCTTAAGAAAGTTACAGCTTCACAAAAGTATGTAATTGTGGTTCTGCCAGTGGAAGGCTGAAGTTCAAACATAGGTATTCTCCAAAATACACAAGGGTAGCAAAGATTTGCTGACAATGAATGCTTTCACCTCTGTAACTGGAATTTCCTGATATTTGTAATTCTGAAGCCTTCCCTTTACATCCCTCCATCTCGGCTTTCACTCTCAGCCCTGCAGCCTCCACCCCCAGGCTCTGGGGCAGAGCTTTCACCTCTGCACCCGCAGTGCCCCAGCCCTCAGGGCACTCTGAGTACCCAGCAGGTCTCTACTGTCGGATTTGCGGTGGGACACTGATGGGTCAATCAGCTTTCCCCTTGTCACTTTGTAGCTTTAATCTAAAATAGCTAGGGACCACTTTGCTCAGTGCATAACAATGGGAGGCAATGGTCGTTAACACACCTAACAGGCATTGCCAATGGCGGCAGCACAAAGCCTAATGAACAATCAGTGCTGCAGCATCACCGCCCGATCTCACCACCTGGTCAAAGCCTGCTCCAATCGACGCTGTCAGCCTGATGGGTGACAATGGAAACATACATTTATGGTTGAAAAGTGGTTGAGGTGAGGGGTAAGGAAAGAAACTTCTTGTTGTGTTAGAGAAAATAGTCATTTGCTTTTGGGGAGTGTTTAATTTTTCTGTTCTAACTGCTTTCTTGTTTTTAAGTTAATTTTTACTCAGCAATAACAGCTGTTAGCTGTGGACCCCTGGAGTAAATCTGTCTGCGTGCAAGCCTCTGTCCTCATCTGCTGTGCTGCAAGGATAAATGCCTATTTTAATATTAAGTGTTGGGATTGCTAGAGTATTAAATATTAGGAAGATGCTTACATATTTTCCTTCTGTTCCCATTCCTGTTTCTGGTAAATAAATGCATCACATTAATTTGTCTCTTATAAGAGACAAGTGCTTGCAAGTGTTTAGGCTCTGAAATCACTGTTTGTGAGTGGTTAGGTTTGTTATTCATACCCAAGGGTAGGGTGCAGAGAGAGAAAGAGAAAATGAAGAAAATAAGAATTATTCCACAATAGTCAACTCTCTAGATACCATTCTAGTCTGGCAATGTCAGAGCAAGAAATGATTTCAGGAAGGGCTCAGACTGAATGCGTCTCCAGAGCATCAGATGGCAGCTCTAGGCTGCAACAAAGGAATGTGTTTTTGCATATGAAAATTATGGGTTTTTAAAAGGGAAANAAAAAAAAAAAAAAACCTCTAACTGCAGAATAATGAACCTCAGGTTTACTGGAAAATAAGTCATTTGGTTTTGCATATTCTCCTCAACTCTGGTAGAAATATGGCAGAGAAGACCTAAAATCTGGAAGTATGTAGTCTGTGTACGCTATTGCCTTTAGGAGTTAACAGCTGAGCAACAGGTGCTTGTGTTGATATCAATTACAATGTTTCAGCTTGAAAAGATCCAGTTTGATTCAGTCTGTGAAGAACAGGGAATAGCTTGGTTCCTTGGGTAAAGGGCACAGCAGAGTCTGAGATGAAAAAGGAAATGGGAGAAACTTCAGTACCTGTTAATTTTTTCAAAGAGCAGAAAAAAATTGTTTCTGTGTAGATTTCAAATTGGCAGTTGCTTGAAAACCTGGAAGTATCTCTGAGACTAGATATGCATGGTGAGTAGTTAAAAACAGTTTGGTAGTTCCTATGGTTAAGAGATGATTACAGAATTTTCCCTTTGTGGAAGCTGGGATTTCTTGTTTTCAGGAGTAGCTACCTAAAAATGAAATACTTTTTCAGAGTTGTTTTCCTGTTGTTGTTTATTTGACACCACAGGTTTATTCAAAGCCAGTTGGCTGGCCTGTCTCTAGCCACCAAAAAGAACAGCAGTCCTGGAGGGCAGTTCATCCGAGTGCTCCTCAGAGAGGTGGGTTATCCCTTGGAGGTGCCTGTTCTCTTTTGAATGATCAAAATGATTTTTGTTTTCCCTCTTCAGAGGGCAGTCTGTGTCGATGTGGTTGGTTTGTCTCACTATGGCAACTTTCAGAAGGGCCTATGTAATATGGGACGTTGGTCTAGAGTCTGAACATTGTGCTTCAAGCTCTTTCCTATGACCAGCACTGGATAGGAGATCTCAGCTGCTTCTGAATACTTATTCTAAAAGAAAATCCATTCAGATGCATGAACGTTTAGGCTTGCTTGCATAACCCCCAGCTTTGCAAATTGTTCTAAAAATTTTTACTGTAAATGTGAAACTACACTACTGAAACCTACAGTATTAACAGTTAGCTGTTCTCAGAGCTTTCAAAGTAGATTCTCTTTTTCTTTTTTCTTTTCTTTCTTTTTTTTTTTTTTTTCCCTGTAATGGTTCCTTTTATCACATGTTAAGTTTTCATATTTTAAAAAAGCAAACAAGTCTCACTGAAAAATACAATAAACAGAGCAGTGTGAAAGATGAAATCATGTAAGTTGTGAATAAGGGTGCTGCTGCTGCTTCATTATAATAAGTCCTAGTTTTGGATGGGGAGATAGCTTCTCTAGAAACAGATGCTCTCAGAAGGTGGCTTGAAGGAACCTGTGGTCCTATCAGAGGCCAGCTTCACCTGTTAAAGTAGTTCAATAAGTAGGGTATAACTAATATAATTAATGTAATATAATTAATACTGTCTTCTTTAGAATTCAAACATAAGCACACTAATATTGCATAACTGGTAAAAATAAGTAAATGTAACCAT
>VXAV01011480.1:117120-127287 GCA_013399715.1 Alectura lathami
TGTTCTGTTTTAAGGATATACTTGTTTGTTGAGAATGTTGATCATTCTCTTTCCTGGTCTCTATTTCTCAGTTTTCCTCTAGAATATTTACAAAAATCTACTATAATCAACCCAATGCGATTTTATATGGAGATTGTTTGGACTTAAAGGGATCTGTATGTAAATAAACCCTGACTGTTTCTCAGCGTACAGCCTACATCTCCCTCTGAGCCATTTTGTGTCCATGGTTAGCTTTGTACCCCTGTGCCTCTGCTGTTTCTTCTTGCATTGTTGACACATTTGTTTTTCGTAGACTTTTATCTCACCTCATCTCCTTCTCCCTATACATTTTTAGCTCTCTTTACTCACATTTAATTTCCTTCAAGACTTTTATCAGTTGATAACATTCCTTTGGATTGGCTGAGTTTATGAACACATTACATTTGAGCTATCCTGTGTGATGTAGCCAACCATTTATTTTAAAACGGATATTATAGAAACAGAGAGAATATAAACCAGTCAGAATTACAGATGGACTTGGGAGCTGTAGTTAATTAAAAATATTACAAAAGCTTTATGTCTGCTGTTTAGAAAATAGGAAGATTACTGAAAGTTCATTGTATTAAACAAAGTACAGAGAGAGAAGACTGTATTAGAACTTGTTGTCTTTTTAACTTACAGTGTATAAAGAAACATACGAAAAAAAGCAGGAAGCAATAATGTAGGAAACTGCCAAAATACACAGATGTCTTGCTGTGACAGATACACTCAACTCCTGCACTTGACATGCCTTGCTCAGCCTTATGAACCACAGAAGGTTTGATTTGACCCTTCTCCAAACTGGACAGCTCATTAATGATACAACACCAGGTGGGTGCTCATGGCCATGGCCACGAACAAAGCGGGTACAGCCCTGGAACAAGTGACCCATTGAAATCTCTCATGGAGAAATAACAAATTACACTGAGAGGCTGAAAGCAATGTGGTAAGATTCTAAGCTTGCCTATGAGCCACTCCCTTTATCTTGGAGAAGGCCTAATTTGAGCAGCAGGGCAGTGATCTTGCCTTGGGCGTGGACATGGTTCAAGGTGACTCCTCAAGGTCGGGAGATACTAACTAACTACACTTGCTGGTGAGTAAAACTTTTATTTTCAAAGGCACCTGATTTATGTTAAGGTTTAGCAACTTAGTTATGCAGTAGGCTGATCACTGTGACTCTTGTAATCATAACAAACCAATGATATCAATATACTTACTACAATAAACCAGACTGTGGGTATATTGTTGGGTAAGTGCTGGATATCTCCTGTGACACTTGCAGAGTGTGTTGCCTTTTCCCTTGGATCTTACAGACTAAATACAAGGTAACAACCCAAATAATACACAGTTTTTCAAGATATTTCAGAAGTACTTCACGTAATCAACAGTTGCAGAGCTGGCAAGATAAATAAGGATGTTAACTAATCTGGAAATAATGATATGAAATGTGCATTGCAATGAGAATTTATGAATTTGCATTTCCTTTGGAGTAGGTGAACCAGAAATTATGATCAGAAGGAGGTGTGCTATGGTAGAAGAATTTACCCCAAAAGCTTATTCTGGTGCTAATACCACACAGAGCTCGGTAGGTAGAGACACAAACAAAATACGACCCTTTGGCCAAGCAGCTGACATTCCAAGTGATAACTGGTTATGTTTGGGAAACCTGAGATCCCCCCCGAAGTTCATCTATTGTTAATGATCATATGCTTCCCCAACACAATATATATGTTGTCAGAATTCAAATAATCTTTTAACATCATAAATGTGGCTTGTAAAACTTTAGGTGAGGAAGAGTCTCCAGATGGATGATGGTTTTGCCTCAGATCCTTCTTGTAAGCCATCATGTGAAAAACAATATTTTTGCCTCAGACATTCTGTTTTCTAGGTATGTCCAAAAGTGCTACCTGCATTGCCTGCTTTTTCACTTCTCCTGGAACTTTTCATCTCCAAATACAATGAATTATGTTCCCTCAAACTGTACTAGAACAAAGATACAGTTGTGGCCGGCTCCTGTATTTACAGGGAAAAAAAAAAAAAAAAAGAACTTTCACAGTCTAGAATTCAGATGATTACTCCTTTGAAGAGGTCTGAAGAGGTCTAGAGGTCTTCTTCCAGCCTGCCAAGTGTCACCCATGACTTCTGAGAGGCATGGTTTATTATACCTCCTCAAGTAAGAACGCCATGGTGATGTCTTGGAATGTGAGCTATCCCTGAATACTAGAAAGAAGCTCACTAGGAGACTGGATTTGGGAAAAAGTATTATCTTCTTACAGATCCTGCCTACTCCTTTTCTCATTTCCTTGTGATTTTCTAAAATTTCTAGAAGATAATACACAAGGCATGGGAAAAGCATTTAGTATGAAAAAAACAATATGGGATTTATTTCATATATGAAGTTCCACCTTTATGTAAGCTGAGCTCCCTGCTAGCCTCTCTCCTTTTAGTATAGCAGGTTCCCCCTGATCCTAATGAAGATGTAACACTATCATTAACCAGCAATAACTAGTTTACATTGGTTTGTGGGACTCTACCTATACTTTTGGATAAGAGCTTTTGAACTCTGCTCCGTACAGAAGTTATCTGTCATTACCCTTCTCTCCATCACCTGCTCCTCCAGGTCTTTCTGTGTGTAATCAGCTCTGCTGAGGCACCTTACAATAAATGCCAGAGCTGGGAGCTGGGGTACCTGCAATTTCAGTAAAGGTGAGACTGGGTAAGAGAGGAAATGAGAAGGCCAAAAGATAATGTTTCATAGCTCTCCTGGCAACATAGATGCCCTGCTGATAAATAACCAAGACATAACAAATTTACACAGTTTTGGTTTTGAGGATTGTGTCTTGACATTTTATTTATTTATTTATTTTGTTGTAGAGATTGCTTATTCTCTTCCATCAGTTTCACTTGCATCCTAGTACTTTGCTATGAAATGTCTTCCAGAACTCTCCTCAAACTTGGCTATCACTAATATAAAAGCCATAAGAGGTGAGAGTCAAATATCAAGACACTGACAACAACAACAACAACAGAAACAAACAATCCTATGAGTTTTGGGGGAAATAAGGTAAGGCAGTCACCAGGAAAGGGAGCAAGGAGTCACTGAAGATGTCCTGCACAACAATCCTTTTTGGCTAGTTTGTGGGAACTACAGCTGTAAACCCTGCCCTTGATGAAACCCCAATCATGAAATATTCCAGCTTGTATGGGTCACACATTGAATCCTCCCTCCTAGTTCCTGTTGATAGTATTCATGCCTTTGTGACTGTATAGCCCTGCAAAGGACTAAACACCTCCACCTGTTTTACCCGCATCCTAGTCACATTCCTTAGAAGCTTCTGACCCCTGCTTCTGTGACACTAAGACATCCTACCCCCAGGGTTTATTTATAGGGGGATTATTTGTATTTCTCTTTAAACTGCTCCATTATAAATTAAATCACGTGCAATTAGAGAGGATTCCTGGGCTAATAAGCCCAGAGAGAGAATGAAAGCAGGCTATGAAATACAGAATTCCATCTTTATGCTTCTGAGTGAATACAGGTCATTCAGGTCATCACTTCATGACAAGTGGAAAGAAAGTCCTGTGAGGGCAGCAAAATGTGTCTAAATTCAGCATTAAGCTGTTTTGCACCCTTACCTCATGTGAGATCAGGCCTAGCGAATGGCAGCGAATCAGCACTCAATCGTATTTTGGCTTAGAGAAGCTTTTATTAGAGAAAAGAAAAATAACTGAAGGATAGGAGAAGCGGAGTGACACAGTTCACAAATTGCTGTGGTGGCTGAAGGTTCACCAGGTTTTAAGCTCTTTGCAGTATGATAGCATAATATTTTTGTTGTTACTGCCTTATGGGAAATGAGACTGCGGGTCTCCAGAGAAGTACAGGCATTTGTACCACTGATGAGGCATGTGTGTTCCTCTGCCTCCACTGCAATCCACTCCAGCTTGATCTTATTTGTAACTGTGCAGAATATCACGCATTTTTATTTCAGAAGTGCAAATGCCTGCCCAGAGGAAGGGGTTTCATTTTTTTTTTTTTTTTTTCTGCAGTTTGATGTGAAACTTCAGATGATGCATGAAGAGCCTTTGTATGAGCAGTATTCCAGCTTTTCTAAGAAATCCATCTGACCATTCATACCAAGTCATAATAGCTTGAACACCTGAGTGGCTTGTCAGTTATACCAGCTTATTTAGGTTTTTTATTTGATGAAAAAAAATATCTGATTTCACCATTTGCTTTCAGCTCACATAACAGTTTATTCCTAGGGGAAGCTTTAGGGTTTTGATAGATTCAGCCATGATAACACAGTTCTGACACTCTCTTATATTTCCTTCTGTTATCTCCTGGCTATGATTGCTTTCTGTCTGTCATTTATATGTGTTATCTCTTTGCTGGACAGCATTTTGTTACATCTCTTAATAGTAATCTTAATACAAAGAAAAGCTCTCTTTAAAGCTTTAGAAACCTCAGAAATATCTGACAACACATTGCAGAAGGGTGCATAACATATTGCATCCCCCATCCAGTGACTTTTCCAGCAGACTGCATTTACTGGTACTGACCTTTGTGATGGACTCATCACAGTTCATGCACCTCTGCCTAAAATTTCTGTTCAGTATCACACTGCTGCTCCTGTATCCTATATGTAGTGAGTGCATTGTGGCCACGTTGCAACTAGATTTCAAATGACAGCAGATGGATGGCTTCTAGGTAACAGCAGAAAGCAGTAGCATGTTTCAGAATCTACCTTTTTTCCTAAAACAATTATCTGTTCTTAGAGACAGCTTAAGTTAGAAGCTGCCTGAGAGAGGCTGCCAGTGTTAATAAATCTCCATGATTATACTGCGTTCTGCATAATTTCTTGCTCTCCCCTCTTAAGCTACAAATAAAGCTCTTTTTCTGTAGTTTTGAAAGCTGATAAATTAGTCACCCAGGTTTATCTCATACCATCTTCTGTAATCCAGCTGTTGTGGTTAGTACTAGGCCTCAGTGGTTTTCTCCTTTGAAGCACAGAATCACAGAATCACAGAATGTCAGAGATTGGAAGGGACCTCGAAAGATCACCTAGTCCAATCCCCCTGCCGAAGCAGGAACACCTAGAGCAGATTGCACAGGAACGCATCCAGGCGGGTTTTGAATGTCTCCAGAGAAGGAGACTCCACAACCTCTCTGGGCAGCCTGTTCCAGTGCTCTGTCACCCTCACCGTGAAGAAATTTCTCCTCATATTTAAGTGGAACCTCCTATGTTCCAGCTTGCACCCATTGCCCCTTGTCCTGTCACTGGATGTCACAGCAAAGAGCCTGGCTCCCTCCTCCTGACACTCACGGAAGTTATATTTTCAGCCAGCTGTGGCTCTGTTTTCCAAAGTCAGACAGCATTTGAGCCATTAATGATATAAGAGAGAGTAACTTAAAAATCTTGGATTTTGAGAGACAACATCAATAGGTATGTCTGAACGCTATGTAAGTTTCAAGAGGGTTTTTTTTTGATTGTTTGTTTGTTTTCTTTCCTATAGTTCCCCTGTAGGCACTGCCTTGAAAAAAATCTTTGCTGTATTCTCATGATTCTGGATCTCAATTATTTGTGCATTTCAATACCTAACCTGATTTTTTTTTTCATGTTTTTCTCCTGAGACATACATAAAGATTTTGTAGAAAGCAAGTAAGACTGTATAAGTTTATTCTCTCCAGCCTAAATTCCTACCAGATTTTGGTAAATAGTTCTTTCTGGTCTCTTTTTTTTTTTTTTTTTTTTTTTTTTTTTTTTGTTTTTTTTTTTTTTTTTTTTTTTTTTTTTTTTGTTATGGGTATTAGGTGGAAAGTGTTAATAAACCAAGAGACTGTACAGCTAGGAGTCTATTGCTTCAGCATTTTTGTATAAAAGTAACTCATGCTCCATCTACCGAATAACAGTGTAAAGAGCATCTCCCTGTTACTCTATTCAGCACACTGGTTTTACCCTCTGAATGGCAGGTGACAGTGAATGCACCACAGAGTTGGGATTTTTTTTTTTTCATATGTTCAGGTCTACATAAATCTAAACTTGGATTTGGGATTGAAAAGTTCATCTTAAGGGAAATGCTCCTTGTTCGGACAGGCAGCCTGTGTTAATTCTTAAAGCTCTCCCAGAGCCACTCCCGACTGTTGTACTGGCATTTTTGTGGAGTATGTCATTCTTTAGCTTTGCGTTTAATACATTAAGCAATAGAATGAGATAGAGGAAAGAAGTCAGAAAAGGAAGCAAAGATACTGATTAAGTTGTGGACTTCCACCTGAAGGCGAATATAATACATGCTTTGAGAGGAAGGCTTCTTGCACTCCAGCCACATGCCAAAGTTCCTACAGTCTGATATCCAAAGGTAAGTTTGAACCCTTTTAGGCAGAATTAACCTTAAAATCTTAAAAAAATGATCGCATCAGAAAAAGAAAAAAGGGGGGATGGATCATACAACATTCTTCCTCTTTTTAGAGTTTTAAGAAGAAAGCACTGCACTTTGCATAGCAGCACTGCATTCTGCACAGGCTGTGCACAGTCTGCCCTTTCAGTGTGAAGTGAACCTAGCCTTAGCCCTTTCTGGCACACAGGCATGGGATCATGAACTTCAGGACTCCATCTGGGCACATAAAGGAAGAACCAGGTTGCTTGAGCATGGCAGGAACAGAACTTAAAGATCTTTACAGTTAAAAAACTCTTCACCAGTGTACCTCCAAGTTCAGGAGATGCTGAACTGGGCTTTCAGGATCGAACTCTCAGAAATTTGTTCAATATTTCCATTTATGGCATATTTTAAATGATCTCCTGTCATTTGGACCTTCAGAGCTAATCTCAACTACACGCACAGTGATTGGTGAAGTTAAGCAAGATGCACATTTTTCTACACAAGTAATTTCCTTTAACAGTGGGAGTCTTCTGTATAGCCCTTTTGCAAAGGAGATTTATTTTCCTCTCACACAGTACAAAGCACATTGCCCATTTACATTTAAAATCTTTGCTAGTCTAGACTTACTTTTGCTGAACTAGAGGCCTAAAACTTACAGCCCAAGCAATATTGAACAAACTGATCCTGAGCAGAAATGAAAATTGTGCTGTGAAGTGCAGGCTTGCTCTATTTATTTATTTTGCACATAATTCTGTTAAAGAGAAGGAAAAAAGATGAGGCAAAACTATTTTGCTCGTACTTTAGGGACCCAAATGGGATATTTACAGTTCATTACTTGCTTACTACTTAAAAATCACAGGTGGTTACTGTGCCTTGGCTGAAACTTGTTGGTATTAAATGCCTCCACATAATGAATCTAAACTAAAAATCTTTGTGAAAATATTGTTAGATGTATTATCTTTAACTACTTTAAAATGAATGTGTCAGACGTGGTTGATTTTACGAATTTCACTTTGAATTAAGGGGTGTCATTAGTAATATTGTATGTGTGAAGTCCTGAAAACTGTCTCTCTCTGGCAGTGCCTGTATCCTCTAAAGTCTAAAACAGAAAATAAACAAGTAGTAATGAATGTGGGCATTCTTTAAGCACGTTTAAAGTAGTATAAATAATTTCTGCAGTAGACACACTCTGGTTTGACAGGGAAGGAAATTAAGAGATTATTCAGCTCTGATGTCTCCTACGACAATCCCTAATTCCCAGGGTTTAAGCTGACTGCTGTCCCCACTTGCCCTGCAATTCCAGTGCTGGGGTGAACCAGCATGCTGCTCAATACTGCTCTAATTTCATTTTTGATCTGCAGCAAGGGCAGGAAGCCAGAGTTACAGCCCCCGAGGGTGAAAATGATCTCCACAGCTGCTCCATGACCCACATCCCCTCCTCAAACCAGCTCAATTCAGAGTGCCAGGTCCCCCCTCAAAGCCTCGCTAATGACCCCAAAATTCACATTTCTCTCTAGCCTCCTGCACTGAACTTAAAACTCTCAATTTGAGCTTGTTTCCCGAGAACTGGGTGCATGCTCCTCTCCCCCAGGCAACGAGCTGCATAACAGGAATTAGCTCCTGTGAACAAGGGTGCCAATAGATGGGCGGATGGACGGATGGGTGGATGAGAGACCTGCCTCTCTCCGGGGAACCTGCCCTAGCCGAAGCCGGGATGCTGCGGAGCCCAGTTGTTTCCAAGCGGTTTCCAGCCCTTCCTTCCCGTGACTTGCAGATTCGCGGCTCGGTTTCTTTTCCTGGTGGCGGCTGCCCTCTGGCGGCATAGAGTGGGTTTTGCAGCACAACTACTCCCGCCTGCCCAGACGGGGAAGGGGCAGCAGCTCCGGTCCCACCGCCTCTGCTCCATCCCGAGCAGCCCAGGGCGGGGACCGACTGGCTGGTGGACCCGAAACTATGTTTAATTGAGTTAGCTGTGCCCATGTCTCAACACTTTCTTGTGGGTCTTCAGCAGATAATTTTTTTTTTTTTTCTTTAGACAGTGCTCATGGAGTGCAAGTTGTTTTCCATTAGCACTCCCCAACATTGATAGAATCCAGTAACTTTAATATAAAAAGAGATTATAATTTTTTTTTTCTCCAGAATTATGAAGCCAGCAGTTGAAGAATCTTGGGCTACGAGCAGTGCTGCTCCTCTCCAGGTATAAACTCTTTGGAAACTAAATTAATTGTGATGCACCTTCAGCACTACCCGTTAAATGCACTACTTTTGTATCTGCTTGCCTTATAATAATTTATAATAATTTATAATTTCTGTGTGTGTGCATTATCTTCATGTTGTGTTCAATTTTTCATTGCCAGTGTGTCCACTTAGTAAGTAAATGTGATATTGGTGTGAGTAAATTCCTGTTGCCTAAAAGGTGAATAAACCCTTTCATTTTATGAATGAAATCATAAAATCCAGAAATCATTCTGGATTTCTCCCCATAAAATGAAAGGGTTTATCTGGATTTCTGTTCTGGAAGGCTTCTTTCTTTCAGAGTATCTGTGTGTCATTGGTCAGAAGCGCAAAGCATGTCAAATCACCCTCCAGAAGAAAGGTGGCTTTGCACTGTTCAGCTTTGCCAATAAACAACTATAAAACAGAATAGCCAAGATGTCAGCTTATCTTGACATACTCACAGCCTAAACCTTACTACTTTGTGTCAAAGATGTGCCAGAAAGTTCACTGATCGCTTTGAGTTTCTGGGAATGGTCTAATCCTGTCAGAGACACAGGGTGAGGCTGCAATCCTGGAGGGTGCCTAAGTTGCAGCTGCTGCTGGAACCATAATTTGTGAGGAAGACACCTGCAGCTTGGGGCAGAGAAGCAGGAGTTTAACAGAGAGCACAAAAAGTGTTTGTTTTCCCAAGTACCTTCCCAGCCCAGATCTCTGCTGCTTCTGCAAAGCCAAGGCCAGATTTCCCTTGAGCTGGGGTTAAACTGTTTAGCTGGATTTGGCATATGAAAAGCACTGGCCACTTAGTAACTGTGAACCACTGGACTAGCCACGTTGTCTTCAGAAACAGCAGATGTTGAGTGCGGGTCCCCTCATGCTGACCCAACTCCATGTTCACCTACAACATGAGAAAACAACAGCTCCCTTGATATCTCTGTCTCCTTTGAAAGCCTCTGTTCAGAAATTCTGTTTTCCTTCCAGGCAGTGACTTCTCTGTCCATGAAGTTGTGCTTGACAACTGAATTCCTTTTAAGGTGGCACTGGGCCAGGTGTTTCCACTTTCTCAGTGTTTTAATGCCACTTACTGAGAATTAAATCCAAGGGCCAGAGGACTGAGGAACTTGGTTTGAAGATGGGTAAAGTTTGGCATGAGGGCACTGAGGAAGCTGGGCACTGCTGCTTGCTCTCTCTGGGCAATTGATCCTGTCGGGCTGGCTAGGATACCAGGATTCTCTTTGTTTTGCTGCTGCTTTCTGCTGATATTCTTGCTCCTCAACTGGAAAGAGAGGCACTCTGAGGAAGAAAGGTGAAAAAGAGAGAATCTACATCCTGAGCCAATCACTGAGAGTGAGGGAAGAACAAGCACAAATCAAGAATGCATCTCAGCTTCTCTTCCTCTTATCTCCCTCTCGTAATAGTTTTGTTCCTTCCTTCGTTATGTGTATGTCATCCCCTTTCTGATTCATGTGCCTGCTTTGACTTCAGACTGTATCTGCTGCCCTTCACAGAATCACAGGATCATAGAACAGCTTGGGTTGGAAGGGACCTCAGAGATCA
>VXAV01011481.1:0-49120 GCA_013399715.1 Alectura lathami
TTTTTTTTTTTTTTTTTTGTCGTTTTAATAGAATTCCAGGTAAATTTGGTGAAAGCTAAATTTGGGATAGTATTAATACACTATTCCGCTTGTTTCTCTTGCCGAAAATCAAGAAAAGTGAATATTGGTAGAGTATTTGTGCCTTTTTCTTAAGGGTATAGCTTTCCTCAAATTTTTGAATGTGCAGCACTGTTGGTAAGATTTAAAGCTTATTTCTGGTTGCGTTACATACATGGGAATGCACGTGAACACACACAATTAAGTGTGCAATCAGTTCATCATGTATTTTAGTCTAATTGACTTGACATGTGTGGACACGTACCAGTGTCCCTCAGTTTGTCCAAATTGCTGTTTTGTGCATGTGAGGAAGAAAATCTTAGTTCTGTTTCCTGGCGGGATTCCTAATTGACTTCAGTTGATCAAGAGTGATGAGATATCTTGATTCTCAAACTGAATCCAATCATGTGTTTTGATTTCTTAAGCCTCTGTAATTCTTTCTTAAAAAAAAAAAAAAAAAAAACACACAACAAAAAGCATTTAATTTCACGTCATTTCACTTGCAATCTCTAGAAGCACCGTCAACCTTTGCTTTCCCCTCAATCTTATTTTTGGCTTCCTTGAGCTTTCTGTATAATACACTATTGTAAATATTAATTTTATTAAGAAAGGAAAAAAAGTAATTGAAATTGCCTCTTCACAGAACTAAGTCATAAAAGAGGTATAACACAATTGTCCTAATTAAGAAGCAGTTGGTTTTGTTTGCTTTTTTCCCCTGAGCAAAGTGCCAAAAAAGAAAAATCAGTACAGGAGAACCCATTTCACTCTTCGGCAAAAGGAGTTGGAAGAGATCCACTTGAACTCTTAGAACTGAAATGCTGGAGGCTGATGTAATTAAGTAAACCAGCTGAGAACTGAGAAATAACTTGATCAAACTAGGAGATTATAAACATGAAAGAGCTGATGTGCAGTTCTGCGTCTTTTGATAGAGAAGTAGAGTTTGCTGGGAATTTGGTGATGAAAGGCTTGTCTTCTGTTGACAATTATTTTGTGCTGGAAATTGCTGTTTAATTGGAAAATGGTTGAATGGCATTTAGAAATTGCTGGAATATCTTTGTTGCTTTTTTTTTTTTTTTTTAATAAATAGGTATGAGTTTGATTCCAAATGGCTTTTCAGTTTGGCATGTAATTCATAAGCTGAAGTTATGTTAATGCTGAAATAAAATATGCTGCAATGATGTCCACCAATAGCTGGCCAAGCTATTTTTATTAATATGTTCATATTATTTTGATTTTGATTTTTTGATATTTTAGTGGATTACCTATTATTTTGTTTATTTTTTTTTCCCAGACAGGACAACCATTTTGTTGATTTACTGCAGTTTTTTTAAAAGGATAAAGACAGTACGCACAGCTATGCTTTAAAATAAGAGATTCATCTGTTCAAACATATCTGTATAAGTACAGCACAATAAACTGTCCTTCCTGAACAGAATTTTTCTATTATTTTGATGGACCCTTTTATTCAGATGAAAATCTCATTTTGCCGCATCTGCCCAGACAACATTTGATTCAACGAGAGTGAACTCTCCAAGGCAGAATTGCAAGTTCATCAATCATTGCTACGTGTGTATAATTGTCACTCCTTCTCCCTCCACTTTCTTCAATTGGCACCAGATTTTGAACTCTGATATGAATGAATTCAGTGATTAATTGTAGGAGATATCCTGACATGTCAGAATCCAAGCTGTACCGTAGTTTTATTGGTACCGTTTTTCCTGAAGGTCTCAGACAGGTGCCGTTGTTACCTCTTCTCATAAGAACATGGTCTTCAGGCAGCAGCGTGAATGGGGATGAGCTGGAGCTTCTTGGGTTTGTTTTGGTTTAGTGTGGCCATTTCAAAATCAACAGAAGGTCAATGTAAATAAATAGGCTTAAAAAAAAAAAAAAAAGGAAAAGCCAGCCTGAACATTTGGCCATTCAAGTGTTCTGGCAAGCTTGTTGCCTTTTGTCTCTGAGGTCTCTGTCCTTACTGAGCTGCTGTAGCTGCCAGCAACAGAGGTCTGGGTGCACCAGCACACACTGAACAGAGCGCTGAGCCTTCTCTGAGGAGAGGGCCTGTTCTGCAGTATCTCAGGTTTTATTCCCCTGAATTCCCTTGGGTTGTGTTTGTTAAAGCAAGGAGGTGCCAAGTTCAAGCCTAAAGAGGAGGAGCCTGGGAGTCGCGCATACCCAACTTGCTCTGTGAACAGGGCCATCTATTGTTTTGATGACTAGCACAGGTGGAGTTTGGAATTGTCCTGCATGCTCTGCACCTTGTAATTGGCAGGAATGAAATTGTATCACTCCCGTGTTAGGATGGTGGTTAAAAAAAAAATAGTTTTCCTCTTTAGCTTCTTGAGATGGAAGGAGAGGCTGCAAGGGGAGGCAAGGCTGTCTGTGCTCTTTTCCTCTCTAAAAGTTCTGTTTGGGCATTTAGGGAAGGAAACATACTGGAATTCCTCCTCCAGAGGAGGCAGCTGCAATAAAAGACAAGGCTGAAGAATGCAGTGGTGTGGGCCAAGTAGAGCTTGTCAGCCTTTGGGGAAGAGCTGCTGCCTGTGCTCTGGCTCTCTGGTAAGACACAGCCTAGAAATACAGAAGTGCAGGGCTCATTGAAAGTTTCTGATGAATGTATTTTTCAGCAGAAGATACTGAGGTCGACTAAGTAGGTCGCTTTGTGAGAAGTGGTTTCTGGCTTTGGGAAATGTTGTTTTTCATTAAGCTGCAGAGCATATGCAAAGCAGTAACCTCTCGATTTGGCTGTGCTGCTGCAATGCCTTCTCATGCTCGGCTCTGGCATGGGGCAGCTGCTCTGGCTCCCCCAGCTTCATGCCCGCAGCCATCTTGGATGAGAAACTAGGAGCACAAGGACGGGAACTCTAGTTCCCATGCAGCAGTTTGGCAAGACTAAATATTTGAACTTTCTGGAATGTTTTCATTTTTATGAAACCTCTTGGTTTTCCCTGGTTTTGGTGTTTTGTTTTTTCACAAAGGTAATACGCAATTTCTCTTTTTTCCTTCCTGTTTTATTATTGTCATTAAAACTTCTGTTGGGGAAAAGACATTTTAGCTTAGCCTTGTTGAATAGGTAGGTCTATAGTGCAAACCCTGCAGGAGATAAATGAACATTTCTGGGTGGGAGTGTGTTTATGTAACAACCATGGAAAAAACCCTCGAGGAAGCTAAAGGCTGCTCGGCATGCAGTTAAAGCTGGCTGGAGCTCGCAGGTTTTCAGGGGGTGCGTGAGGACCTGGCCAGCAGCCTGAGAAATTTCTGTCAGCAGAGCTGCAGAAATAGGAAGCGTCCAGTTTCCTATTTAGGTTTCAGGTCAAAGTTTGAGTGTAGGTGTTTTCCCTAAATGTCTGGCCTATTTCCATCTTCCTGAGGGGAGGGCTGACTGGTGACTCCTCGTGGATGGCAGTGCTGCCACAACTGCCACATGTGAGCTGCTTTCCTGGAATGGCCTCTGCGGCCCTGTGCAGAGGTGAGTCAGGAAACAGCCTCCAGGGCCTGTGATCTGCAGGGGAGGGAGAGGAGCTGCTTCTTTAGGTGCTGTTTTAAAGATTAAAAAGGTATTTTCGCATGAAGCCAGATCTCTCGTATTTATGGCAACGGTGCTCAAAAAAAACCAGAAGGAAATGTAGTTGCTTGACGTGGGTAGGGGAACGTGATGCGGATGAGCCGACCTGATGGACCCGGCTGGTGCGGTGCTGGAGCAGAGCTGCTCCCCAGACTGCCTCCTCCAGTCATGGCATGGCCCATTGGGTATTAATCCATTAGGACTCCCAGAGCTCCAGGAAGGTCTAATCTGGGAGCAGAGGCAGGGCAGCACTCAGAGCCAGGTCAGGCCTGGTGCTGACTCCAGGAAACGAGCCTGCCGCTCACCCAGCTGACCAAGTTCATTCTGCAGAAGCCAAGCAGAGCAGGAGCATGATGTAGCATGCCGGAACCCAGAGAGTCTGCCATCCCGTCCCTGTAGAACTGAGAGCTGGGCGTTTATTTAAAGTAATGGTGACATTTAGTTTTGCCTGATCTTAACACCCACCTGCTGAGGGGCTTGGGGTCTGAAGTACATTGGGAAGCCCGTAGTGTTAGTAGGATCTGCTCCACTGTTTGAACATACCCAAATGCCTGCAGGATCGTAGCCCATGTTTCTAAGGCAAGGCTGGTGTAAGCAGAACTTGCCCTAATGCGTAACTGGGTGCAGGAGAAAATGCTTCAAGTAAAGAAAGTTCGAATGCATGTTAGAATGCTTTTTGTAATTTCTGTTGTCATTGTGAAGAATTAAGATGTTATTGCTGGTTTGAATGTGAAATATCTCCAAAGGCACATTAGCATTGTTTCTAAGCTATACTTTATTTAAAAAAAAAAAAAAAAAAAGTATTAATCTCTGTAATACCAGTCTCCAGTAACAAAAGGAGACTGTCACTTAGCAGAAATAATTCTATCACAGTGTTACTAAGGGTTTCTGTGATTTTCTATAGAAGTTTGCATTTCTGCATTAAAAATTGTATTAAGGGGGAGGCTAGTTGTTTGCTGCTTGTGAATCAAATGTAGAGACACACAAAGGAGAAGTATGTTCCTCTCCTCCCCACCACATTTTCTGTCATCTGTTTTATCTGGGGTGTCTATCCGTGCGGATGAAGGAAATCAGAAAGAGTGTTAATGAAATTGAGTATGGTCTTTCAAAGCTCAGCCAAATTTCTAATGAATTGATTTCTCTGGGACAAAGCCAAGGTCTTTGTATCATTTTGGATGGGTAGAAGCTGTGCAGTTGTGTATCTGATTGCGTACTGGCATCTCTAGGAGAGAAGAAACCTTACGTATATGAGCGCGGATCATCTGGATATTTATGGCATGGTAACAATGTGTATAAAGATATGATCTGACACATACGTCAAAGTAATTCCTGTTGACTGACTTCAGGGAGAATGCGTTGTAAATCCAGCTCCTTAGTGTGTTGGGGATTCTGATACAAAGGTAGCTGCTGGGGAGTTTTTTCTGTGGCTGCCAAGCTATTTATTTTGCAGTCAGGCTGATTTTCTCTGGTTTTAATTCATGTAAGAAGCTGTAGAAAAACAAATAGAACCAGCAGCCCTCCTTTCCTTTCCCTTTCCCAAAGCAGCTCTCTGTGTGTAGGAAATACCATGCAAATGGCTTGAGTTAGCAGGATGCATCCAGAAACATCATTTTAGTTTCTTGCTTTTTTTTTTTCTTTTAACAAAGTTCATTTTACCACAAAGTACGTCATTGCTGAAACTGAATTTTTGTAAGAACTTTCAACTTTACCAACTTTCCTACCACCAAATACTGAAACTGCTATTTTTAAAATACTTTTTAAAATGTTACGTTGGGTGTTTTTTAAGCCCACAGCTATCAAAGTTTCTTGCTCTACTGTTATCACGGCCCTAGTAGTGATACGGATGTATTTTACGTACTCAGGGGTGAAAATGGTCTTAACTGTTGCAGTGTATGTCTTTTTTGTTCTTCACTGCATGGTGATGACTATGCAAAAAGAGGCACAGTGACATTAATTATTCAGGAAGAAGGATGTTTATCTGGAAGAAGTATATAAGGTGATATTTAAAAGCTGTCCTCTCGAGGTGTTTTCTCTGCGTGCTCTTCATGCCTGTGAGCATACCCTGTTTGCTGCATGCGGTTGCCTTTCCACTTGCAGAAAAAGGTGGACAGCCAAAGGCAATGCAGCTTGGTAACTAACCCCTGTAGCTACGAGTGCTTTCTGTCTTCTGAGTGTGGCAGAGAAATGCCAGCCCATTGGTGGGGAATTGAGGAGCAGGGGCACCCAACTACTTTCCAGGGAGACATGTGGCATTGGTGACAGAGCTGGCTGGGCTTCCCCCAGAACCCTGGCAGTCGGGTTCCTGAAGTAGATGAAATTTCCCCAGCTGAGACTGTGAGGTGTTCGGTATTTTCTTTCTTCATGTTCTCCATGAAATGCAAACTATAATAATAAAGACTATATGGCTCGAGGAAGGTGTCCCTCAGCTTAGCAAGGTGTGGTTTCTTATGGAAAACAATTGCTTCTGAGCTGTTGATGAAACCTAGCAGTACAGGAGAATAAAAGGCTTAACAGGGTTCAGAAGACCTCCCCTTCCATAAATATGCAGAGACATCTGTTACAGTCAGGAGTGACCTGCTGGGTGAAATGATCAGCAGGGGAAACCTGTAGCTGATCAGCACTGCCCTAGCAGGTGCTACTTCAGGCAGCAGGAATTGCTGGAGAGGTTTTCGATGAACAAAGGCCTTTCTGCATGCCGGGAAGAGACACACGGGAAATTGTAACAAACAGCACACACCTATGGTATGTCGTTTATAATCTGCAGCCAGCGTGTAATGTGCATTTCTGTGTCCAGATCTTCACATCCCTAGGTACAGGTATGGTGTGCCTGACAGAGCTGCAAAGGCTTTGAGAAGTACTGACAGCTTTGGAAACCAAACTTCTTAAAGCAGGTTCCCAAACAGAAATGATTCATCACGGTTTAATGGAAAATCTTCAAAACAAATGTATTTAGTATCAGAGTGCATATCCAAAACAGTAATGTAAAACTGTCATCCTAAAGGTTAGGGTTACTTAAGTGAATAATTGAAGTGTAATTCTTGGTCGCCAGTAATCAGCAGAGGCATCATAACATTATAATGTTTTGTAATGCCAGGATGTTTGTATTCCCTGTTGGCGCAAGGTATATTGCATTCTCTCCCCCACTCTCTCTCTCATGTGCTCATCCCTGTAACAAAATTTGTGATTTTGTCTTAAATCTAGATTTGTTCATGTTTTATGGGAACCTTATTTATGTCTTCTGCATAACTTGGTTTTGTAAGGAAAGAATCCGCCTGTTAAGTGGGAGAACTACTGGGCAGGAAACGAGGTGACAAATTTGGGGCTGCAAAGAGGTTGTGATTTGATATGTTGTACGTGACAAATTGCCAGCAGTTCTGAAAAGGCAACGCTCTTAGAGTAACAAGAAATGTGCAAAGAATGTGTAGTAAAGCCTCAGAAATAAAGGAGATAATATTTCAAGATGCTCACTCCGATTCTCATATATATTAAATACTGCTCTTTAATAAAAATTACAGTACAGCTGGAGTACTTGGCTCTGTATTTAATGGGTGCCTCCCGTGGGGATGTGACAGCACTAATAAAGAGACCTTTACGTACCTTAGCAAATCCCACTTCTGTTTTGATAACAACTTTAATAATACATTGGTAAAACAAAACCTGTTCTTTTCTTTCCCTTTGAACAGAGCGTGGATCACACTTCTCGTAAACCTCATCATATTGAGGTTGGGCTAAGATGAGCATAACCAGTGACGAAGTGAATTTCTTGGTGTATCGCTATCTCCAGGAATCGGGTAAATTTCCTGTCTTTCATCACAACTCCAGGTCATAAATGAAATGGGAAAATGGGCTTTTTGCATGGTGTTGCTTTAGGAACGTTGTGTTGAGTGTTTCAGACTGATTAAGTGAGACTAAATATTTCTTGCAGAAACCCGTATTTCTTTGGAAACATAGTTCTGAACCTACTAAAAGTGCAAACATAGGCAGGTACAGAGCAAACATTACAGTTAGGCGAAACAGGGAAATAAATAACAATGTGTTAACAAATGTTTTTATAGAGTTCTGTTGTCAGAGCCAAAGTCGTCTTTGGCAGCACCCAGTGCAAAGCACATTGATTTTCTATCTTTTTTCTTACCTACATGAAATAGTTCTGTCAGATACTTATGAAGTAAAGAAGGATTGTATAAATTAATTTTATACTGGTTGCATGTTGATCCCATAAATGGAAAATGGGGTGCAAACATCTGATGTTCTAGAATTTCATTAAGGTAATTGTGTATGTGGGCTGTGCAGGTGACATCTCATTTCCTTGTCAGTGTGATTCTGTCTTAGCATCACCTCCTAGTGGTACTAGGAAAGTGCCCATGATGCTCTGTCTGTATACATCTCAGGGGAAAAAAAAAAAAAAAAAGAAAGCCTTTAAGAAAGCCTTTTGGAATGAAAGCTGCATCTTTCCTCAAGAAAACAAAAATGGAAATGAAACTTTAATATTTAGGGTCTATTTTGTTTTTGTCATCTTGATTCTACTCTTTGGCTGTAAGAAGACACAGTTCTATTCACAAATTGAGAATTTTCTTGAAAAGCAGAGGTGACAGGAAAGGTAAGAAACACTGGCAAAGGATTTTATAGGCAGAATCCCATTTTGTGTAGGATTAGCCCAGTGCTCTGTGTTGGTTGTAGAATTGACTGAAACTATTTGATGTTTCATATGCCAGGGAAAAAAAAAAAAAAGGCTTTTGAGACAAATATGAAAAATATATGTTCTCACCTCAGAAAACACGAAGCCAGCTTTGGAGTAAGCCCTCCAGCCCTGGGAGATGTCTTGGATAAGGGACCAAAATCCCAGCAAGTAGAAGATACTGGGTCAGCCTCCTTCTGTTGGTCATTGTAACTGCAGTTCGTTAGACATGGTATTTTGATTTCTCCTCTCAAGGCTATTTCAGCTCTGGTCGCCCAAATCCATATGCAAGGAATTTGCAGTGAAATTGAAAAAAAGATTTGTAATACTTTTTCAGAATTTGGTCTTTAAAACATTCAAGATCCCAGTGCTGGCCCATGTTAGTAGCTGTTTTCTCACATTGTGTTCTTCTCTGGAGTAACACAGCTTACGAAAAAAAGCCATAGCATGCAACTAGATGAAGGAAAGGTAGGGACTAACAAAACTGAAATTTCATCCAGAAGTTGTTTATTTTAAAAAATAAGCAGTTGGGTACTGCACTGGAAAAGGCTTTTAAGCATTACAGTGTTGCACAGATGGACGTAATCAGAGCCTGAAGCATCCTAAAATTGTTCTGCGTTGTTATATTTGTGTTGTAGGAAATTCTACATAGGTCAGTAGATGGATTAGTGTTGTGTAATGATTGAGAAAGAGGCTTTACAAAGTCAGTCAAGAATGGTGGTATCAGCCAAATGTCAGGGTAAGTTCTTCTGGGTGATGCCTCTCCCACAAACAGCTGCTTTTGCCACTTCAGGGAGAATTTCACATACAAATCTTCAGTTTAGTTGCAATTTGTACTACTCTTCTTATGTAAAGGGACAAATGTTTTTCTCACTTAATCCACGCAAACTAAAGACATTCACAAAAGCTTTATATTTCCACTACTTTTGTTGTGTTTTACCCATGTAGAAGAGTAGAAATTGAGGTTAAATACTTGAATATGCTTGAAACTGAGCATATTGAAATCTAGGTGCTTTTAACAGATACGCCTTACAGTTTGCAGGTAATTCCATTCAGCAAATAAGAGCTATAAGCAATGATGAATCCACTAATCTATTTAAAGAGCTTCTCACAGTCATTTTAAATCTTCTTTCATACTCTCTCACGGATTTTCCATGGAGATTTTTATATCTTTATTTTCAGATAAAGTAGGGAAATGACAGAAGTTGTTATAAAGCATCTCTCCTTTACACCTGCTGATATAAATGCCCTAAGATGAGACAGCAGGTAAGAGATATTCTGAATCAATAGCTTCAGAAATAAGGCATGCCAGATTTATAGGGCTAGTACTTAAATACAGTTTAAGTTCAAACCTCTACGGTTCAAGGAGTTTGCCAAAACCAAGGTTATTAGGTTAATTATGTTTACATTAGCTGAACCTCAAGCCTGAAAAAATTATATTAAGTATAGCCATAAAAGTTGCTTACACAACCATACAAATGTTCAATTTTCCTTTTCAGTTATCTCTTCTTTAATCTCATCCTGTAAAAATTCTAGACTTTCTCATAAAATGTAGGCAAATAGTGGGAGGAAGAAAGAAATGACAAAAAGAAGTATATATGGCTGAAAAACTGTGTAAAAAGCAAACTGTACCTGTAATATTTCAAGTGTTTTGCAGCTAGAAGGCACAGAAGCTCTCGAGATAATTTGAAGCATTATCACAGCAAAAATACTGATGGGTGCTTTTACACTTCATTATGAAAATGCTTGCAGGTCATTCTGACAGAAATTCAGCTCTCCTAAAATTGAAGTTCGAAATGAAACTCGGTAATTGTATTGTCTTTCTTAATTCTGTGTCAGACTAGAAAACTTGCACAGGAGAGTATTATTAGAGTTGAGCTGTCTAAACCATTACTGCTGCTTTTTAACAAATCTTGGCATACTAAGGGGAGTTCCAGTGAACTGGAAAGAACAAATGTTGTGCCAGAATTTTTAAAGGTTAAACAAGATGATCCAGGTAACTATAGGTCAAGTAAAATCACTGGAAAGCTGAAACCAGATACCATCAACCAAAAATAAAGAGATGACAGCATATATAATACCAGCCAGCAAGTTTATATGAGCAACAAAAATTACCAAACAAACTAGGTACTAGCTTTTTCCAAGATCACAAATTACAAAGATAATTGTGCTGACAATAATATACTTAGAATGCTTTATGACGCTTAGGTAGTCTTGTTGACACACTGTGGTTGAAAACAAAATGAAGTGACACTGTAAAATTGGTGTAATCCAAGGTTATCAGGTGGATTAAAAACCGGCCAACAGAAACATCTTGTAAAGCGATTGGAGATGGGGAAGATTCATCTCCAAGGTTGCTTCCAGAGCAAACTCACAGGAATCTGTTCTTGGCATGACACTGCTCAATAGCTTTGTTAGTGACCTGGAAGGAAATATAAAACGCTTCTTGAATACATTTGCAGATGGCACTGTATGAGTTCTAGTGACTGGTCATGTGGTTCAACAGAGAAAAATACAGACAGGGAAACTGCTTTGAGTCCTCTGCTGCTGGAGAAGATGCTGCCTGGTCAACTGATAGTGGAGTAAAATCTCTTCAGTACAGGACAGGGTTTGGACAGGTTAAGGCTCTACTTGCTTAGCTGCATCAAAATAAGTAAATAAATGCATGCCTTTTCACATAGTGCCTGTCTCAGGGCTTAGCTGTGCCCAGAAAAAGAAGCAGGGCATCAGGCATAATTTCCATTTGAGCTGTCTCAGTTGAAGATGGCGTAGGAACTCTACCACTGAGGTGGAGAAGTGTCTTTATTTCCATGGTAGGAACACGTAGGCCCCTCTTCCTGAGCTATAAAGGAGTGTTCAGTTTCAGATTGTTAATCCTTATCCAAAAGCCGAGTCCTGCTTCAGGTTCATCCTTTTTTCGAATGTGCGCTTCTTGGCACACAATTTGAAGTGGCCAAATTCTTCAAAATGCCAAGTACTTCCAGAAGTCAAACTCTGAAAATCAAGTTGTATTTCTTTGTAAGTGTCTGGACTCAGGCACCACCTCCAGGTGAAAATGTTGGCCTCGGTTTCTGAAGTCAGGCTTAGACAATGTCTGCGCTAGCAGCGTTTGACCAGTGGAAGTACAAGTACACAAATGCCGCTGGGGTGGACATGTTTATACCAGCAAAGCAGGGGTGTTGACAGAAGTGAAACAAGCTATATCGAAGGCATGGTTTTGCCATCCAGATGGTATTGGTTCAGGTTTGCACCTCTTCAAACTGCTGAGAATCATACTTTGCCAGCAGCCATCTTCACCACTGACATACTCCTTGGTGTTTTTTTTTCTGAGTGAAGGACTGTGGTTCAACAAAACCATATTGAATTTAGAATGCAGAGATTTCCCATTCTGCTTTGTCTGCCCAAGACAGAAGCAGATAGCTATTTGTCTTCTGGAATGAAGGGCTGAGCGGTACGGTGGGTGTAACCAATACGCAGTAACAGCCTCAAAGAGGATTGAAGCAAGGGGAATGGCAAAACTAAGACGCATCAAATCATTCACATACCTATAAATGCAAACTGTGATTCCATCTGTTGAGTGACAAATCCTATCATAGATTCAAATGCTCCAATTAATTACCTTCCCTATCCAGCCCAACTTGCCAATTCAGTTATTAAAGCTTTTTCAGATTTAGTGTTTTGGACGTATTGATTGATTGATTTTGACTGATCAAATTGTGTTCATTTTGTACCACTTACATGTATCTTGCAGCATAAAATCTTTATCTGAAAATGAGCTCTCCATCTGTCTGTGGCTTATACTACTCTCTTGTAGGACATTTATTGTGGTGGATGTCTGGCAATGCCTTGTTAGAGTTAAGGTTGCATAAGTTTCCATTTTCACCCATACTTTCACTGTTGAGTTTGAATTTTTCCATGTTTTCTGACATACCCTTGATAAACTATTCCTCAGCGTACAGTAGTACCGTGTCCAAGCCAACAAGAACACTGTCAGGATGCTTGTGCTAAAAACATGTCAATTAAATTTACAGCAGCTAAACTGGGACAATTTACCCTTACACTTCAGTTTTGTCATTTGTTTTCCTTCCAGCTGTATGAATTAAAGCTGCTAATAACATAGTTGTTTTCCCTCTGTAGATTCAGGGTGACAGCATTGAGTTGGTCTGTTTGGTTGCTGTTTGATGCATTTTCCTAGAAGATAAGATCTTCTCCCAGGTTTTAAGCATAGGCTCAAAGGCAGCATACAATGTGAAGTGTTCCTGTGAATCATAGCACAAACTGCTTTCAGAGTTAAACATGTGCAAGCAAGGGTCTGTCCTGTTAGCCACATCCAGCTCATCTTACTCTCATTCTTTGGAAATTGTAAGTGACATGGATATTCTGAATCTTCTGGGATTTCAGCACTGCAGTCTCGTCCAGCTGGGTGCTAATAGTTGGAATAGTGCTACGTTATATTTTTTCCAATGCCATTTACAATTTCTTGAAAAGGAAATAATAAAATTTGAAAGAAAATATCTTCTTTATAACTCATTCTTTTTTTAAAGAAACAACATTTCATACAAATTCTCAACAAAGTATCACAGTTTGCACAAGTACCTTCTCAGACAGTAAGAAACAACTGAAGTTTAATATTCTGTTCTTCTGAATTTGTGCTTTATGCAGCAGTCTTTACTTACATAAGCCTATGATTTTTTGTTGTTGTTGTTCTGTGAAGTCCATATTTTTTCTGTGAGGTACATTTACAGTAATTTAAACAATTGTGTATAGCACAGTGTTCCTGAGTCACAGATGTGAAAAGCGTATGAAAATAGTTCAGCTTAAGCATAGCATAAAATATTGGCATATATAGGTCAGCTAGATTTGCTTCAAAGCTCACTGCTTCCTTTGCATAGGGAGGCTGCTGCTAGTTAGAAGGGGAATATACTGTGCGTGGGTTTTGCTTAAATTATTAAATAATACTCCTTGAAGAATAATTCATTAGAAGAATGAGGCACTTGGTCAATAAAGGCACTTGGCCAGTGTGATAATAAAAAAGAATAGTGTGAACCACTAATAGAGTCGGTGAATAATGATTTTTCCTTTTTCTCGTCTCCTCTCCACTGGTTAGGATCAAAGGAGAGTTCAGGCTGCATGGTATTCAGCACTTCACAGAATGAGAGAACAGTTAAGGTTGGAGGGAACCTTTGGAGATCATCTAGTCCGACTCCTCTGCTCGCAGCAGGGTCAGCTCGAGCTGGTTGCTCAGGGCTGTGCCCAGCTGGGTTTTGAGCATCTGCAAAGATGGAGAGAGTGCTTAAGCTCCCTCGAGCAGCCTGTTCCAGTATTTGGCCACCATGACATTAAAATATGTTTTTTTTATGTTTAAATGGAATGTCATGGGTGTTTCAGTTTGTGCCCTTTTCCTCTTGTTCTGTCACTGGGCACCACTGAAAGCACCATCCTCTTTGCACCCCTCAGGCATTTATACATGTGGATGAGATCTCCCTTAGCTTATCTGCTCCAGGCTGAGCAGTCCCAGCTGCCTCAGCCTTTCCTGGTACACAACGTCCTCCAGTCCATTGGTTGTCTTTGTGGCCTCTTGCTGGATGCTCTCCAGTGTGTCCCCAGAAGCAGAGTCAGCACTCCAGGTGTGTCACCAGCACTGAGGAGAGGGCAGGGACCATCTGGGCAAATCAGCAGGGATTTGCCCAGAGAAGCTGTGGATGCCCCATCCCTGGAGGCATTCAAGGCCCTGGGCAGCCTGATCTGGTGGGTGGCAACCAGCCCACAGCAGGGGGGGTTGGAACTAGATGATCTTTAAGGTCCTTTTCAACCCTGGCCATTCAATGATCTCCATCAACCTGCTGACAACGCTCTTGGTGGAACAGCTTAGGATGCTGTTCATAGAATCATAGAATCACAGAATGGTTTGGGTTGGAAGGGACCTCAAAGACCACCTAGTTCCAACCCCCCTGCCATGGGCAGGGACACTTCCCGCTAGACCAGGTTGCTCACAGCCCCATCCAGCCTGGCCTTGAACACTTCCAGGGAGGGGGTGTCCACAACCCCTCTGGGCAACCTGTGCCAGTGTTTCACTGTCCTCACAGGAAAGGATTTCTTCCTAGTAAAGAATTTCTGCCTATTTGGCCTTTCTTCCTGTTGGCTTTCTGTGCTGCAGGGGTGATTGCTGGCTCAGGTTCAACTAGCCCAGCCTCCTGCTCAAAGCTGGGATCCTTCAAAGGTCTGTTAAGGCACCTGTACGTGAAGGTACTGTTGGACAGGATAGTCACCTGGAATGCTCTTGAGGCTGTGTACATGGCTGTGCTCTAAGGGTAAGGATGGAGACCTTTTATTTGCTGAGGGTAAAATACATCCTTGAAATGACATCCTGCCACCCAAAGATAAAACAGACATTCTAGTGTTGTTCCAGTAACCGTCTGTGGCTGCGTTATTTTTGTCTGCACACGTATTGTCGCTGACTCTGGGGCCACGGGTGTTCTGCCTGTGATGTGCGCTGAGTGCAGTTCATAGACGAAACTCAGCTGCACTGATGAAAAGAAGCTTGTTTATCTGCTTAACTTCTGTTTGCACAGGTACTTTTTGCCAGTAAAACTGGCAAAAGAATGTACTTTTTAAGGAAAAGCATGAAAACTAGGTGTTTGAACCCAGCCTTGAAGTTTTTGTGCCTTAATTTTCTTGTTTGAAAATTAGGTTAATAGTGTGCATGGTACCTCACAGCAGACAATAAAAGGTTATAGTCCTAAAACATATTGGAATCCTTTGGAGGGTTACAGACTATTACAGGTGTGGTAGTAAAGTATTTAACAGTATTTTTCTATTATTTTAAAGGAACTACGTGTGAATTTATAGGCAGGTATATATCAGTTGAATAGATGCATCTAAACAAAGTGTGAATGAGATTCTAATGGTATATATTATTCAGGAACTGGTGGTAAGACTGAGGGCAGGAATTCTTTCACCTTCTCAGCTGTATGATGGTAGGCTTTGGAGCAATACGAAATCCGATTTTCATTCTCTTGGTGTAACACAGGTCTGATTTGCGGACATGCAGCCTGTTTAAGCCTATAATCCAAATCTCGGATCAACTGGAAGTTGGTTGTAGAACCAGCCTTTGTGACCTTTCATGAATTACTTGAGAGAAGTAACAGCCATGGTGTTGTTCTAGGAGTGAATATGCATGGTAGTGATTCTTCTGTATAGCAATGCTTGAGAAATTGGGCAAAACCAGTTTTGGTTTAAATAAAAGAATTTCCTAAAAGTCACCCAGAGTTAACATTCCTATCTAAAGTGAAACTGTCTGTTACTATGTATTGCTTGCAATGTAACGTAATATCTATAACCCCCTGCATAATATCAATGTTGGGAAAAAAAAAAAAAAAAGGGGGTACTTTCAAAAGGATATAGGGGTTTTCACTAAACTGCCACCATTTTTTATTTTAATTTCTCTCCTGCCTTCTGTAGTTCTTTTAGTTTAGAAAGGAAGTGACTGTCTGATTCCAGAAACAGTGAGGCTGATTCTGAATGTGAAATTATGCTTCATAAAGGGAGGATGGATGACTGCTGAAGAGACAGATCCATTTCTCGAATAAGAACTGTGTTATTATGCACAGTTACACACTCTGCTAGTAATCATTTGTTCTCTTTGCAAATACTAAGTAGATTTTAAGAAAATCAGGGTCAGTATTAGAAGACAACCAGCTTTATTGGGCTGCTGTTCCAAAAACATCTTTTTTAATTATCGAAGCTATAGATCTCAGGAAGGATGAAGCTGGTAGGTTAAAGGTAAATACCTTTGCCAACTTGCTTTGAAGATAAGCGAATTGGTTGCTAAGCTGACAGCACCTCTGTATCAGGTGAAACGTTGTGCTAATCCAGGTCCCATTGTGCACTTTTTTGATAGAACAGTGGATACTGGCAGTATTTGATAGTTGGCTTCCCAAAATCCAAATTCCACAATGGAGAGGAAAAAGTATTTTTATGACTACAGAGGCTATTTGTTTTGTCCTATTTGGTTCTGGTTGTTCTTTCGAAAGAATGTAGTAAGCTGTATGATGGCCATTTTTATGTGTGTTTGTATGCACAGGCTTAAAGTTTTGTGACCAGATATCTACATACGCACGTATAGGCAACAATTCTGAATGTTTTGAGGTACAGATCAAGCAGTCCTTTTGAAAACTTCTTTCTCTGTGTCTTTTACCCCTGTTGCATAATAGCAGCAATATAAATGCCGTGTAAGAAAAGCAATAGTTAGTGCAGAATTTTGTAAGTTCCTGTGAAGGAAAAAAATACACTGAGTATCTTGTTCCTTTGCCATCTGCAAAACCCTGCTTAGTTGGTATTTCCTTCTAGATCCCTCAACAGTTTTATAAACGTGGCTATTTTCATTTTTCTTTGGCCCGAAAAAGGCCATGCAGTGCTGGGTCTGAGACGCTGAGCAAACACAGCAATTTGAAGTTAGGCAAACATACCTTTGTGAGTTTATTCCATAGCCCAGATTTTTGTTCTGGTCACCTACCTTCCTGTTTTTTAAAGCTGACATAAATACAGTATCACAGCAGTACAGGGATACTAAGAAAATAGGGTAAGTGTTACACATTGTCAGTGTAGTGCTTTTCCTGATGGTTGGCCAGGCCCAGAGAAGGAGGCTGCATCTGCAGCTCTGCAGTTTGGCTGATAACCTGCCTGCCAGGGGCTGTCTGCCCGTGTGGCTGTGGCAGTTACAGATCACACCACCTCGCATCTCTGGCCAGCACAGCTCCATCAGGACTCCATGTGTAGCGGCCATCAGCAGAAACCAACCCGGCGCTGAGGTGCCTGAGTGCCCTCTGAGCACCAGCCACCGCGTCCTTGCTTGCAGGTGTATATCACAACTGAGAAAAGAATTTAGCTCACAGGAACGAACTGCAAACTATACGTGACTGTGAAGGTCTCTTACATGAATGTGATCCTTCCAATGGTGCACGTCTCTTTGGTTGTTTGGTTCCATGAACGGGGCTCAAAGATAATAGCATCCCTTTAATTTAGAAGGAAAGGATTTTATTTTATTTTTTTTAGTTGCCCTTGTAAGTTACTTCAAATCCTGTCCATAGTTGCTAGGTCTGTGTTGACATTTATTTGCAGTTGCCAGCCTATTTGCACAGAGAGAGTGAAAAAGGGGGATTATTTCATACCTTGTTTTCAAAAGATTTTTTGAAATTCGTCTTTCCATTGCTCATGTTCTGTTTTCTGTCTGTGTCGTATTTCTCTTTTTGTTAATTTTCAGTGCTCAGAAAGACTTAAACAGTGAGAGCCAAGTATTGCTCATCAAAAGATCATTTCCAAGTAATATTAATCTTTTCCAACAGATTTTCCTGCATGAAAAAGAAAGAAAGAAAAAAAAAAAGTATTGCCAAAAACATTCTTTGGCACATAATAAAATAAGTTTTGGTAGCAGGCATTTACTCTGAATTCTTGCCAGAAGATGAGCAGGTCAGATATCCAAGAAAAAAGGGTGTAACATTTAATATTAGTGAATAATTGCTTATTCAAAACTTGGGGTGACCAGGCACATGATGGTTTTGGCAACTGACATAAGCTACAGTTTTGGATCGTTTCTTTGTATTTCGCAGGGACTGTGAAAGAACTTGTAATACAGGACACATTTCCCAGGGCTCTGGAAATAATTAGAATCATTCAGCAATCCTAATCTTACAACAAATACACAGGCCCTATTGTTCAGCTGATTTTTCTAAAAATATATTTCAACTGCAGTTCTTATTTTAAATTGCTAATGTGTGTCCTTGTTAAGCCCTTTATGTAATTGCAAAGGTAAGTCTTCAAAAATAAGCAGACACTGCCAAAACCAGAGAGGCACTCTAGGATATATTACAGAGAAAGAAAAAGCTCACTGAGGAGAAGAATCTCAGACTACTGTGAATAATAAACAAGATGTGGCCTAGGATTTTTACCCATGTATTTTTTAACTGTTTGTAGGATGTTATCAGTGGCTGTAGGCATGAAATGATAGTAACTGCAACCGAACATATTTTGGAGAAAGCATTGTCCTCTTTGTAAAAGCTCTGTGTTGGTCACAAGGGTTCTACGTTCATATTTTTATGTCTGTGGTGGTTTCACCCTGATGGGCATGTAACCTCCACCACAACTACTCTCACTCTCCCTCCATAAAGGAATAAGGGGGAGAAAATATGATGAAAGAGGGCTTGTGGGTTGGGATAAGGACAGGGAGATTGCTCGTGAATTACCGTCACAGGCAGAACAGACTCAGCATGGGGAGGTTAATTTATTGCCTATTGGTAACAGACTAGAGCAGTGAGAACTAAAAGCAAACTAAAAACACCTTCCTCCCCCATCAACTTCCCTCCTGAGCACCACAGGGCAACAGAGAATGGAGCCTGTGGTCAGTCCCTAAGGCTCCGTCTCTGCCGCTCCCCCATGGCCCCTCTGCCCCTGTCCCTCGCGGGGTCCCTCCCACGGGTGCCGTCCTTCCTGAACTGATCCCGTGTGGCCTTCCCGCAGGCTGCAGCTCTCCCAGCCCTGCCCCAACACGGCTCCGTCCCTCGGCCTCCACCGTTCAGGCGCTGCCCCAGCCCGGGGCCCCACGGGCGGCAGCTCCCCCCGGCCTCCTGCCCCACCGCGGGCTCCTCCCCACGGCTGCAGCTCCGGCCCGGGGCCTGCTCCTGCGGGGGCTCTCCACGGGCTGCGGCCTCCTCCAGGCCACCTCCCCCTGCTGCCCCGCGGGCTCCTCCACGGCTGCACATGGAGATCTGCTCCTCGTGATGCCCGTGGGCTGCAGGGGGACAGCCTGCTCCTCCACGGGCCTCTCCCTCCTGGGCTGCAGGGAGCTGCTGCTTCGCGCCTGGAGCACCTCCTGCCCTCCTGCTGCACTGACCTGGGTGCCTGCAGGGCTGCTGCTCTCCCATTTCTCACAGCAGTTTTTTCCCTTCCTTAACTCTGCTCTCCCAGAACACAGCCAGCATTGCTCATGGCTTAGCTCTAGCCAGGGGTGGATCCCTTTTGGAGCAGCTGGAGCTGGCTCTGATTTGACATGGGGCAGCTGCTTGCAGAAGCCACTCCTGCAGCCCCCCTGCCACCAAAGCCTCGCCACATAATCCCAATATAATGTCTACATAATTATATTTAGACAGAAATGTAAGGTGAAGCGAGGATGGGGATGCATGCTATGTTTGTAGTTCACACTCAGTGCATCCCTATAGAAAGGGAATTCCTGGACTGCAAAATGGTAGCTGCAGTCAAGTAGAGTGAAGAACATTGTTGGGTTCTATTGGGCAATGGGCAAGAAATGATGTAACTTACTGCAGGAGCTAGATGAGCATCTGTTTAGCCCAAAATCAAGAAAATACAATTGTTCTAAGTTAAATTGTTTGTTTCTGGTTTTGCAATCAGAAGTTGTGTACTTACATGAACCTTCAAATGTGGACTCAGTGATATGTTCTTTGTTTCTCTCTACTAACTAATCTAGACCTTCTGAAGTCCTAACTGAGCATTAAATGTGTGTTAATTGTTCTTATGTAATCTGTGTTTGGAGGAAATTATTTTGTTAATGCTCCTATTTCACTGTTCTTTAGCAGAAGTATTTTAAACTGCAGTGGCAGGGCTGTGATTTATTTCAGGTCACCACATTGCACCATTCTTCCCTTCTTGCTTGGATGGCATTCCCAAGACCCAGATGTCAAACTTGGGAAGGTCTTTTTCCACTGGTTGCATCTGTTTTCTTTGGCAAGTTCAGCAAGCTTTGGAGTTACTTTGGTTTGGTGTCATGGTAAAGCTGCCAATGGGACTTTGTGGGGACATCTTTTCCTCCTGTATGCAATATACTTTTAACTCATTACGCAGTGGAATGTTTCTGCTTGGTGTGTCTAAATCTGCCAGGAGTTTTGCACTTGTGCCCATTTATGGTGATAAAGCTGACTTTCCTTTACCCCATCACAGCCATCTTTCTTTCCTTACAGCCTGTACAGCTGCAGACAGCTCTTAGATACGTTCCATTCTTGCATGTATGTCACATCAGTAGAAGTCTCAGCAATAGTGCCAGTTACAAGAGTAACTCAAGAAAACAGGCACTCCTGCAGTCAGAAGACTGAGGTCGCCAGTGAATCACATTGTAGCAGTTGTATGTTGGTGCTGCTGAGCTAGAAGTTTTAATCATTTATACATCCTTGCTTATTTTTGTGCCCTGTACTTGCCAAATACTTTGTAAGAGAACAGGGTGTTACTTCAGAGATGAGAATTGGAAGAGTTCGGATGTGGAATTTCCATGAAGAAAGACAACACAGTATTAGAGAAGTCAATGAAATAAGATGTGTTGATTATTTAACAGTGCACCTGGAGATAGTTAAATTATTAAAGAAAAAGTAGGAGTTGACAGATAGTTTATGCTTCCTTTCTTTTTTTTCTTTTTTTTTTTTTTTTTTTTTTTTTTTTTTTTTTTTTTTTTTTTTTTTTTTTTTTTTTTTTTTTATTGTTTTTTTTTTTTTTTTTTTTTTTTTTTTTTTTTTTTTTTTTTTTTTTTTTTTTTTTTTTTTTTTTTTTTTTTTTTTTTTTTTTTTTTGCCCTACACTATCTATTTGTTAAAGTAATAGCATCACTAACTTAGTGAGTTCAGGAAATCAAGCCTAGAATCCTTGCATTTTTAAAACCTGTCTGGACTGCTTGAGTGAAAGAAATAGGAAAATTTGTTAAAGGAAATGACACAAACCTCCGTATGAAATCTCACTGTTTTCCTGGACTCATGCTGTGCATTAGTTATTCAAAGATTTGTAAGAATGGGTTATTACTTCTACTCAGTGTTTGGATAGAAGCTTTCCTCATTCAGATGTCTGAGATACGTGTCAAAGGCATTTTGATGTTCATATTTCTTTATTTTCTGTTTCATTCTATGTTAACAAATGGTTCAGTGAAGAATCACATAGTATGAATAATTATATCAAATAACTTAGGGACAAAGTATGTGTTTTTTGGTAGAAAAAATTGAACAGTATATTAAGTAAATTTACTAGGAAAAAAAAAACATTTCATTCATAGAAAGAAGACTTGCGCAGTGTTCAGTGGACAGCTGAACTGTTGCTAATCAGGCAGTCCTGACTGAAATACGCCAGACGGCGTTGCTTCCACAGACGCTTTTTGTCACTCTGCTCACCTGCACAAACGCAGCTGTAGGTGCTGTAGCTATTGCACTATAAGATCGCAGCTTAAACAAGACTGCTTTTTACAATGATAAAGGAGTCGGAAAATGAAGGGAGCACTTAGGGAATGTCAGTCAGCTAGATCTATGATCAAGTGGCACAGAGAATAGGCAGCAGCACCTCGTTTGTGTGCTTAGCCCTCAGAGCAGGTGAGGCACATCTCCAGAGGAGACAGGGCTTTCTCTGGGCTGCATGGGAGCCCAGCTAGCTCTCTTTCCTGTGCCTGTGTTTGGTAGGCATCGCTGCTCTGAGCCAAGTGTATAGCAAACAATTAAAGTTATGTAGCCTACAGATCAAATCAGCACACAAAGAACAGCATTTTGTTCATTAAAAACTCGTCACTTTATGATCAGTGTCAAATACGGTGTTACAGGGAGGCCATTTTTAACTAAAAAAGGAGCAGCCAAGGCAAAAAAAAAATCCTCTATCGTCTCTATTTTTGCAGCTACAGCAAAACCTATCAGTAAAATCTTGCAAAACAGCCCTACATATGCATTTTTTGGCACTGCCTAGGGCAAGAATTCCCAAATGATGGTGTATGTACCACTAATAGTATATACAGACACCTCGGCGTGGGAAGAGAGAGAGCACAGAACCAGGATCTGTTATCACTGTCAGTACAAAAGTCGAGGGATCTCTGAATGACAAGTGTCACTCACTTTTCAAGTCAAAAGCATTTGCATAACTTTTTGTTTGGTGGGGTTTGTTTAGGCCATTTTTCTGCATTTGTTATGTCCTCAATGCTTTTATGCTCTGTAAAATGTGATAGGACAGAGGGGAATGGTTTTGAACTGAAGGAGGGGGATTTAGGTTAAATTGAGGAAAATCTTCACTGAGGGAGTGGTGAGGCCCTGGCACAGGCTGCCCAGAGAAGCTGGGGGTGTTCAAGGCCAGGCTGGATGGCGCCCTTGGCAGCCTGATCCAGTGGGTGGCAACCAGCCCATGGCAGGGGGTTGGAATTAAATTGTCTTTAAGGTCCCTTCCAGCCCAAGCCATTCTGTAATTCTATGAAAATCTTTCAAGACCAACCATCCTCCAGCTGATAGATCACCTCCCTTTAAGGTGATCATACAAAGTTCTGCAGTTAATCCACTGTTCATTTGGATGTTTTTTCGTGTGCAGTAATGTTTTACTCATTGTATGTAGTTCGATGGTTCATGTTTTCCCATCTTTTCTCTAGAGTGATGCAGGAAAGTCCTGGAAGCCATCCTCTCCAGCCTGCTGAATGATGCCATTTAGGTCACTGGCCATGTCACTGCTCACTGGTACAAAACCAGTTCCAGCATGTGGCCATGGTCCTTCCCCTTTGGCCCTATATTTTCATATATTTAACGTAAAAGCTGAGAGTCTCATTGCATTTGTCCTTTTCACTACGTTAAGACATTACTTACTGTTTCTGTTTGGGTGTAAATTAATATTTTACAGAGTGATTATCACTGGACTGACAGAATTTATGATAAATGATACATATGGACACAGATTTGCAACTTCCTTCTTTCATTTGTTTCACTGCTACTGCAGCATTTTCAGTCTTGGGCTCCCGGAATGGCATACTGTCCCTGTCACATCCTCCCCTAAGACTGCCGTTTGCAGAGCACGTTCTCCCGCTGTTCTCTCTCCCTGACTGCCTTGACAGCCTGCACAGTCACCGAGGGGGCGGTGTGCTGGTTTCTTGGCTTTGCGCTGCCTCATGTGGTTTCATGAACTTCAGAAGGAGGGCCAAGTTAACGTTTGTAACACAAGCATTTAAATAGCTAGCATTTGGAAGAAACTTGCCTTTGTTTTAACAGAAATCACCTTTTTATAAGACTGAACAGTAAAGAGCTGCAACATCGCTATATAATTCGGTGTACTCAAACACGGAGCCCTGAAGAGAGCTGATAACATCTGGTAACTATAAAAGTAAAGCTGAAGTGATTTTTCAGTGTTATCAGAAACCTGATGTGGGTACAGCATCATTCGGGGGTTTCTTAACCATGTGTGTGACTTTTAAAATCAGTGTACTTCCAAGTGTTATATAAATCCTATGGTAACACAAGAAATCGGGAGATAATTAGCTATTGGTTGATTGGGTGGTTGAGTTGTTTCTTTGTGTTTGTTTTTCTTTTAAATACCATTGTATGTTCGGATTTTTCCAAGACGGGTGAGGAACACAGTGTCCAGCAGCACCCACTCTGCTAATTTTCAGTATTTGGATCTTACCAGAAAAGATTTTGGGAACATATGTCTCAATTGCTGGAGACATGTGAGTGAGATTGCTGTTTGGTGACAATGTAGCCAGGGGTTTTTTGTTTTGTCATCTCACCAGTGCTTTGGTTAAGAGTTGCTTGCCATGGAGAGAAACAGTCAAATGAAAGGATTCATTTCAGTAACACAGCCAGGCTTTGTGCTAAGAGGTTCCTTTTCTCGCATGCAGTCAGGTGAGAGGTCTTGCACTTCAAGGACGTGGTAACTCAGTGCTGGCCAAAGAGGTTAGCCGTATGCCATGTTAACCTGTCTGCGGCACAGATGGGACTTGAAATGAGACGTGACAGCAGCCAGCAAGAAAGGTCTGTGGGATACCAAATGCAATAATGACACGTGCAAAGTCATAGTTAAAACTAAGGCTGCAGTAGGTCCACAGTAATGGTTTTCCTTTTTTTTTTTTTTACCACCTTCTATAGGTGTTTATTGTTTGCCATTTTTGTGCTGCCTGCCTTTTGATCAAATAATCAGAGACCATTTTACAAAATAATGAGCTGCCAATTCGCAAACTAGCTGCTGTCTCTTTTAGTAGTGAAGTTCAGTGCTTCTGGACAACAGCTTAATTATCTGAGTCCTCTGCATTTTTAAGTAGATTGGCTGGTTAATCTGTCACGCTCTTTAAAGTCCACTGCTTTTCAAGAAGGTATTATTACTGTTGCTGTTGTTTAATTTAAATACACATAAATATACATCAAGTGGGATCTGTTTCTCTAATTCTGATTAATTGCATGCCCTATATTTATGTATGTGTAGAGATTTCAGTGTTCAGCGATCAGACCCTAGGTCTCAGGCGGTGTATGCTGAGTGCTTGATTTCTTTCTTGTTGAGGTACCCAGCAATGTGCTTGGATGTTCTGCAAAGCAAATAACAAGGCAAAAACACTGCCCTGCAGATCTATTTTGGATGCAGCAGGAGGTCCAGCAGCTCATAAACTAGACCAGGACATAAAGTGCAAGACAGGGTGAGAGGGGACCAGGGATTAGATAAATGATACTGCAGTTTTTCACCTGTTTTTTTCCCTGTGCTTTGTTTGCATGCCTTGTAATCATTTGTAATTCTCCTCACAGGTGGACATGACACTTTCTAAAAAGTGCCCCAAGCATCCCCAAAAATGGGGGAGTACTAGGAAGGGGTGGTACAGTAGGGAAAGAAGAGGATAGAGGCTGGAAGAGAAGAAAAACAATGGCAAAATAAATTGTGTAGGGGAGAGGATCACAGAGAAATACCTCAATTTTCACGTGTGGGAGGCATTCTGTTTCTTAGCTTGTTTTTGCTATCTATGATGGTAATTGAGCTGGTTGCAAAAAGAGCCTTGAAAACCATTTGAGAGAGAGAGAGAAAGCAATGCTGTGGAGCGAGCCCAAAATCCCGTCCGCCAGCCCACACACAATCGGACATCGCAGTGATAGAGGGGAAATCCCTTAACGGACATAACTATAAATGAAACTACTGTTGACAGGGGGAAGAGGCATAGCTATATTTAACGGAAGTATTTTCATTTGAGAACTGCTTTTTTTTTCTTCTTTCTTCTTTTTTTTCTCTTGTCTGGTCGGCGGAGGCTGCTAGGGCTCTTCCTGTTTGAGACAGTGCATGGGTGGTTTCCCCAAGGCTTTTAATGTTAGATTAATGCTCTGGAGACAGTGTGGTGATAAATGGGTTCCTACAGTTATATCTACATCCTGTGCTCCCTTCCCCCTGCCGCTGCCTGTGCACCGTCAGTCTGCGGCCTGCAGGGCAGGCGGCACTGCCCAGCGACAGAGGCGTGGAGCCCCGACATTCATCCACAAAAACACTCAATTTACAGCGTCATGACCAGTTATTTCTGGGGCAGCAACAAGACTGAAATGATGAAGAGAAAGAAAACTAAATGGTGAAAAGAAAGACTTCGGGCTGAAGGGAGGGCCGCCGAATTGGCTCGTCATCCTCTGTTTGACAGATCCCAACTAATTGCTTTTGCTGTTACTGTTCACTTTCAGAAAATAGGTTTGCAGGAGTGGCCTTTCTGTTGATTCATGTTCGATGGCAGTGCTCTGCATGTCGTATTACGCTCAGCAGTAAAGGTGGATTTGAAACCTCTCCCCCTGCATAAGGGAATGGCTCCCCGCCTGAGCTGCGCCCGTGCCCTGGTTTTTTGCGGCCAGCGCGCTGACAGGGATGTAAGTGCTTAGCTGCAGGAAGCACTGACACGAAAATGTAGAAAGGAAAATGAAGACCTGAGTCATTTCTACTATTAGCTGGACTTGCCCTTGTAGTGACTCGTGTTTTTTCATGTTTGTGTTTTTGTTTTCAGCTGGCCACTTCCCACGATCGCTCTCCCCTATGTGCATTTCTGTGTTTGTGTGGTGCCGGCTGCCCGTGGGGCGTGCAGGGCTGGGGACAGGCCACAGCAGCTGCAGGGCCATCAGCATGGCTCTCCTTAACCTCTGTGGCTGCCTTCTCCTGGTTTTGCTGCAGTGTCATTCAGATCTTGAAGCAGAATTATTTTTAGACCATGAAGGTGTATCTGGCTGGTGCGTTTAGATTTCATGTCATGGCTTCCTTTTCCTGCTCTCAGGTTTCTCCCACTCGGCCTTCACGTTTGGTATCGAGAGCCACATCAGTCAGTCCAACATCAACGGAACACTAGTGCCACCTGCTGCACTTATCTCCATCCTCCAGAAAGGGCTCCAGTATGTGGAGGCTGAGATCAGCATCAACGAAGTAAGTACCCCCACCACCCAACCTCACACCCCTCCCGCACACACTGGGGCTCACCAAGGGACACACCTTGGCAGCCACCTGCACCCACCACCCATCCTCAGGTTGTGTCGATGCCGTGTCCGTTTGTTCCTCACCCCTCTTTTGCCCACCCCAGCAGAGAGCTGAGCAGCTTTGAGGTACAGATTTCAGTTTTTAGCTGTGGCATTGAGGCCTCCTCTGCGTTGCTTAAATGACTTTCACAGTGCTTCCACTACCCAAGTCAACAAAGTGGGTGCAGAGATTCCTGCAGCAAACAAGAAGATGTGTCTGTGTTCACAGTCTTGTGTTTTTCAAGGCAACAGCAGAATTTGACAGGCAAATTCTTCAATGCAGGGTTAAAACTTCAGGTCCCTGCCACCTATCAGAACCCAATGCTGCTGTTTGCAGGCCATGAGGAGCCTGACTAAAAATCCATTGAGGTCACAAAAGAGATTCTTTCTGATTTCAGTGACTTTGGCTCAGATCATCCAAAGACCAAGCACCATCCTGTCACAGACATGCTGCAGCAGTTGTGTGTAAATTCTGATCCTGGCTGGGTCACTGGTTGTCTGTGTGCATTGTGTGAGCAGCCACAAAGTGTCTCTGTTCTCCTTGAACTGCAAGGGGAAACAAAGAGGGCATGTAGGAAAAGACAGTGGTTTTGCCCTGCCAGCCTTAAAGGCGCAATGCTTCAAGAGGGAGTGGAGCATGACAGATAAGCAAGTGCTGCCTTACAAAATATTTACCACAGATAGTTGTATTTGTTGGAGATCCGTAATAAATATTAATGCATAAAAAGCTATTGCTCTTTCCTCTATAGCTGAATGTAATGTGTGAACAACGCCGGTGAGAACAAAGGAATATAAAATAGCGAAAAGGCTGTGTTTGTACTGTGTGGCTTGGAAATGCATTTATTTTTATCTAACATTCTGTATGGCTTTCTTTTTATGACTCAGTACCATGTTTAAGAGTTGTATATATGTTATTTTTTAATTAGGGCAGTGACATTTGACATTGATGCCAAGCTGCACTTTGATGCAGTTGTAATAACAAACCAGTGTGAGGAATCTGTCTCAATTTGCTGCTACTTAACATTTGGCCCTGTGCCTGGTATTAGAGCTACACACAGAAACTTTCACCATTAACAGCACCTATAAGTTCAGGTTGTATGAAAGGTGTAAGGCCATACTCCTATGAATCCAGCTTCAGAATTGGCCCCATTGGAGAAAATAATCTGAAAATAATTGTATTGTCACTGCTAAGATTTATTTTGCTCTCCTAGTAGTTTGGTTCTGTTCAAATACATAGTTACAAGTGCTGTACAGCAAAATAAAAGCCACTCTTTCTAAAGTCCGCATGCCACTAATGGCTACAAATATACTGATGTGTGTGTGTATTTCTTAAGAGTGGTGAGTAATCGTGAGTTTATAAATTAATGTGTATAAAATTACAGTGTTGTTTGTGATTTGTGTAAAGTAAGGACAGTCATGGAAATATTCCAGTGAACAGTTTTGCAGTTAAAAATGTAAGTTGCCAAAATGCATTGGCAAACATTTGTCTTTCATAGTGTAGCAAGGACTGGAGCCAGGATTCAAACAAATGGCTATGGAGAAGTTTACATGAAAAATGTTGAGGAGAAAGAGGTCTTACATATGTCTTCTCTAATGAGTCATTCCTCTTTTTTCTTCCCCGTGAGGAAACAAACATGTAATATTTTAATAATGTAATTGTAAGGGCTAATCCAAAGAATTGTCCAAGAGAAGCACACTAGTAAGCCAAACTGTTGTTCTTCCTGGTTAGTTACTGGTATCTTTTGAAAATGATATTGTTTCCCAGCTGCTTCATCTATCCATATCCAGACCTCATCTCTTTTTCCTAAAACCCAAACCTTTTACTGCTGAGTCTTATTTACTTCAAAGAATTAGAGCAGAGGTTACAGACGGTCAGGAAAATGCCACTGTATAGAGCCTTCTAAAACCTTTTCTGTGTATTTAAAGTAATAGGAAAGTGAAAGTAAAGTAAAGGTAAGCAGATAAAGCAGTTGACCTGAATCTGTATTAAGTCCTGGAAAATAGGCCTTAAAGGTTAACTCAATTGGTTGTTAAACCTGAAGCCTACTGTACAGAAATCAGAATGAAAGCTGTAACTGTTGTTAATGAAACTAGGGAAAAAAAAGGAAAAATGATGGTGAAGCAGTCGTGTGCAGACAGCTACCGCTGGTGGTGCTGGACTGATGAATGCAGTTTAAGAAACCAGTGCATTTGCACATACATCTTGTTTTGTCTGAAGTTTGTTATTCATCTACTGCTTCCATTCATGTGCCCCTGCTAGTACAGGAAGACGAACCATTCAGCCAAGGTCTGTTTGGCTTTGTCGTGGCTTTAACCATTATTCTTTTTTTCAAAATACTAAACAAAGAGAAACTTTCTGTCATAGAATCATAGAATCATAGAATGGCTTGGATTGGAATGGGCCTCAAAGATCATCTAGCTCCAACCCCCCTGCCGTGGACAGGGCTGCCAGCCACTCGCTCACTAGATCAAACTGCCCAGGAACCCATCCAGCCTGGCTTTGAACACAGCCAGGGATGGGGCAGCCACAGCTTCTCTGGGCAGCCTGTGCCAGTGCCTCACCACTCTCTCAGTGAAGAATTTCTTCCTGATGTCATCATTCAGGCAATTTATTTTTCAGACAATTTATTTTTCACAACATAATATTTTTGTGTCTGTAAAGAGTTTAGATGTCTGATTTTTCTGTCGAATTCCAATACATTAGCCATTCGCAGAACAGTACCTTCACACAACCCAGTTTGTTTCTTTATAGCGTTAACTCTTTGCCGACTTCAGTGGGGAGGATCCTGAACCTGCAGTTTGACTTTGGCTCATTTTCCCTGTAGGATGGTACAGTATTTGATGGCAGGCCGATAGAGTCACTGTCTCTGATAGACGCGGTGATGCCTGATGTTGTACAGACCCGGCAGCAAGCATTCAGAGAGAAACTAGCTCAGCAACAAGCCAGTGCAGCAGCAGCGGCAGCAGCAGCAACGGCAGCAACAGCGGGAGCAACGACGACTGCTGTTTCCCAGCAGAACACACCAAAGAACGGAGAAGCCACTGTGAATGGAGAGGAGAACGGGGCACATGCAATAAGTAAGTCAGCCCATGCCGCTGCTTTCCACAGTTGGAGTAGATTTGGTTTTGAATAGCCGTCTTGCACTTAGTTGGTGTCTGTCTCCTCGTTTCAGGAGGATGGGGTACTCAGAAAGATTTCTGAGTAGACATCGCATTTCCTGTCACGATGCTATGTTTTACTGCTGCCCTCTCAGAATACAAAAACTTCAGGTATCTTCAGAATTGCAGGTTGAAGCCAGTGTCATGAAGTGGAGCTGCATGCAGTGTCCTTGGAGCAGGCTATCTAGACTTTGTTAATATTATCAGCTACGAGTGCTTTTAGACATATGATAAAACTTGGGACAAGCTGTAGCCACGGTTGATCATTTTGGCCAAGCTGGGGGCAGATGGGTTCAGAGGCTGGTACCTACAAGCTGTATTGGTATAAATAAAGCAAGGCCAGAGCATAGCCTTGAGCCCTAACTCTCCTGTGATCCATAGCCTCACTGGCACAGTCCTTGGCACAGTTTGGCCTACCCATTCTTATACAGCATGGCCAGCAACAGGCTGGTGGCTCGAATGAGCCAGGAACCACTCCCAGCAGACAGTTTGGAAGTAGCCGTCTTGTTTTGAAGGCACAGAGGAGAGAATTCCTTGCCTTTTTATTAAACAACACCTGCTTATTCACACAGTCTACTGCAGGTATCTATGTGAAGGTCATACCTCCCGTAGACTTCCTTAGTCTGTGGGAACAGTCAGTCCTCATGAGCTCTGAATTCACCTTTGTTTACTGATGGCAGTGAGAGACTGACCTCATTTCTCAGACATCTGAAGTGAGGTGTATATACCTGTGGGTGTAACTAAATCTTGATGCTGTCGAGCAGATGTGATTAATGGTTCTGGTTTCTGTGTGCAAACCATATTAGGGCACTGGCTAACATCTGAAATGAAACCTCAGTTTCCTTCAGGAGAAATTCTAGAGGAACGTGCATGGCAGGTTTTGTAGGAAACCCTAAGAGCTCTTTGGCTTAGGCAAAAAAGCAGGTCAGGAGTGCTGTCATGTAACAGATTTTCTTTGTTCTGTGGTGTAGATGCTTTTATCAGTCTCCATCTTCTCTTTGGCCTGAATAGATTCCTCTACAGGTCAGTGAGAGAAATGCTTTCAAACCAGGTTCTTCTTCAGAGAATTCCAGTTAGACAGGATGGTTTCCCCCAGTAACACTTAAATGATTTAGATTACATTTTTTCTTTTGAGAAAGCAATTTTGAAAGTTCTAAAAATTCTAAAAATACATGGTTTTGTACCATGAAATGTTAATATTCTACTTCCAACCGATCCTTTGTTTTGAAATTGAACTTAGTTCGTATCTAAAGTGGTACTAACAGAAATGAAAGTACTTTTAAATGTATCAAACACTGATTTTTTTTTTGTTGTTGTTGTTGACTCTTCAGTTCATCGGTAAAATATTTTGGGGAACATCTTCCTGTCTCAGAACTGAAAACAAATTCGAAAGGTAGAAAACCAGTTATCAGATCATCACAAGTGCAGAACCTCTCAGTCTTACTTCCCTTTGATCTGAAGAAACACACGTGCTATTGTGTTAAAAAAATGAGAGCCTTTCAGATCAGTTCACGTGTAACCACACTGTAAACCTCATTCTCTCAGATCTGCCGTGATATTATTAGAAATAATAGTTCTCACAGTGGTTTTTAATAGAAGGAGTTTCATGAACAGTTGCAGATCTTTCTTGGAGTATTGAGGAGGAAAAGTCCTGTATGACTTAATATCACCCAGTAGCGCTGTCTGGAGCAGGAGGCAAGAACATGTTGGCGTTGTCCAATGAAGTTTCACAGAGGTAGGAGACGCGTCAGCCAACGAGGTAGGCTACCAGACTGCAAATTTCAAAGCCTAAATGAGACTAAGGAGCCTGCCAGGCAGATCAGTTAACAGAGCAGTGGCAGTGGGAAGACAGAAGGTCCTCGAGGAAGTAGCTGGCCAGCTGGCATGTGTTGCTGGCAGCTACTGTTGTGCCAATTGGCCATCCTGAGCAAAGAGGTGAGGTCTGCAACTTAAGGAGCAGGAGAAATGCAGGGACAGCCGCCTCTTTGATCTGTGTGCCTCCCTTGTCTTGGGAGAACCACATCCTTTCTGTTGGAGTCATTTGGAGGGCATCAGTAAGGTGGTGCAGCACAACTGCAGGCTGAGGGATGCACACAGAACTGCAAAACTGGCGTTCTTACCCTTGAGCAGACCTGTTTCAATGAACTGCAAAAGGCTGCTGATACGGAAGATGTGGGAGAATGCCCAAGCCTTAATTTCCACTGTTGTTGGATTCCAGAGAACTGGCACGTACTGGGATGGTTTGGGGTAGTGTGCTCGTCCTTAGTCCTAGTATGGGATTCACTCACGTCAACCTGGCATGAAAAGGGGAGGTCAGGGAGCAGGTGAAAGAGTTACCTAGTTTACATTTATTCTGACATGGAGTTCTCCTTGACGCTTTCAAAAAATGTCTCCCAAAAAGCGTTAATATATCATATATTTTTATGAAATACAATGAACATAATATGATAGGGTTATTTAATTTAAGAAAGGGAGAGACAGGAAAAATCTAATGCTAACTACAGTTTGAGATGCAGATTTAAATAAATGAAGAAATATATAAAATTGCTACCTTCTTTTGCTTTTTCCTGAGTAATGTTTTCAGTTTTGAGTCACTTTAAAAATTAGTTGAAAGGAAAAAAAAAAGTGACATGTTGAAATTGAGCCAAACTTTGGATTGTTTTCCAACTCAAATATTTTTTACTGTCGTTTGTTTCATTATATTTGCAAGGACTGGCTTGGGTTTAAGAAAAATAAAGCTCTGGAAAAAGGACTGAGCCCAGTTCCTTTATTGTAACTGCAGCCATAAAGAACAACTTCAATGAATGGCCTGTCAAAGATTTAAGTCAAAAAACATTTCCTGCAAAAAGTCAGGGTTAGCACTGGCAAGATCTTATATATATATATATATATGCATATATTAATGTAGTGGGAAAAGAAGAGAGTTGAAATCACTCACTGGTGATATATTTTTTAAAAAATCATAGTTTTTTTGGGGGGAATATAACTTTCCAGTGAACTTATATTTTTAATATATTTGGGTAAAAATATTAGAATACAGTGTAGTCTTAACCAAAGGTGGCCTTCAGAAAATAGTTTGTATCAACAGTGAAGCACAGTCCTCCAATATGCAGCCTGCAGACTTTTTTTTCACCTGTGAAGGTCTGGTGCACTTGTGCAACTTACCGTATCTGTTTTGTATTGCCAGTGTCTGTCTAAGTCTGAAGAGAGCCTGAAGCTGAATCACTGACATGTGACGCTTGCTGTTTATTCAGCAGGACATTTTAAGTTTTGTGCTTAAATGTAACCGTTTAGGTATGAATGTTCCTTAACATCAGTACTTCATTACTGATGAAAAACAGGAAGAAAACACGTACAGTATGAACATCCGCAAGCAATTTCTGAAAGACTTCTTATCTTTCCTTCCCTTTTCTCCTGAACCATCAAAACTGCAGTGTCAAAATCAGTAGTGGAAAGTAATAGGAAATAATTGTGCAGGTACTTCATTGCTCCCAAAGGCCAGTCAGCCTTGCATGCGCTAATGCAGGCATCAGTTGGTCAAGGTTTCTTTTTCATAGCGTGTTTATTCTTTTTTCTTAGTAATCAATAACATTTAAAGTGTGTATCTAGGTTTCTCCATCTGGCCATGTACAAACAGAAACTATTTCAAGTATCCGATGGCCTTGCTCTTATAGCACCTCATAACTCTGGGACCCTGTAGTAAAGCTGTTTCCAAGCTGTCCCTTGCTTTTATTCAGGAGCAAAAAGCAGCTCTGCCTTCAGAACTAGGCAGGTAACAGTAGGATCCTATGTGGTAAGGATAGCAGCATCTCATTTAAATCCTTCAAATTAAAACACTTGAAAGATCTTACTGTTTGATGTAATCCCGCCTTCCAACTCACACTGTGAACAGGACACACATGAATGCATAATAGTTACCATGCTGCTGTTCTTCTCATCAAAGTATGCTTTAAAACTGGTGATTCTTTGCTGTGGTGAGACACAGGAGTTTGAGGCTCTTATCTTCTGGTTGGTTTTAATAGTGCTTTGCTCTTTATTTCCCTGATTACTCACAATATCTTATCAGAGTTCCCAGCTGCTAATGTCAGGCTGTTTCTCGAGTACTAGTATATCCTGACAGTATTACGTTTCTATCGGGAATTATCAAGGACAGTGCTCAGCACAAGGACTCAGCATAGGTGGAGGTTTTACAAACAGGCATCTGTAATGGTTTACTTTTATGCGGCAAGTCCATAGGTAATAAGTGTGGTTAAAAGTGTGCCTATTTTGAGTTAGGAACACCAACTGTAGAAGTATTGAGTTGCTTTCTAATTTTGGTACCCAGTGCTATGTAACTCATTGAACTCCTTGTGACTCTGTGTCATGGCTATGGCACAGACACGGTTTGTAGGGTACCTGCCCAAATGCGCAGTGAGAAGCGCTGCTTATAGGAGTCAGCGTACATTAGGGAGCACAAAGCAGGGTGTTTGAAAGCATGGGTAGAAATCTGGAGATCTTCCTTCCGATGGCAGTTGTGTACCATCACAGTCTGCTTTGCCAGTCAGTGGGCAATAGCTCAACAGAGCATGAGTATCAGGACAGATGGCTGGTTCTGAATGCCATAAACATGTGGCAATAAAGGAGCATAATTATTCCACTTGTGAACCTATGGATCTCCATATGTGACTAAAGAATGACTAACTAGAAGACTTAACCCAGAATGAGAACTTGGATCTTGATCAATCAGAGCAGATCAGCTGGCCAAGGCACGGATGAGATGACACGAGGCTGCCTCTCCGCCAGCCTGCCAGCTGTCTGCTCCTGGATGTGCTTTCTGTGACATGGGCTGCAAAGCTGCATGTGACACCTGCTGCCTGTTGCTGCAGTGTGTTACCTGCCTTCGACTGGTGTCTCGTTCACAGAGGATAATAATCTTGTGTTGCTGCTGGGAAGTCTGGTTTGAGCTGAGTGATGAGAATTTATACTGAAGCAATGAAAATCTGCAGCGAAAGTATTGTTCATGGCGCAAATTGGAATGAGTTGCTGCCCCTAAGAGAAATCCATCATTTAAAATTCACTTTTTTCCTTAAGGAAGTAAAAGAGCTTTGGAAAAACGCAGTGTCTTAGACTGCAGCCTAAACAACCCCAGAACTACAGCATGCAGGGTAGGTGCATCTGTGCATCTGCTGGTGCCTTTGCATGTATCACGATACCCATAGGAAGGGGATCACTCACTGTTTCCCTGCTGTACCTGGGGAATGAGGCCCGTGCTAGGTGCACCCTTCACCTGCGAGTGGCCCTACATACTTCTAAGGGGACGCTGTCTAAGAAAACGGATGTGCTGTACCCTGCTTTTTTAGAAGAACAGCCTAAATCTTTCCTCATACGCCACAATCTGCTACTTGAACACAACTTTAAGTTGGTTTAAATGAAGCCAGCTTCAAGAAAATCTATATTGAAATAAACACCATTTATATCCAAAACTACATACTTCATACAGGATATTTTGGAAAGCTGTTGATTTTGAGGAAATATCATAGCTTTGAATCACCATAGGGAAGAAAATTGAATACTATGACTAGTGACACAGCACAGAACATTATTTGTAGCGTACACGTTGCTTTAAGGCTTCGGGGAGCCAGCTGTTTTTAATGCAGGCCTAACAGCATCTTGCAAACTACTTATTCTGATATATCTCCTTACAGATAATCATTCAAAGCCAATGGAAATTGACGGGGATGTTGAAATTCCTCCTAACAAAGCAACAGTCCTTCGGGGCCATGAATCAGAGGTGTTCATCTGTGCCTGGAACCCTGTCAGTGACCTGCTAGCATCTGGGTAAGACCATGACTGAAAACAGCTGCAGCAATCAGAGTCTATTTAGAGATGCTAGAACTTGAGAGTATATAGAGACTGTTTCTTCAGCAGTACTGTACCTATGTAGGAGTTAAGTAATTATAAGGTGACGCAGAATATGAAGCATTTGCAGATGTAAGATGTGCACTCTGTGGCTCTGAATGCAAATAAAAAAATTGTAAAGGTTTTTAAAATAACTGGATAATTCTCAGAGTATTAGAAGTTCATGCAATCTGCTCCTACTCTTCTTCGTTAATGGTGTACATTGGGGTCTCAGAAAGTCTTTGTCATCCAAGTTTTCTTTTGAAAAGCATGGAGACACTAAGAGTTCTCTTTAGCTGTGTCTGCCTTAGCATGGTGCAGCACAAATAGGAGCAGGTCTGGAGAGCAAAATTGTTGTGTGAAGGCCTTATGTCACCACTGTTTGTATTGGAGAGGGGTGCTTCGGACTGGACCTGGTTATATCCGATGAGCTAATCAGTAAGGAATGGTTTGAGGGCATGTTTTGGCTCAGTTTCATTGAACAATAACCCGGTTTGTGTTCTCTGCTGCTCAGCCATGACAACCAAAGCATGGTAAGTACAACAATCAGAAGATTGACTTAGAAAAAAAACAGTTTTGATCCAAACTAAAATGCTAATGTAAACATACTCTGAGAGCTGTGCTCCGACACTGTTGCAATCTGTGTTTGTCCATGCTTAAAATTAAACCTTAAAATGAAGGCTAAATGTAGGACGTCTAACTGGTAACATGGAGGAAAGCTGATGCAAGTTAGAGGAGAGAAATGGGTCTTCATCTCTCAGAGGTACCTAACAAAATCAGAGCACATCTCATTCACGGAAGAGGACAGTCATTTTTTCCCAACTTTTCACAAAATCATCAGAATAGTCTTCTTATGAGATCTTTGACTTTATAAATGAAAATAAGAAATTAGAATGCAAATGGGAAAGAATAAATAGGAAAAAAAAAAAGTAATAAATTAACAGAAATAAATATCAAGTTGGAGAAACAGCACAAGATCTCCGAAAGACTGAAGACAGCAGTTTACAAAGAATGATTTTGGATGACAGGCTGCACTTCTAGAAAACAGAATCTTTCTGAATATACTTTATTTCTGGAATGTCCAGGCCTGATAGTACTTTTAATATTTATAACACTAGGTATCTTCATATATTCATTTTAAGTGGGTATAGGAGTAGAAGAAAATCTAGAAAAGGCTTCCATAGAATCTGGAAGAGCTTTTCGTTAGCAGAGGCAAACTTAGAAGTTTCATGGGCTATCTTGAGGGCTGTTGTCTTTGTTAGTACTCTATTTAGGATCATTCAAATGAAGGCACTGTAATTGTTGATACAACGGATCTCCTTTCTGCCAGTCATATTAGACAACGTACGTTATGGTAGTAAACTTATTCACTGTGATATTAAATTGGATTTTATGGAAAACAGCCTTCCGGTGATCTGTTAGCACAACCACTGGATCCAAGGGAAAATTCATGGGGAGAAGGGATACCATAAAGAATTATTCTTTAGGGACACCTGGTGGCGCCTGAGGTGAAGTGAAGGATGCTGCTTTATTTTGGAGAATACCTGCACAGCTGAAGTTAGGCATCTGCTCAAGTGCTCTGTCCCTCTGCAGACACCTACCTCTCAGTTAAGGCTCCTCAATGTTGGGGCTCAAACCTCACCTGTCGGCTTTAGCATTGGTAGCTACTGCCTGAGGTCTGGCTATGTCTTTGCCAGTGCTTGCCAGACTACGCTGGCAGGGTCAGTGTTTCACCGTCCTTGTGTGCACAGTGTAAGCTGTGACTGAGGAACCAGTAGGCTGCAGAGCTCTGCTGGCTGGGTAAAGTGAAGAACCCAGGGCAGCCGTACCTTGCCCGGTGTCCATTCGAGCTGGAGGACAATAATCATAACCATTAGCTACATGTCTAAGGTGGAGGAGCGACTGCTCAATATCCCTTCAATTATGCTTTGCCCTTCAGAGAACAGGTCTTTATTAGCAAGCTGTGCCATTCATTTTGGAACCACGTAAATACAAGCATGGGTAGAAAGTACGGTCAAGTACCATGTCTCATGCAGGCTAATGGCAATGCAATGCAAACGCAGAGAACTTAGATTCCTCTGCATCTTGATCAGATTTTAGCCTGCTCATAAGAAACAAAGTGAATTCAGTTAGCCTTCAGATAATGCAGCAATGAGTGCCTTGTGAAGCTTACATGATTGAAATAGCATAGAATGCACAGAAAAAATGGAACTGAAGGAAGAGAGCTGATTAATGATGCCATTGCACAAAGAAATATTTGAGTTGACTAGTATAGTAACACTGCAGGTAAACTATGTATTATGGCACCGAATAAACGAGGGGAAGAAATTCCCTGAGGTCTAAAATATGCTGCAGTTCCATTTGTCCTTAGCAAATTAATGCTTCAAAAAAGAAAACTGTAGTTATTCTGATGTGCGAACACTGAATTGTTAGGTTCTATAATAGCCATATTATGCTGCCCAGTCCTTAGTTTTCTTCTGTTTGAAGAATCTGCTTGATTGTACCCATCTGTTTTTTCCTTAAAAAACACAGATGAAACGCTAACTATTAAATAAGTGAAACAGCACATTTGTTCTCTTTACAGAGTGCATAGCACAATTGAATCTCCATTCATGGCAAGGTGTTTTCTGCAAGCCCTAAGTCATACAAGTAATAAATCTAACAATTAGCGCCAGTTTAGAAAGCACCCTGATGTAGTTTTCAAAGCACTAAAAGAATAATGCAGGTTCACGACCTAATCTGAAGCAAGCTGTATAAGGGAATTTATTTGTAGAATGAATTGTCCAAATTGCAGCATTGGTTTCCAGCCTGAGTGAGTACCCCACTGACAGAAAGAAAGCTATCTATTTGGTGTCCCATGTACTCAAGGTGAAGGCTAGCTCTTGACTTCACAAGGGCCTATTTACAAAACTAATGTGGAGATACGATTTTCTGTGATCAGTCAGAAAAAAATACGTTCTGCATCTGCTCTTCACCATCCACCACACCTGTAACTCTGGAAGTGGAAGATGAGAAGACTCAAGATACCAGTAAAGGCCGTCAAAGGTACAACTGTCACCAGATGCTTATGAGAAGAGTGCTTAGGTGTTGCAAAAGGAAGCGTTGTAATAGTACAATAAAGCACATACACGCAGTCTTGAAAGAGGATTAATTACACCTTATGAAGGAAATCAGCATTCCAAAAACAATAATTGCATATAGTGTTTTTGAAAGGCAAAATAAAATAGACGTATTTGGGCAAACGTCAAGATTTGTTCATTCTCAGCCACAATTCCAATTTTGCTCTTAAAATTCAACTTTCCTTCTCTTCAAAGACTGATTTCTTCCATGACATTTCTTTCAACATCTCACTTCTAATGTTCTGACACACATAAGTTATTACAGGTGGTCATGTTCCGTGGGTAGTGCGGAAACTCGTTACAACTACGTCCACATTAGTAAACTAAACATGCCTGGGAATATTCCTAGGCATTGAGGCCAACTGGCACGGAATGGCCTGAGTCTGTGCTTGCAGACCCTTCTGGCCGCCAAACAGGGCGGTCACCTGCAGGCTGCGCACTGGGGATTGTCTCTGGAGCGTTCCCTGAGCCCAGGAGGGATCCTCAGGGCCCTGGGCACAACAACGCGCCTCCGCGACCCCACCAGAGAGTGCCAATTCAAACAGCCCGAACTCCGGGCAGGGAGTAACCTAGCAGCCTGCTAGCGTAGGTGATCATGGTCCAGTGACCCAGAATGTTCCTGAACTGATTTCAGGTTCCCAGTATTGAAGTAGACTGTGACTGTCAAGGTTGCTGGAGCCTTGAACTCCAAAAGCTTTTCTGCTTGAATTTAGGATGCTTCTGCCTGGGCAATCAGCTGCTGTTCCCAAGAATATGACCTGTAAGTAATTCTCATAGCTGTGTAGAAGAAGAGCCTGGCCTCATTCCCAGAACACAGCAGTAGGTTTCTTGGCTTATCTTTGCTGACCTACACCAGCCTCTCACGCAGTTCCCCACGCAAGGGAACTTTGTGTCTTGCAGAGCTCTGTGTGCATCTTTGTTCTCCTTAGTCAGCATAATAATTAGCCATAAAACTGTTGTTCATAAGATCATTTGATTACAGCTGTGTATGGCAGAAGCAAGAAAAGATGTTTCTGGGCCTCCTTCTGCCGTCATCTCTGGGTTTTACTTAATGCTTTGAGTTACTGTATTTGTCATATCAGCTGTTCAGGACCTACTGTGAGTTCTCCTCCTGAATAATCCTTTTGAATTACCAGTCTGAAGGAGTTGGTTTCAAACTCTCCTAGATGGTGCCAGGTGTTAATTCCTCTAATTGTAAGTGCTTATTCATTAGCAGGTGACTTTACTGGGGCCAATTTCTTTGTAGTATCAAAACTGTTAGTTGCAACCGGGTCAGCTATAAGGTGAGCTGTGTTTCAATAAACCTACCGCAGGGAGCAGCATTGCTGAACCTGTGGGACAGACAGTGAGTCTTCCAGTAACGCATAGGCACTGCGCTTTGCCTTCTGGATACCTCTGAGGCACTTCCCTTTACACCTCCCTCGGAAACTTAAGCACTTACTTTCAGAGACCTGCTTTGCTAAGGGAAAGTTAGATGTGTAAATTGGAAGGAGGAGGTTCCTTCCTTTCATGTTTTTAATAATGTCTTGTAAAATAAAATTCAAAAATCCAACCAGTTTGAGCAGAAGTGTTAAATACTGGTTAGCAATGCTGCATACCAAAATAACCATATTATAAGACTGCACCTGAAGATTAGAAATACCAAGGCTCAACAAGCATCTTGCAGATTTCTTTACACACTGCAGCTGTTTTAACCTCTCTGCTGGCTGTTATGGAATAGGGATTTTATATGTCTCAAATATAATTCTGCAAGCATTCTTCCACCTTGATTCATGATTATACAAGGGCTGAAGGGCATGAAGTGAAATTCTTTCAGAACCAAGCCTTCCTAAAATTTGGCAGTACTCTCCATGGTGCAGAACAGTATACCTATTACTCAAGTGTTCATGACTCGCATGTTGGAATGAGCTGCTTTATCATGCAGATAGAAATGCTTCTGTGGGCTAAGGAGATTAAATATCTTTCTGAATTGTGCTTGAACTATGGTTCTCTAATAAGGCAGGGTTCACTGAATCATTCAACAGAAATCAGGATACTTTCCAGAACAGAGAATACTCTTTTTTTTCCCCCCAGCAACAAAGGGGAAGACGCACAAATGCCCCTGCCACACACTGGTAGGCTTATAAAGCCTCTCTGCAGGGACACATAATAGCTTATGTAGCCTTAGGAAGAAGAAAATGGAAAAACAAAATTAAAATACTGGAAAATAAGATTGCCCAAGCATAGCCAGAAAACTGACTAAATAAAACTGTTGAAAAACAAAACGTAACCCCTTTAGAACTAGCAAACAGGATATTGTGTTTGATAGCCAAGTGGCTGAGTGTTTCTTTCAGGGGGTCCAATAACAAACTGGATTATTACAATAAGGGCAGAACAGGCTCAGCATCTTACGTAGTGGAGAAGCCAGCTCTGAAGGAGTTTCCTACTTAGCATGTTAACCAGTAACCCAAGCCTGTGAAAGACTACGTTCCCGCTGTTGCAAATTACCACAACTAAAAATGTTCCTGATCTCCTTATGATTAACTTCATGGCTTTTCTAGCCGATACGTGCAAAGTTGTTCAGTTTTCCAAACCTCTGAAGAAGTGAGAAGCTGTATTACAATCATAGCTCTGTATGATGACAACAATTACCCCAATTTATTTCTTAATCACTAATGAGAAAGATGTGTGCCAACAACTGAAGAATGGCTGTATAGCAGTAGCTTGTGGTCGGCCTGACAAAGCCCTGGCCAGCCATCACAGCTCAGCTTGACACAAAGGGCTCAGAGGAGATGGGGGGCACATTCCCCAGGCGTGCAGTGACCTGATGGACCTCAGGGACATTGATACAGGCACAGAGGAGTTTTCTTGTACGGTTGAGCTATTGTCTGTGTAAAATCTGGCAGAATTATTGATAAAATAATACGCAAAGATCAATCCGGTTTGATGCTTTATTGGTCAATATTTGCACTTGAGAAGTATGAAGTGTTTAAAATTTGCTTGGTATTTTTAGTGTAAATAATTAAAATGTTTTATTGGTAGACAAGAAGAAAATTTAAAATTTGTTTATGATAGGTTTCTTTTTCAGTAAAACATGTTATCAAAGCAAAAACGGGTCTCAGATTTTTTGTCTTGAAAGAAATACTTCTACTTTGTTCACCTAAAAGAAAGGAAGTTTTAGTTATTACTTAAAAGAGGAAAAGCTAACACATCAAATATACCAACAGTACATTTCATTTTGACTATACGAATTCTTGGCAATATAAGAGTTCCCAATTCTGCTCCAAGCTGCTGCTTACTGCATGTAAATGAAAATTGCCCTCTGGACACAACAAGCAATCCATCTTCCTTGATTGTTTTGGTTGTTGTTGTTATCGATTGCTTAAAAAGTGTGGGGCAGGGGAAAGCAAGAGACAAATCCCAGTAAACCAGAAAACATGATATCTTCCACCCTGCTGCAAATTGATTTCTAACATCAGAGACATTTTTCACTGGAAGAAAGATTTATGCACAGTGAAAATAAATATATAATTTATGAGCAGATCGCAATAAACTTTTCACTTCCTCCTCACAGCATTTTCTAGACAAAATCAGGGTTTCAGTCTGCGAAAAAACAGCTTCCCAGAAAACATTCTGTCTACAAAATAGGTTAAAATCCTCAGGCGGGGCCTGGAAGCAGGCACTGAAGCACCTTTGTGACACTGTTAGAAGTCCCCTTCCCTAAGACGACTGCCACGTGACACTGCACCTCTGCAAGTGGCGGTGCTGCAAGTCCTGTCACACTGTCTTCAGAGCATTCTGCCCCTCTGGGGAGCAGCAGGAGCTCTGCAAGCCATTAGGAGGTACTGTGTGTGCACCCCCCTTGTGGGAGGCATGTGGACACAGCCTTTGTGTAGAAGGCTGTTCGTATGTTTGTTAAGCTCCCCAAGACCATCTCAGTGCTGTGTATGAAGTGCAAAAGAGTGAGTGAGCAGATGCACAGCTTTTTTTTTGAATAAAGCAAATGATGTTGTGTTGTGAATTCAGATGGTAAGTATAATTTAAATACGTATTAACATTTAAACAAATATTTGCCAGCATAGGGAGTGCAGGAAGGGCAGAATTGGAAAGAAGAGTTGCATTTGAAACGCTGCGATGTTCTCTCAGTTAAAAACAGGAACAGGGGTTTTCACTTTGTTTGCTGCTTTGCCACCGAGAGACGTTTTCATCTCTGCACAATTGCTTTTATAGATCTGGAGACTCAACGGCCAGAATATGGAATCTCAATGAGAACAGCAACAGTGGTTCCACTCAACTGGTTTTGAGGCACTGCATAAGAGAAGGAGGGCATGATGTCCCCAGCAATAAGGATGTGACTTCATTGGACTGGAATGTAAGCTAGCTTCTAAGACCGTGCATGGTTTTTAAGTGTCTGAATTTAATTCAGAGGCAATTACAGCAGATGCTCCATATCTTTTTTATCTGAGGTGACCAGAACCTCTGTCCTAACCTACTGACCGCTTGTTTCAGATACTCATAGTAGACTGAACTTTCCCCTATATGCTGTAATTTTCCAGTACCGGTGCCATCTTCACGCTTAATGATGATGGATTTATATGTCTATTTTTAGGAGCATGGATAAAAATAAACTTGGCTAACTTTAAGAGTGAAGATTAAACAAGTAATCTATGTAGTAATGAAAGCTGATTAGTAATGTATTTGCATCTCATAGTTACTCCATTTTGGCATTTGAGGAGATGTAAGCAGCAGTGAAGCTGCTTCTCAGATTGGAATATGGAGACCCTCTCCCATTTGAATTGTGTTGTACATAACAAAGTGTGCTCAAGTTATAGTCCATATAAGCAGGAGCATGTGTAGTCATTCTTTTTCACCTGTCCACCTTCCAGGTGGAATTGTATTGCATAATCTCCTGCTGCTTTTCATCCTGCAAAATCTTTTACCTCTCTTAGATGATATGGTCCTGCACAGAGAGGACTGAAGTGAGCAGAGAAGACAGGTATTGTTAAGAATCCCCAGTGGCTGGGCAGTGTCTTTGGGCAGCATTAGCACTGCTTAATGTCTCCTTTCTGCCACTGAGCAGTGTAAAAGGTACTTCCAAGACCTTGCAGGAACGTTAATTAATTTTGAGATCACTTGCATTCTGTCCATTTGTTGTTATTAGTACAGACAGAGTGATCACATTAGTCATGGTTTCTTAACAAAACGGATTAAAAATTAAGCACCAGAAAGGATTCTCATGAGTTACAGAGTCTCAGTTGCTGGTCAGAGACCAAGATTTGATTAATCTTAACTGCAATATCATTGTCCTTCAGGCGAGCTAGGTGCTTCACAAAAGTGTGAGATAAGGCTGCGCACAAATCAGGGTCCCCTATATATTGTTTGTTTGACACAGTGGAACAAGTTGATGAATAGTACAGAAAGCTCAGGTGAGTTAACAGAGCAGATAAAGATAAAACCCAACAATGTTTATTATTTGTTTCCTCTGTACATCCTGGTGAAGAAAAATTATCAAGAAAAACTGAATTAAGGGGTAGGGAGAGGAAAGCTGAAAGACGGAAACAAGCAAAGGTGCAGAACAGTTAGGAGAGAAGTCAAAAAGGCACGCTTCCTCTAGTAGTTCCTGTAGTACTTTCATGCCTTTCCAGCCTTCGGTGATCACTGATACTTTACTGGTATTGTACTTAGGTAAGGAAGTGTTCCTAATTTAACCACTTTAAGGGCTTCCAACTTGCTTTGAGTTTTCCAAAGAATGTGAATTACCACCAACAAATTTGGATAAACCGTGTCTGTAATCCCTGAGCTCGCCTTCCCTTTTCCCCTTTGCTGTTGCCTTCATCCTTATCAGTGGCCCACATAAGTGTATAGCACAGTGAAGTTGGCTTGAGTTTTGGTATTTTCCCCGTACATCACTGTAGGTTTGTTTGCCTTAAATCTACAACTGCTCTGACTCACTGTTTACAGGGAGTTTAGGTGGACATATGTTTTAAAGGATTATTTTTTGCTTTTCCTAATTTTCTATTGATGATGCTAGAAATGCTATCTGCCTTTATTGTTTATTTAGAATGACAATATTAATTATATTCCACTGTGAAGTTTTCACACTGTTTGATATCTTAAATAAGTTCTCAGTTTCATGTGATTTGTGTTGTAACAGGAATGGTTATTTCTAGGGGTCGTATTCAGATCTGTCCTTTGGTCCCAAGCGTAGGATTCACCTCCCTCGTATTTAACCATCTAAACTGGTCATCTAGGTTCCTTCTGAGAGACTCATGTCTTCACAGTGTTCAGGGCAGAGTCTGAAGCAAATGGGAGTCTTTGTTTAGGCAGCCTGTAAGCGGCATCATGTAATAATCATACTGTCCATTTCACTGTGTGGACTCAGGTTCTCTATAAATCGTAACGCACAAAACTGGGGGGGCGGGGAGTGGGGAAGCTTGGTTGCAACAGATTTCATCTCGTATTGACCTTTGACATTGACATCTGTCCCAACAGAGTGATGGAACACTATTGGCTACAGGCTCATATGATGGTTTTGCAAGAATATGGACAGAAGATGGTAAGGCCAACAGCAGTGATTGTTCCTAAGCAATTAACAGCAACGAGCTGTAAGTTGGCTAACTTGTAAACAAACGTAACACAAACCTCTTCTTTTTTCCAGGTAACCTTGCAAGCACCTTAGGTCAACATAAAGGTCCAATATTTGCCCTGAAGTGGAACAAAAAGGGGAATTATATTTTAAGTGCTGGTGTTGATAAAGTGAGTGTTAAAAATATAGAATTCTAACATTTAAATCTGCTGACTCTGTGTACCTGTGCTGTTGACTTCCATAAGATTATTTTCTTCTGCTTCAGGAGTCCTAGGGGAGTGTGCCTTTCTTTAATTTGTTCTAATGGGTGTTGGATTTCTTTGAATTAACTGGTTAAGTACATCTTGGAGGCTCTGCATAAATGTGCACCATCTTTGTGTGAATGTTTTTTGAAAAAATCTCTCCATTTGACCCCTGTGTAGAACTGCATTGTAAATGTTTCTGTTAAAGAAAGAACTGCTTCCACAACTTATGTTTATAGCTTTGTCAGTTGTAACTGTTTCCAAGAGGGAAGTCATCTTACAGGTACTGCACTTCTTAGCTCATCTGATTATAGAAACAGCTGTATTTGGATAAAATATGTATGGTTTCCTGTGCAAACATGCAAAATCTGGTGGTTTCAAACTCAAAATCAAGCAAAACATGGTAGTTTCAGCTGAGTGCCTATTAGAGATTAAAATGAACAGATGCCTGCTGCTGGTGGGCAGAAATCCATTAAAACTGAAACCAGAAGATAAACACAGCATTAATCTTGCCCAACTTCTGACGTCTGAAAAGTTAGATTTGCATGTCATCCTTGGCTTCCTTTATGAAATAAGGAGAGACAAATGGTGCTTCCAAGTGATGGGTTGCACAGCCTGTTAGGGACCCTGACAGTGCTCCTCTCCAGCAGCTGACAGAGGGAGTCTAGGGAAACTCACCCAGACCTGTGCACCTGATGTGTAGGACAGCTGAATCCCTGTGTTTTCACGTACTTGTGAAAATGGAAATCTGTGAAAATGGGGTTTTATTCCTACTGGCCCATACCCAGCTACGTTTGTCTCCCAGTGATAGTTCCCTATAGCAGCAGTGATTCTTTAGACCCGTTGTCAGCAAGGGGAGGCACCCTTCATTTATTTTCTGGAAGTGTGTATCCCCAATAAACTGACAGTTCACCCAGAAGGTGGTTTTGGGTTGGAGAGCGTCTTGTGTGTCCTGTGAGCATGGTTTAAACCTGGAGTGGGCAAAGTACACTTTAGTCTGTCCTGCCACAGTGGCAGGAAATGATGTGTACTCTGCTGCTGAACATTTTACTTGGTGATTTGAATATTAGAAATGTACTTAGGTTTATAATAGAGTTCAACATCTTAAGAAAAAGGAGAAGTCTTACTTGAAGAAGGTGATTGAAACAGCTGTAACAAAATGCGTATTAAAATTGGTAGTACTGTCTCCTAGCATTGTTAGGAGGGAACGTGCCTATTCTTAGCAGTTACTTTACGTCCTCTGTAGGGGTGATAATTCTATATCTACACTTAGATAATTATTCTGTAATGTTTGGAAGTGATTTCTGTTTATTCAGCTGTGCAGCGCACAAGGATCTCTGCAGTCAGTAATTTTACAGTTGCTGCTCAGTGGCCCTCAGAGCCCATCTCTCTGTTTTCTCTGAGCTGAACAGTCACTAACCCTTTTTTCCCTCTTCCTCCTGATGCAGACAACGATAATTTGGGATGCTCACACAGGAGAAGCCAAGCAGCAGTTTCCTTTCCATTCAGGTAATTTCTGCAGAACACGTATGAGTAAAATGAAAGGCACATCTTAATTCTGTCAGTCCAACTTCTCGTTTTGTAAAAATCTGTCTGCCAGAGAAAAGCAAATTCTGAACCAGGGTTTTTGTGCCTTAACTATCCTGAGTGAGTTTATCCCTTTTTCAGAGGGATGGTCTTCTCTGAGAATCAGCTTTGAAAGTCAAAATGAACTCTAGGAGAGGATTTATATGCCAGCCGTGCCTACTCAGCTGAATGATCATATCATTATCTGTGNTGCATTCACTGCTGCAAGCACGAAGGTCCTCAGGAATTTCTCAGCTTTTAATTTTGACTTGAAGTTCCCTGGTATTTGCTTTGTCTAATTATCAGAAGTCAGCTGCTAGCCCTGAGTTTCAAAACCTTACTGCGACAGTCAGTTGTAGATCTTGTCCTTTTCAAGAAGACAGGAGATGTCACAGATTCTGAGTAATCTTGACTAACAGGCAGTCATTGCTGTAATCTTAGATTCATGTGAGGTCAGACTTCTAAGATGATGACTGAATTCGTGATCCAAACCCGGTTACTTTAAATTAAATATTTTTTATGGGCGTAGTCAAACTGAGATTAAAACCACCAAAAACATCCCAGATTCTGATGCTAGAAGTGTTCAGCGCCCTGAGTGTTCACTGCAACTCCTCCATTTTTCATACAGCAGACTGACAAAGGTGCTTAATGCTGTTTAACAACATATTTCACTTCTGATTTTAAGATGTTAATCTGCACGGTTTCCAATTCCATTTGCGGCTGGTCTCATTTTCAAATTTTCACAGATATTACCAATGTGCAGTTGCAATAGAAATGGTTATTCACCGGAAGACAAAAAGTATGTCCATGCACAGGGCAGATCCGTACCCTGCATTTTTGTCACTCGTCTCCTCATTTATTAGTTCAGCTGTCAGATGGGAGGAGGCAGTGTCTGTTGACAGATGTTCTCATTGAGGCATTTATTTATCTATCAGAACTGTTCCACTAAAGCAAATTTTGCACTGTGTAGTGACATAGGTAACAAAATTCTTAGGCCTACAAGTCTCCCTAACTATTGCCCTAAGTAGCTGCAGATTCAGAACTCGGTTGCCCCTTCAGAATTATGTTCATTGAAGTGTAGCTGTGCATCAGGGCCACACTGCTCCATTCTCATGTCAGCCAGTTAAAACTTACCTACCTCTTCCAGTGCAGTATGTCAGTGTCCAGGTGCATTACTAGACTTCAAGACAAGCTGCTGCTACGTGCATTGTTCGTCTTTGGACCGTGAGACACGACTGAAGTGGGGATGTGGAGCAGCAATTTTTTTCTGTTATTTCAAATATGTTTTCATAGGGAAGTAAAGTAGTTAGTTACTAAGTAAAGTCTTGGTAGGCCAAAAGTTTGTGACCAACAGTAAGCCCTTTCAAATCAGCAGGAGTCTCTGTCCCAACATAATTCTAAAGCCACAAGGACCTCGTCTTGACCTCCTTGCGTCACCTGTTCAGCAGAACAAACGAACAGCAAATTACTCACCATATCTGGAATCTGAAAATCTTATCTGTGGAAGGACTGAAGGTGGCATTTAACATCTAATCCAGACAGAGCACAGTTCCCTTAAGACATCCTTGTGTGGTACGCTCCCTTGCACACGTCTGTGATGTCTGGGGGCAGTTGGCCTAGGAGCAACAAATTTTTTACTCAGATCCTTGACAAGAACGTGCTTAGGTTGCGCACATGCAGACAAAACCATCATCCTATGAGACTCGTTTGTCATGGTTTTGAGGGCCTCCATGTAACTGACGATGTTACGTGTAACATTCAGGTGTTATGGTCCAAGTATGTGGGTAAGCGGACAAGTAGCTGGAATCTGAGGTTTCATTGTTCTTTTGCAAAAAGCTGTCAGTTGTCATAGGCATGTGATCAGAACAGAGCTTATTTCTTTAAAATGAAGTGAAATAATTCAGATTTCACATCTGCTGGTAGATGGGATTTATGCATGCAGGAACAAATTGGTTAAGTGAGGTGTAAGAGGAATTGGTATGACTTTGGTTTAGACATCTGAGTGCTCTGAATGACTCCCTGCAGACAGTTAACTCTCTCAACTTTTGAACGTCTAAATCACA
>VXAV01011481.1:53853-90527 GCA_013399715.1 Alectura lathami
AACTAGAGACTAGGGGAGACATGGAGAGAACACCTCGACTGTTGTTGTGCTACAGAGCAGTATTGTAGTAACCAGTGTTACTCTGCTTAAGCATGGTAACCCAGCGGTAGCACGTATTTCTGGTGCCCCATTCCATACTGTGTTTTAAAAACCACTGTGGCAGTTCAAATTTCTGACTGCTGAATTTGGCACAAGAGTTAGTGGTTTGCTGTCACTGGCCTAGCCAAAGGCCTCCCTCACTCCTTCAGAGATCGAGACTGCAAACCTTCCTCAGGCAATTGTTCTTTTTCCTTTTCCTTTGGTAATCAGTCCTCTCTGGCTTCTTTTTTTTTTTTTTTCTCTTTTTTGGAGTTTTTGATATTTTTCTACAACTTATCGGAACACGTTGCCTGTTAGCTACGGAACGTTCCTGAGCTTTGTCTAACATTTCCAAAAGCAGACTCGGGTATGCTGCTGAAGAGTCATTGTAAGAGCACATCATGCCCCTCGTAGTGCAGATTTATAACAAGTGAGTTAAACTGTTCCTGCATTTTTAGTAACTGTCTGAAACTGACTGACTATTTTTGAGTTATTTTGCCCGTTGTGAATTAGCTTAGTCCTGTTTCCTCAGTTATCTGAAGAAAAGCTTTACTAAATTACGTGTCCTCTCTCTTGCACATTCTTTATCTCGTACTGAAGTATTTGGCCCTGTAACACTGCATATGTAGCTGGTCTTGTTCCATCATCCATGCTGTTAAAAATACCAGGAAAACAAACGGAGTTCAGGAGGAAAAGGAAAATTTGACCTGGCCGTTGACTGGCATAAGAGAAAATTGCTAGGTTCTGAGCAGTTATAAAGAGTTTATTCTCAGTCTTTAAGATGCCTGCTGTTGCACTCTGTGACTTAAACTGCAAGTTACAGCTGCTCTGAACAGAATAACTCCAGCTTCTGTATGAAAATGTAGGGTATGGCCGGCATAGCAACTATTCAGTTCTTCTGATCTACTGAATAAGAACTGTTAAATGTGTAGTACTTTCCCATAACAGGGCTGTTCTAATGCGTGCACTGTAGGTGTCACATTGCTGTATTAATAACCTCAAATTAAGTTATGGTTGTGTGTACGCATGTGTGTCAAGATACTAAATAAATGGCAAGAATAACATGGAGAGAACTGAAATGATTCGGCTGAGGTATTTAACATTGCCATTTTCACCCCTTCCTAATTACTCTGACTTAGATTTGGAGTATGAAGCAAGATACCTGTGTACATGACCTTCAGGCTCACAGCAAAGAGATTTATACTATCAAATGGAGTCCTACAGGACCAGGCACCAGCAACCCAAACTCCAACATCATGTTAGCAAGGTAAAACTAAACCTCTTTCTGTTGCCTACCAAGGAAAAGAATCATCTTTCTGACGTGTAACTCCACTGTCACCTTGCTTTCAGTCTTCTTGCGTACAGTTCTAGTGAGCCATCTGTGGAACAAAGTAAAAAGTACCTGCATTTGTAATTAGGGGATGGGTACAAAGGGAGAGGAATCGTGTTTGGAAAAGAAAGTCGAACAAGAAGGGGAATTGAGTCATATGGTAATTTAACCTTTCAGCTATCTCAATAAAAAGATTGTGAATTTGGTGTTGCACCCTCACATCCAGCACCTGGCTGTTATGAATGAATGTATTTAATGAGACAGATGGCAGCCTGTTAAGCCAGCTGGAATATGTTCTAACAGGGGTCAGGCACCTCACCTGGGCAGATACTGGCAATTTTTAAAGTCTTGTGAACTAACGGATAGTCTTTAAAATCCCACTTAAAAATCTGTTCAAAATTCTTCTGACCTATTGAATAAGTACTGCTGTTAATAAGCCAGTTGATGGTAGTACTGTGGGATTGTCAAATCAGTTCTTGATGTCATCAGTTTGGGCAGGAATTCTGTTGAGTTGTTTTATTCATTTTACTCCTCAGTTTGGGAGTGGACATGGAAGAACTTGGCTTCCTTGGAGTTGTTCTCCTAATATCATTTTTAGTACCACTTATTTCCCTTGCCTTTCTCTAGGCCCCAAGCTTGGAACTTAGGTGGATCGTGGCAAAAAAAAGCAGCACTGAAACAACATGAAAAGAACCACAGTTCTAGAGAATTACAGAATGCTAACTGACAACAAGCACAAACCCTTAAGGGCTAAGGTTCCCTCCAATTTCTCTAGCACTGTGTATCCTGTTAGTGACAACATGTATGTTTTCTTCCTGGATAGTAGCAGGTAGAATCCCGGAAAGAGGAGCTTGGCCCTCGTTGGGCCAGTGGTCTGATTCGGCGCACGGTGCCTCCAGTTAAGGGATCCACACCTAAGAATTCCATTCTGTAGGCATAGTTCTTGTCTTGGAGAATGTAATAGCTACAGTGTCTTGCTTTTCTGTTTGAAACCTTATTTCCTGCTTAGCCAGAAAACCCTTGTGGTACTCTCTTTAAGTGCTTACAGTATCAAACTCCTGAATTAAGACATGCCTTGTGTTTGAATGCTTTTTGTAGTGCTTCGTTTGATTCCACTGTTCGGCTGTGGGACGTTGACCGAGGAGTCTGCATCCATACGTTAACAAAGCACCAAGAGCCTGTCTACAGTGTAGCTTTTAGTCCTGACGGAAAATATCTAGCCAGCGGGTCCTTTGACAAATGTGTCCATATATGGAATACCCAGGTACTGCTTTGGTTCATATGAAGCACATCTGGTTTAGATGACACATGAATAGCAAAACTGAAATGGAAAATGCATGTGCCTTTGTGGTGTGTGACCCGCCAGCCAGGGGGAACCTGCTTGTACTGACTGATACAAATCCCAGCCTAACAGCTGTGTCACACTGTGACACCAGTTTTGTGGAACAAAGGGCTGGACTGAGTCCTAGATACGTGACACTTACATTTAGTGACAAGCTGAGGTCAGTTGTGAATCTGATGTACCTGGCGTCCCCTTTGTGCTGGTGAGATGAGGGATACAAAGGGTGTGCAGGCTGGGGACTGGGGATGCTCTAGAGGAAGGTGGGGCATTCTGAGGTTTTTCTTCCTAGCCCCAGGAAGTTATTTCCACTGATGTATCAGAACCTAAGCACCGGGAGCAAGTTAGAAGTGCTGAGCCCTGCTTCCATGCTCACACAGCTGTTTTCTCCTCAAAGTGTTCTGTGATCTGTACATGCTTAGAAACTGTGGAAGTTCTTCGGTTACGTGGTTGTAGTGCATGGGGATGTAGATTGCATGAAGAACTTGGGGAAGTCCCATTCTCTCTCATACTGATGGCAGCAGTGCCATACTGACTCTGAGCAACCTGATCCAGCTGTAGGTGTCCCTGTTCACTGCAGGGGGGTTGGACTAGATGGCCTTTAAAGGTCCCTTCTGTGTTGAATGTTTGCATGCTGGTTTGCTTTGTAGAGTGGAACTCTAGTACATAGCTACCGAGGCACCGGAGGCATCTTTGAAGTCTGCTGGAATGCTAGAGGAGACAAAGTGGGAGCAAGCGCATCAGACGGATCGGTAAGGAGCGTTACACGCTGTACATTTTGGGTGGAGGTGGCTCTTCTGGAGAGCGTCAACAAAAACGTGTATGCCATAGTGCCTTCTCTGGATGGAGCTCAAGGTGTAGACAGCATCAGACAGAAATAAGTAGTTCTGTGGAGTATATAGCTCCTGCTTTGAAAGGTTTCAAATGCTAGGAGGTGTTATTTCTATTGGAAATGGAGAGTGCTTGTGGAATTGGTGAATATTGCTGAAGGCAGGAATTAATTTTAACTACATGTTTGATAAGAACAGCAGTAGTGCTGTTTCTATCATTATTTATCTCATCCGTCCGTTTTTAATGAAGGTCGTACCAGTCAACTCTCAAAGCTGATTTGGGGCTTTCTAGCTTTACCCCACAGAAGAAACGCACCCTTGAACAGTACCTGAAGGAGGAATTTTTTAGCATGATGCCCAAAGATTTCATCTTGTGGTGAAGGAGGACTGTTGCTGTAGAATTACTGATTTTACTCATTTCTGTTTTTCCTGTTACTTGACAAAACATTCAGTTACAGCATGGTCAGCTTGTGAAGGACACATAGATGTTGTAACATGCTATACACCTTCTAAAATGACTCTTCTACATGTCCAGCTGGTATAACTCTGCTGTCGAGCAGTCTTCGTCAGCTGTTTTTAACAAAGGGTACATGCGCAACACGATTCAGCTGCTTGAGTTGTGCCATTTGAGCTGGTGCCACGCCAGGCTTCCAGCAGCTGCTCCAGATGGGCACATGCCTGCTGTAGGTGCAGTGCCATGGGCCTGTGAGTATCGTTTGGATATACTTCAAAAATGGGAGTGTTTAGGCAACTAAATAGAGCCTATGGTCCTATATGGGGTGTGCCACCAAAATGCTTGCTTGTAATTCAGTAAAAGCCCAGCTAAGCGTTTAACGTATGTTTTTCACTTCTGTTTTGTTCCCTTGCTTGTGTGCATGTAAACAGGTACCTGAGACAGGCTGACTTGAAGCTTGGGAGTACAGCTGGCTGCACAGCCTGTGTACTGGGCCGTACATAAGTAGGAATTCCAAAGAACTTTCAAAAATGTTTCTTAATGCCGAGTCTTTTTTCTCCAGGTTTGTGTTCTAGATCTGCGGAAGTAAAAGTGAAGTGTTTTAGAAGAAATTTCAAATGGACCAGCAGTGAATGTGTGGGGAGAAGCACTCTTCAAAACTATTCCTAACAGCTCTAGAACTGTACGAACTTGAACAAAGTTAGAGTGTACCGTGAAACCAACTCTCCCTGGCCACAGGTGTCTAGTATTTGTCCGTAACCTTCATCAAGGAGTAAAAACACAGTCACTTCAGAGGGGGAGGGAATGGTTTCCACCTGGAACATTCAGCCTTGGAAGCATGAAGCCACCAGCTAGGCATTGCACTGTTTGGTTTGCGTCTGAGAACTTGCTCTGATGGCTGGGAAAAAAAGCTGTGCCAAAAAAATAAAAAAAATAAAAAAAAAAAAAGAAAAATGCTGTGATAAACCAAAAGGGAAAAAAAGTCCTCCTCCATGCGGTGTTGTATTTTTTCCTTCCAATTTGGACACTACAGTTGCTCTCCCAAAGGACGTTCAAAGACCAGTTTGTACTGATGAAATGCTCAACTTTGTAATCACAACACTTTCTATTTTCTAGACTACTTGTTTTGTTCAGTGGTTTTTCTATCAGCTGGAATATTACAGCCTGGAGGATCCCAGGCTTAGGATGAAACTTTTGTTTTCCTTTTATTTCTCCCTTCCACTCCCAACTTCTCTTTCCTTTTTTTTCTCCTCTTTCTTCTTGCCCTTTTTTTTCTTTTTTCCCTGTATGCCCATAGTAGATGCAGCCAGGTGGACATGACAATGAAAATTTTTGACAGACTGCTTCTCCTCTCTTCTCTCTTTCTTTTCCTTTCTTTCTCTCCGTTTAAAAGGAAAAAAAAATCCTCCATGCTTCAGATCTTAGCGTCTCAAGGGCACTTTCAGCAAATTGTGTAATAAGTGCTTTATATAAGAATGCAGTGCTGGGGAAGATTTTTACAGGAGAAAGATGACTTTTAACAGAAAGAACCCAGTGTATTTTTGGAAAAAAAAAAAGTATTTTTTATGTTGAACAGTTTTAAAAGCTGAAAATGGCCACCAAACGTAGACCGGTTGTGTAATTCAAGCAGAAAGAATGACACAGAGTCCAAGGGACATGAAAGGTGCAGTATCCTTTTTTTCTTCTCTCTCAGAAAGTGCTTTAAGACAAAACGCCATTTGGTACACTAAATGCCAGTCACTTACTCAGAGACCTCTTCCAGCAGCCAGGCATTTATATAGTCTCGTTCCGTTTTTGTGGCTGTTTTATGATGTACCCTTATTAAAAGGAATTTGTAAGTCTGAGACTATAAATACAGCGTTCAGTTTCTTGAGTGCATATTTTCGTTTGTCTTCAGTAGCCAAGGGAAAACAATTGTCCATCTTCTTTCCTCTGGAGACGGTTCAAATTCCATACCGAGCACGTGCCTGGCTGCCTGTGGCCTTGCTGAGCAGTGCTGTCCTCCGCCGTTCTTGATACTCATCCCATTCAGCTCTTTCTACTCCAGGAAGTCAGTGGGATTTCACCAGTGACTTAATGGGACCAGCTGGACCAAGATACATTGCCTATGGCTGTCACTGTTGAAGATCAGACTCCTGCCAAGCTCCTGGCTGTCTGCGGTCAGCACACCTGTAGCTAGGCTCTGCTGTTGCATCTGGTGGTACGTCGTGCTGCTGTCACCGTCTGACCACACGGGTTTAGCCCTGAGTGGTGCTCAGAAGACAATGTAGAGCTCTCCGCTAGGTGAGGACATGACAAACGGTACGCAAACTGTTTTGTAACGTATCTGCCACTATAAAGTGGTAGTGGGTGACGTGATCAGAATGACAAAAAGACTTCCAGAGTGCCACCTATCCACCTGGGACCCAACTTCCGTACTGTGAGCTAGACATCCGCAGCAATGCCCACTGAAGAGTTCTTTACTGTAGGGGCAAATGGTGGATGCAGGGAGGGTACAGGGAAGCCAGAGCAGAGCTTACTGGAAGTGGTGTAAACTCTGAGGCAGCCTCAGGGCGATGGCAGCTGTTATTTAGCCATGTCCTCAGAACTGGCTGGATCGAGCTGGTATCCTCTCTAGCCTGCAGGCTGGGCTGGTATTTGTAGGATGGAGGAAAGCACATTCCGACCCCAAGTCGCTATTTCTGTAACACAGAATCCTCTCTTTGATTTGACCCCAGCTGCTGCAGTGGTGATTTGGTCTAAGCAAAGAACAAACCAGGGCCCTGACGCTGAAGTGGTGGCGCAAGACCCACCAAGCATCACGGCTTCATGGAATTTGTATGTCCATTTTTTCTCCTTTATTTTCCTCTCTTTACGCTTAGATCTTCATGGTATCTGAGGCCTTTCGGTGGAACTACCCATTGCCAGCTTCAGCTGCTTTTTTTTAAAGATATGCATTTGGAAAGGAGAAAATAATGAAGGTAAATAGCTGCAAAAAGTGTTACTTAGTCTGAGGGGAAAGCAGCTATACGGCATTTTAGTTATTAATTACAGTTAGGCTTGTTTATAATTTATATCAAAGAACTGGACACTGGAAGGTACCGAGGGTTAGTTTTGGTGTTGATGTGTCTGTGTGTTGCTTTTAGTTTTCTGCTCCAAGCTCATGACTGTAGATGATCACCGGACAGTTTTGCACTGTAATAACCACGTGTTCCTGCTAACTTAAGTCACTGCTTACAAAAGAGTGCTTACTAGAAGGGAGACCTGGATTTGAATACAAAGGTTTAGTGTGTGGTTTTCTAAAGCACGGTTGGGTTGATGATTTGAGTGGAATCATCGCATGTACACGGTTAACTTCCTAAGCTGCCTTTGGGTGGCATTTCTGAGAATAACACACAAAAGCTCCTGGTCTGCAGAGAGAGGAGAGCTGAGTGGATGGGCCCTGGGCTTGGCTCTGTCCCTTGTGCAATGCTTGCATTAGGCCAGACCTCGGCGTTCAGAGACATCGGCTTGCTCAATCCAAGTTGAGCTGTGCCGCGTGGCTGCCTCGTTGCATAGCCCGTGCTCTGTTCTTGTTGCAGGAACAGCTACTGCAGATAACTCAGCAACGTCAACTATGTGTTCTTCTTTTTCCTTTTTCCTATTCCAATTGCTGGTGAGAATGTCATCTTTCCTCTGCCAATCTGCACGGAGGTAAGAAGCCAAGAAAAACATTTAGAAATTGGGAGATTTGCAAAGCCTCCGTGTGAGGGAGGCTGCCCTTCGGGAGCTCTCTGGACAAACCATCAGACTGGGAAGCAGCATCTTGGAACAGCAAACAATTGCCTTTCTTCCCCTCCCAAGATCCCAAAGATGTTGCAGTAGGCAGCTTTCAGGTAAAATGGGGGCACCTGTGGAGGCTAAGGCAGGCTAAAGACATAGCTGCGAAGCCTACTCCTAGCCCAGCGGGTGGTGTCTGTAGGACACGGGCAGTGGGGGAAGCGAGGCTTCCCCAGGCCTCAGTTCAAGGTGGAGCCAGACCTGGGCCCTCAGGCCTGCCCTCGCAGCAGCTCTCACCCTCCTCCCTGGCTGCGGAGGAGTCCCCAGGCTACTGATGCCATTTTGTGGCTGCCCCGGAAGAGGACAGTGGGAAACCACAGGCCAGCGGACGTCAGCAGTGCCTTCGTGCAACATTTTTGGATTTTGTTCATAGTTCTTTATAATGGAAGAGAATTAAAAAAAAAAAAAACTGAAGTGACCAAACAGAGCTGTGAACACGTCAAGAGGCTGACTGGATTCTTGTCATTGCTGGCTGTCTGGAACTGGCCTTGAAGTGAAAAAAGCAGTTTATGAAAAACCACTCAGCGCTGTGGGCTAGAAGGATACTGGATCTTTTATGTAGAAAACACTGGGTCCCTTATGGGGCACTAACAGGCCTGACTTACAGGGTTATACACACATTAACCCCATGCTACATCTTAGAAATTTTCTTTTAATTTGTTAAAAAAAAAAAAAGAGAAAAAAAATAGCTAATTTTAGAGCCAAGTGAAGTGCACTTTGTCAAATGTAAGGGTCTGCTTTGTTTTTGGGTTTCTTTTTTCTTCCCTTTTTAATTTTTCCTCCTTTTTTCCTCCTTTTGCCTTTATAAAAGATGTGGTTCTTCGTCAATTGCAGAAATGTTCTTTCAGCCACTCACTGAAATCCTGAATTCTGGCTTCTGCAGTTTTTATTGTCTGTGTCAGACTTGCAGCCAGACTTGGTTCTCATTTCAGCATTTCCCAGGTTCTGTTGAAACAACATCAACCCTTATTTTGTTTCTCCCCCACCCACACTTTCTTCAAATTCACCTTGTGTATTGTAGCTCATTTGTTTTAAGGAGAGAATCAACAGATCATATTCAGTGTCTTGAATAAATTGCTATATTTTGATATTAGAGAATTCTCTGCGTGTTGTTCCTTATTCTTTCCTGGCTGTTTTGCATTCTGCGCTTAAGAGCTGGGGGTGGGTGACTGAACTGTGACATGGTTGTTGTTCAGTTTTATTTTTCCCCAGTGCTGCATTTTTGGAAGTCCATTGTTTCGAAAGGAGCAAAACACTGCAGTGCTGAGCATTGACCCATGCAGAGGGTAAGGAACCAATCTGAGTAAGGCTGGGTTGAGGTAACTTTAAGAACATTTCCTCTAAAGGAAATTTCTCCAGATAAAATAAATTGGACTCTGGGCTGATCTAGGTAAATTGTTAAGCTTTTCTTCAAGCTGTCAAGGCCTTACATTCAACCTTGCTTGAGCAGTTGGAGGTTTTTGAAAGACTTCAGAATATTCCAGCACATTCTGTGGGGCTCCAGTTCCCCTTCTGTTCAGACATTATCAGAGCTGTCCAGAAAAGGGGGATGCCCTGTCCTACGCACGATGCCCAGGGAAGGTGGGATCCCTGCAGTCATCCCCTCCAAGAGGACCCCCATGGCACCTGCAGAGAGCTCCTCTGCCTGCCTGGTGCTCGCAGCACTAACGCCTCCCAGACACAGCGGGGTTTCATAGCTTTAACAGGCTGAATGTTGCGTGAGTTTTAGTTGGGTTTTACTCCATAAATGGGACCCATAGTACATGTGGGATTCTTGCTTTGTGACCATGTACCACACAGACCATTCATCTAAGCTAAGGCTTAAAGATTGTCAAGAGTCTTCAAAAGGAATTCGCGCAAAGCTCACACACAGTCCTCTATGTCACATCATCCTAATTTTTAGGTATTTAAACATTTGGGATGAGTCAAGTGTTAGAAAATCCGGTATGCTGACGATCATAGAATCACAGCATGGCTTGGGTTGGAAGGATCCTTAAAGCCCATCTGGTTCCACCCCCTGCCGTGGGCTGGTTGCCACCCACTGGATCAGGCTGCCCAGGGCCCATCCAGCCTGGCCTTGAGCACCCCCAGGGATGAGCATCCACAGCTTCTCTGGGCAGCCTGTGCCAGGGCCTCACTGCCCTCTGAGTAAAGAATTTCCTCCTAACATGTAACCTAAACCTACTCAGTTTAAAATCATTACTGCCTGTTATTCTACTACACTCCCTGATGAAAAGTTCCTCTCCATTTTTCCTGTAGGCCCCTTTAGGTACTGGAAGGCCACTAGAACATCTCACTGGAGCCTTCTCTTCTCCAAACCCTTCTTTAGGCAGGATCAGCATGTTATCATGTTATCAAGTAGTCAAAAATGAGAAAATAATGCTGTTTCTGTCTCAGTTCATCCCCTGAAATTTGTCCAGCAGCAATATACGATGCATTTCCTGTAACTGTCTGCATCGAAAGCAATAGGGCAAATATGTTCAGCTGTCGTAAGACAACAGTCCACCAGCAGTCTTCACAGCAGTTTCTCAAGGGACGTGAGAGCTAGGGAGAACGGAGAGAGCCGCTGTGGGTCTAGAGTTCCAACACACAGCACTGCATAAAAGCTGCCCCTTTCCCTGCCTCTTAAGAAACCCTGTGTTAGAGTCCTACTTTTAGTCACATCATTTGCAGGCACATTCCAAGGAAACGTACTGCTGTCAACCTGAAAGTGCAGTTTGCTTTTCCTGTATTTATCCTGTAAATATTTACTTAGCCTGCACAGTTTGACAAGTAACACTTGAAGCACTGAGCAGTCCTAAGCTTCTCACTCCTGTCAGAGTGCAACACAATGAAGGGGCATTTGTTAAACCTGGTCTGGGAAGGTGCGATACTGCAGCATCGCTCTCAAAACCACTTATTTCCCTGCCATCTTTCTATGCATCATTTCCTGTAAAGGGAAAGATCAATGCCATCCATTAAAAACCCACATAAATTTGCATCAAAGTTCCATGCTCTGAAAAGCAGTTTTCAAAGCTTTGAAGTCTAAGTGAAGAAATGACTCGCTTGGCAAGGAATTTATCATCCCTGCTGATTCTTTTCCCAACAGGAAGGAAGATCTTTGCTTCCTTAGAGAGAGTTTTTTTCTGCTTCCTTTTGAATACATTCACAAAACCCGAAGAACACAAAGCCTGACAGCCACAGGAAAACAGCTGTAGCCTCTTTTCCTGCTGCAAGGTCTAACATCTTCCACCTTCACAGAAGCCGCCTTCACTTCGTGGTGTGAATCATTAGTATTTACCTCAGTACAGAAGATCAAGGAAAGATTCTACCCGTCTTTGTCCGAGTCCTTCGCATTACAAGCTGGGACAAAATTGGCATCCCAGTCCTTCGTGAGAGTGATTCATCACAGTGAGAAACGCGTAACAAATGAGAAAGGCTTTAGCTGAGAAGCGCTGGCTTCCTGCAGTTCAGAACCAGAATTATTTCTCTGGGCTTCTGGAAGTCAGTAGAGCCAACAGAGAATTCTGTCCCTACACACTGTGTTGTAGATCCTGAAAAACTCTACAGTTTCTTGGAGGGAAAGGTAGAACGGCCAAACCCTCAGAAGGGTTTTTGAGGCTTTCTGCAGTCCCTACGGCTGCACTGTCGTGCCAGAGGGACTGGAAGAGGTGCCACCGCCGAGCAGACCTTCAGTTACTACCCTTAAGGTGGCTGGGACCACAGGCTCCTGAGAATAACAGAAATCTGATGGCAAGAGTCCACAGTGTGATGTTACCACTCCGATAAGTCCTGGACAATGGCTGCTGTCAGCTTCTTTCCTGCAGGCTGCTTTGGGGAGCGTCTTGAGAAATTGCAGCCCAATAAATTGACCACGTCTGATCACTCACTCATTCACCTTCCTCCACAGAGGAGGACACAAGCAGAGAGCCTGTGGGTCGGCCAGCCCCCACAGACACCCAGTGTTTCCACATCCACATCAAAGGTCCAGGTCTCATGATTTAGTCTGGAATGCAGATCAAAGCAATGGAAAATCAAACCTTTCTAATCCACCAGCTTTTAGAAGGGCATTCCTACTTGGGCCTGTATCAGCTTGGAGACATTTCTGAAGACTGGAGTAAGAGCTGCAGCATTCTTCTCACAGACGGGAATGATCAGCCCGTGACACAGAAAATCCTACATCTCCTACGCAGAAAGTTTTATAGAAATGGTCTTGAAACAAATAAATGGACTCTGCCTGCGAAAGGTCTGTAGATACAGGTGTGTGTTTCCAAATGCAGATTCAGAAAGTGAAGGTCTTGGTATGGGAACAGCCACCATTTCGCGTCACGGCAGAACTCCCAAGAGCCCTCCTTGAGACTGGCGAAGCTAACAGGAGATTAACTGCATACATCAGTGAAGACTCCTTACGAACAAAAATCATTCTTACCAAAACAAAACCACAACTTTCTGCCTGTTTTGCCTTTCCACAGTGTCAGTGAGGCAAGCACAAATGATCAGAGCTCAGGTGGGGAGAGAGGGTCTAGCCTAAGTGCAGCCCCAAGCAGAGAACTTGTCCCACAGCTTTCCTAGGGAACTGCACACCTGCAGAATTTTCCTTTAAAAACACCCAGATCTAGTTCTAGAGCCAACTCTATTTCAGTAGGAAATGAATTCACAGCAGCACCTCTAGCAGAAAAGAAAAACAATTATTTCATTATATATCGCTGCTTCTTTCCACCTTCTGAACGACAGAAGGCTGATGCTCACCATCCTGACCATGGCCTTTGGTGGAAAGCTGAGCGGATTGGTTCCCAAGACAAAATTATTTAAGAGAAAGAACATCTTGCTTCCTGCTCTTCTATTTTGGCCTAATTCCTTAATGCTGTCTTTCTGTTTGCTATGGCCTGTAGGTCTTGGGCAAACACACAAAACAAAAAACCCCACCAGAGTCACCACTGGAGAATGGCCCTGGAAGGACACAAAGCAATGATGATTTAATGAGAAAATGTTGCTGGATTTTTTTATTGTGTTTTTGAAGGATATCTGAAGTGAGCGTTAGAAAATTTTATTTTAATGAAAAATTAAGTTTTCGTAAGCAAATTTTGTTTATCATTTCACTAGTGTCTTCTGCTTGTTTTTAATAAAAGTTATTAACATCTGGGGGAGAACCACTCAAAAACTTCTACCAACAAATGTGATTCATAGTTCACCCACCATCGGAAATTATGATGTTATATATAATATATATATGATGTTATAATGTTAAAAATTAAGGAGTACTTACGTGCATGCGTGTGTGTGTGTGTGTGAGGGAGCACTGCAGACATATGGCAAGTCACGTTGTTCGTGTAAATGTGCCTGAATATTTCTCATTTTCTTTCACAAGTCTCTACAGGATCAGGTCAACAGGCAATGCCACAATTTTACAGGTATGACTGGAATCTCACCTGGGATAAAATGAATGCAGTAAATATGTATCTACTTTGTGATATCTCAATAAAACAAACTAAACCAATGCATAGTATTTTTGTCACCCAGTAATGCAACCAGACACACAAAATCAAAACTAGCTCCTTTTCTTTAGCTAAAAATACCAGAATCAAAACAAATTACAGTCAGCATACTGAAATGTAACTATGATGGCACTGCTACCCTAAAGCAGCACCTCAAATGTAACCTTGCTCCACCAGGAAAAAAAAGCATTTCCCCTGTGCCTGGTTGCCCTGAGGTAGTGCTGTATGGAAAGTACCCCTGTGGTTAGGCTGGATCAGGATCACAGGCGTGCAGGAATGGAAGCACACGGGCCTATGCGTGTACACCATACTTCTTCCAGGCAGTCAGAGTGACACCTGGGTTACTACAGCTCGTGTACTTCTCATCTCCTCGCAATGTGAGGGTTATCTCTCTGCTTGTATCTCAGAGACTGAAGTCTGTATTTGGTTACACTGATACTGGAAGTAGAAGCTGCACACCAGCTTCACATAGCAGGTCTGAGAGGCTGCATGTTTGAGAAAATGAAACATTTCCCAATCATAGAATCATGGAATGGCTTGGGTTGGAAGGGACCTCAGAGATCATCTAGTTCCAACCCGCCTGCCGTGGACAGGGCTGCCAGCCACTCGCTCACTAGATCCAACTGCCCAGGAACCCATCCAGCCTGGCCTTGAACACAGCCAGGGATGGGGCAGCCACAGCTTCTCTGGGCAGCCTGTGCCAGCGCCTCACCACTCTCTCAGGGAAGAAATGTAAATTAACAATGTAAACTTCTTTTTCCATCTGTACCAATAAAACTAATGCCTCTCAGGGGTGCCATGACAAAAAAGCGAATGGCAGCCCTTTGGTCAGGCAGCCCCTAGGCTGTCTCACAGACCCCAGAGCACGGGGCTCCCCACATATGAAACAAGGGAGCCAGGGGTCAAACATGAGTCTCCTAGCGCCAGCCCCTAAGGTCAGCCCGGCTTTTTCTCCCCTCCTTTTGGCCCAGCTCTTAGACTACAGAATCCTTGGGTAATATGCAAAAACCCTCTTTATCTAGCTTCCACCTTACAGCTCTCCGTGTGAATGCATTCGTGGGGACACCGAGTGCCACACATGGCCGGTTGGCAGCTGATGGAGCTGCGAGCAGGGCTGTGGGAACGCCTCAGCCCACGGCCACACCGCGTCCCGTGCCTCCAGCGACCAGCCTGGGGAGCAGGTCACGCCACGTCACACGGAGGCGCATGACACGGGGCAGGGCGGGAGCACACGCTTTCCTTGCCACATGAAAAGCAGTACTCGCTTGAGGGCTTTAGCCTAAGGAGAGGGTTGGTTTGTTTTTTTTTTTCTCTTTTTTTTTTTTTTTCTCCTCTAGGAAGTCCATTCGGGACCTGCTGTTGCAGTCAGAGCACAAGCAGATCCCCTGAGGCAGGAAGACGCTGCAAGGACAGCCCAGCCCACACAGCCGGTTCCTTGTGTTGCACTAAAATACCCACCGCGCTGTTTTAAACCCATGTGATTAAAACCTAGCTTTTTCAATACACATGATAAAAAAAACAGGTCTTGTTTGCTTTTACCAAATTTCCAAGGTTTTTGGGGAGGGTTACAGCTGCACAGCTGGGTGTGCACCTCTCCAGAGCAGCTGAAGAAGCCTCCAAGGCCCCCCTCCATGTGCCCCTGTGTCCCTCCCTGCCATGCCATGTGATAGCATTCAGAGGTTCCCCGCAGGCAGAGGAAAGCCAGAGAGGAGCCAGGCCAGGGCAAAGCTTGTCCATCTCAGGCTGTCTTTACCCACAGACGCACTGCGGCCCTGCTCCCCAGAGGCAGGGAACCCGTCCCAAGCCACCACAGCTCGCCCCCAGCCCTTAGGCCCCAGTGTCCTTGCCACGGAAGGGATGTCAAAGGCAACCTGACCCTCATCGCAACGGGACAGCAGGGCGTGAGGAGGGACCTCCTGTTCCCTCGGTGCCACTGCTCAGGATGAGGCACCATGGCAGGCCTGGGCCACAGGCTGTGCAAGCTGCTAGCAAGCCAGACCCTGAGGCTATGGCCCTGGCTTTGCAAAGAGACAAACTTCCCTTTCGGAGGAGCCTGAAATCTTAAAAGGCTTCCTGCTGCCCCAAAACATGGCCAGCCTCAGCACAGAGGAGCAGCAGAAAGCCTTGGTATCACTCTCACACCGAGTGTTTCCCACCACGAGCTCATTCTTCCTCCCTTGCCACCAGGGCCAGGAATGTAGCATGCTGCCCCTGAGCCCTGGCAGGTCGCGAGGCCGATGAGAAGCACATGGGAGGACCCCTGCTTCTGCTGTTACAGGGAAAAGCGGCATCTTGAAGGCTCTCTCATGTTTATCTCTTGTCTTCTCATTCATCAACGGCTGACAGAGTCCTTTCACACAGCACGCGTCTCTTCCTGGGGATGTTTATGTGGATTTCACTGCTATCTTTCTACCACATTCAGGCAACACAGCTCACTGTGTGGGGTTTTATTTTTGGCTTATTGACATTTTCAATTGACCAGTATCATTTCACAAATCTACAGTGTTCTTTTTATATTAACATTATTTTCACCTTTGGGCAAGAAAAGAAGAATCTTTTCTTCTATTCAGGCTTCATAGGGCGAATTTACCTGTTGTCAGTTTTCATTCAGACTCAGATCATACTATACTCACATTTGTAAATGTAAATAGCAGGATGATTTTCATTCAGAAGCCTTATGAAGAGAGACACACTAACATACACACCTGTTATAAATCGTAGCTTCTAACCACAGCAGATCACGTTTCCAGCAGGGTCTCCCTTCTTTTCCTCAGATGACAGCCATTGCATGAGGCACAGCAAAACAGCTTTCTCCCCTAAGCAAATTCAGTCTCCAGAGTCCTGAAAAGACCTTGACTAGAAAGCGCTTCTTGCGTGCCCCCAGCTCCAAAATGATTCCACGAACTTCTTTAATTTCCATTATACCTGACCAAGAGGCCTAACAGGGTGAGGGTGATAGCCCAGATGACAGGTGGCTTTGAATCACAGACTGGCTGAGGCTGGGAGGGACCTCGTGAGGTCACCTGGTGAGCCCCTGCTCCAGCCCAGGACCATGGTACGTGACCTTCAGGAACTTCAGCTCTTGCCTCCAAGGCAAGGTTCCAGGAAAGGTGGCACCAGACGGCCCCTGCCAAATGGCAGAGCTGGGTTATGGCTGCAGACTGTTTTCAGAGAAGGCACAGCGTCACCTGATGACAATGGGTTTCCACCCCACACCCCAAAGCAGAACTGGATTCACACCAGAATGGTGAGAACTGAAGCTTTTCCTAACCTACCATTGCCTTTTAAAGCAGAGCATTTCCCTGGTCTGTCCACCAGGATTTTAACTTGTTTGATCAAACAAAATGGAAATGTGAATTCAAAACAGCCCTGCACAGTTCCCTGTGTAAAAGTTGCATTTATTCTGTGAAGGTTTTCCATAACTAATGAGAAACTCCCAGCTGGATGGAGAGCTACTATCTGCTGGGGAGATGAGCAGTCTCTCAGACTCTTACTCAGTCTCTGCTAAGTATCTGCAAAATGCTACACACTATGGCCAAACTCTTTAGCTGCAGTAGATCACATCACGCCTGACAGGGATTGAAATAACTTTCAGTGATCTTTCTGGCTAAAGGAACCCTCATAGCTTTTTGTGGCTGAGACTTTCTGTCTGCAAAACCCTAATCTCATCTGGATGTTACTCAGAATACATCACTTTACAACATAGGATATTTTCATTTCAGCATGACTGCTCATTTCACCTTAATCAGAAGCTTTCCACTTTGTGGGGAGGAAAGGGAAAGCTCGGACACTTTCACTCTGAAGTGTTTGTTTCCTCATGATGCACAGCTACTCTCTGCCTGGGAATTCTCCCTCATTATCCTCAGTCCATATTAACTTCAAAAAACATGCCCTGTGTAAACACCCACACAAGCTGGCATTCCTATTTCCTGCACATCTACGCTACTCTCACTGCATCATTCACAGCAGCTTTCGCCCAGTCAAACTCCAGCTCCAACGCCACGGACTGGTTTTATGTTGCACCAACTTCCCACATCTTTTGGGTACAAAATGTCCTAAGTACAACATAGATAACTGAGACATTTTTCCAGGAGCCCTTTAACGTTGTTTAGCATTTTTACCTCTCACTCTGCTTGTACGAGGTACTTGAAAGAAAAAATGAGATGAATGTAGGCTCAGCCATGCAGTTTCACAGAAGGAAATACAGCTAACACGTTAGAGTCACCCAGCAATCACGTTAATGCCCCAATAAATAGAATTGGCCTGAACATGCCTTTTCCCATACTAACGTGTGAAAACACGTGATGTACGAGGCATTGAAGGAGCCCATCAAATTCATTTTGCTTTGTCATCAACTAACCACAAAAGAAAGGCTCCTGCAAAACACAGAGAAGCCTGAACTAACTTCCAGGGCTTTAAAATCTCACTAATTCTGAAGACATTCAAACTGGGAATTACTGCTGAGTTTTACCTCCAAGACCTAAATCTCTCTGCATTAAGGAGAACACGGGCTTTCCTATGTGCAGATGCCACCTTTGGGTCTAACAGTCATTTCCACTGTGCTGCATTTGACCAATTCTCATGGTCCCATCGACTGAGCTGGGCTCTGGTGAGGTCACCCAGCCCGTCTCCCCTTCAACCTTTGTTCTGATAGTGCCATCAACTGCAAAACACCTTCTAAGGGCTTTCAGTTACACAGCACACAGAAAAATGTCCCAGCGCCCACTGGCCCTCTCTGCAGACTGAGCTGTGCCAGTTCATAGCCCAGGAGGTCCTTGCTGTACAACCTGTTGGAACACACCCAGCAGGGGGCAAGGGAAGAGTACCTGAAAACGCAGTCTAAACCTTGAGGCTCTCAAAGGTCTAGGGGCGGCTACAGAGTTTTTCTTTCTAGATGGGGAGGCCAGGTTTCTTTTCTAGGACTCTTTCAATCTTCTGTAGTGTGGGCACGCAGAGGCTGGAAGAGCTGGAAATGCCCACTGTTGTTAGCTGTGCGGAAGAAAACGCTTTATTTTGCTGCATCTTCAGCTGCCAACTTCAACGTCCACACAGATACATGCCTGGTCCTTCATGGACAGCCAGACATCATCTGGCCTTTCTTAAAATTACATTAGCTACTGTGGGGTTTAGTGATTTCCATCTGGAAATATTGTAGCCTTGAGGAATCTATGAAAATTTAGATAATTTTAGAAGATCACATAACTTGTTCATTATGAATACACAATGAAATCTTCTGAACTACAAGTCAAGTCCTGTTATACAGGGAGCGGAAAAATTTGTTTGGCATTTCACTTTTTAGTTTTTTCCATGTATTTGGCCTACAAGACCAGAGGAAGGGCTTTGTGAGAGATGTAGTTAGGTGTTTGGTATTTAGACATATGGTGGGCCTCACAAATGCAGAGCTTTGGTATGCATGAAGTCTGTCTGTTCAAGAAGTTTATTATTTACCTATTTAGGTAGTTTATCATTTTACTAGCGCTCGTATTTCAGTTTGCAATTAGTCTGAACATCTGACCAAGCAAAAGAGTAATTGACTGTAAAAGACCAGCAGGTCAAGTACAGGCCCATACATCCCCTTCCGCCAACAGAGAAAAGGTAGGAGTCTTTACGAGAGTAGTACAAGATGGAAGAGGACACTTTTCCTGAAAGTTTTCATCTGATCTTTGAGAGCTTAAAATACCTTTTGGTCAATACAGAGAACCCTTGCTCTGTGTGGCTGGATTTGATAAGCTAGCTGGGAGGTGAGCAGGGTGTTACTTAGAGGCAGTTCAGCTGCACTGCCCTGTAGGCATGGGAACTCTTTTTATGAGATTCTGATAGCACAGTTTTATTTCAGTGCACAGATTCAACTTTTTTTTTTTTTTTTTTTTTTAAGTTTTTCTCTCTCCAACAAATGCAGGAGGGTTTTGTTGTACTCAGACATGTCCAAAATCTAATAAGCTAAATTTGACCACCGCTGTACTCCCAAAACACAGCATTTCAGCTGCACGCATTTCATTAGACAGTATCATCTCATTCCCTTCTTACCTCTCCCCCGAGTCACACTTTGCTGCACCTCTATTCCTGCTCATAAACTGATGAGCTGTGCTAAGGGAGCTGCTCCCACAGATGGGGTCCAGTGAAGACCACAGACTCTGCCTACGTCTCTTGACTTCAGTATGGACAAGACAATTGCCCTGTTAATCCAAGCCCTGTTTGAAACACAGCTCAGAAAGCAAATATTCAGGCCAGATGCAAGCACTCCCCACAGGCAGCAGAAGCAGTCCTAAAACAAGCACCTTTGAAGCAACCCTTTGTACCACCACGGGCTGGAAGGCCGGATGCAGAGCTCATCACAGTGTGTTGCCTATGCAGACACAGATCATCTACAGGAAAACCAGGGTATGTGTGGTTGAACACAAGGCTCCCATCAGCAAAGAATACACTTAAGGAGGCAGTGTTTGGGTTGGTGTTACAGCTGTACTGCGCAGGACACGGTGTCTACAGCGTGCCTGCATTGACCCTGGGGGCAGGCACTTTGTTTTACCCAGAACAAACGTGGGAGGCTGGCCCATGACATGCGTGAAGCAAGCACAGTTAGGGGGCAATCAGGAGGTTCGCCTCGAAAGCAGACTCCAAATGGGAAGAACCAGGCACCCCTGTAAGGCCTGGAGAAGGCAATGCTTTGCTTAAATTGTTATATGGCGAGGCAAGAACGAAGATCTGTGTGGGGTGAAATCACACACGGTTATGGCTGCAAATGAGCAGAACTGATTACCACCCCGTGTAAAGCTGTGGAGGAATGCACGCCTCATGTACATTCACAAAAGGCTGGGAGCAGCAGGCAGGAAAACTCTCCTGACACCCACTACTTTTGGAAGTTAAAAAAAACCCCATGGATTTGCTCTGTTGTGCCCCATACCCAGATCTCAATGCACCAGACTTCGCTTAGTTGTCTGTGTTCAGCCCTTGAATGAGCCCTAATCGTTCACAACGACACCCCAGTAGATTGCTGTCTCAAGGACAGCCCTGAAAGGCCAAGAAAAGGCAGGGAACAAACCGCTGCCCAGGGTGGGTGCCGTGTCTCTCCTTGTCCCATACACCCTGCAAGCAGCTGAAGGAACTAGCTGTTCAGCCCTCTGGAAGGGCTTCTTGCTAGAGCCCAGCACCTCCCAAGTGCTTCTGTGCCGCCGGACAATTCCCATGAAGCCAGAGGCTGTTTGTTTGGTTTTGGGGTTTGGTAGCTTGGCCCACACCCTAGCATCTGAAAAGGCTTACCAACAAGTCCACCTCCGCCTTCTTCCTGCTCTTTCAAACCCTACTGTGATGAGCATTGCACAGAAAGCATCTCTGTTTCATAAGGATCAGCATGCTCTGCTGTGATCCTGTGCTTTCTCCTCATATTTAGCTAGAAAATAAATCACTGTATAGGTGGAGGACCAAAATTTCTAGGGAAAATATTGTCTCTTAAAAACGAAGATTTGGGGATCTGCCAGTACTGCTGAAAACTAAAACAGGGATGTAAAGCTGTAAAACCACAAAGGTTTCCACAGGGCACAATTTAAAAGATTTGCTACAAACCAACCACAGCTCTGTAATGATCTGCCTAAATAATTACCAGTTCATTGTTTCACACCTTCATTTTAAATCATTAATTCAAGAAGGCAGTTTATTTTAAACAGCAAATCAATGTTTTACTGCATAGTTTCTACCGAGTCTGCTTCTGTAGCCATCCTAGGATTCTTCTGAGTAACACAGCAGCTTAAGTGTCAAGCTATGATTGTACTAACATTTCAGCTGTCCTTCATAATATATTTGGTGGATTTTTTTTTTAGCAGGGGATAAGTGGCTTTCACCAAACTGCCTGTCAAATTGTTCTGTAATCAGCTTCCAGTACAACCAGGCTTAAATCATATCACTTGTAATTTTGATAAGAGGTTAAAAGCCTGGGGTAGACATCATAATTTTTTTCTTAATTTTCAACCGATTTCAGGAATTGTTTGGGTACAGGTACTTAGTGCACTGCACAAAATGAGCTGAGAGGATATGGAGAGTGGACGTACTACCTCTCCATTCAGCAGCTGAAGGCATAAAATAGAGCACATGCCAGAGAAAGAACCATTAATTCTATCCATTCTATTTTGATGACCACTCGGATCATCTCCGTGTTCTTTGCAAACTTCATCTCTTGGTGCAACTATCAGCCATAACCCTGTAACACAAGTACATACAAGGATCAATCTGAATTCAAATTAAAAAATAGTTTGAAGGGTTGTTTTTGCTTGAAGCAGTAGTGAACTGGAGCCATTATTCTGAAGTGTTTATGGAGCCTAGGCTGTGTCTGAATTTGTTTTAAAAGACTTTCAACTCCCAGATAAAAGCAAACTGAAAGTTAATATAAACAAGCTAAAAGAAGACTTTGACAGTGAGATTCTGCAAAAGCAGGGAAAATCCATCCTTCTGTCAACACTTGCTGTCATTCATGTTTTACTGGAGTGTGAAATTGTGTCTCAGAACTGTATTCTGGGAATTGATGCTGAGCAAGGCAAGCAAGGGAACACATTCAAAAGCCCAACATATTAATAGTCTGTTTATTCAAACAAAAGACTCTTTTACTGTACGGAGGTTACAAGGGAGATTAAAAGAAAATGGATGAAAATGAAACATAAGCAACATAGGTCCTTGCAGAGATACACTCCATCTAAAAATGATCCGGCCTTTACACCTTTCTACACACCTCCTACAAAGGAAGTGAAGACATTTACCATAGCTTTCCTGCATCTCACGCACTCTCTCACACGCACACAAGAGCTACAGGGAATGACATCGAGCCATTAGGCACAAACCGAGTTCCAGAGCGAGCAGTGGTTCACACAGTGTCGTGGTTTTTTGAGTCTTGACAATGGGAGAAGTGAGATTCAGCACCTGTAAGCTACCAGCCCTGGTAGATGGGAGAGCTCCTGGTGACCCTGTCGTCACCGCTAGTGTTACCTTCAGACAACATGCTTATGGCCTCGTCGGTCTGCTGGCTGTCGGTTGTCGATATCTTCTTCGAATCGTGGACGTTGCTTTGGTAGTTCACTGGGGAGGGATAGTCATTCTCACCCACAGTTGACGAAGACATGGATTCCCAGGGTATTTCTCTCTTCTGCCATTTCAGGTCCACTCTCCACCCCGTCCAGCCATAGAAAGCTAATGTGAAGAGGAAGCCCTGCATCGGATTAAGAACCCCCTAGGAAAGAGCAGCGCAACACGAGTTACATCAGCAAGGCTTCATTCTGAACTCCAGCAAAATGTTCTGCATGCATTAACATCTTCCCTTACACCGAACAATTGCTGTCTTTAAAAGGTTATATCTGCGTGTTGTTCCCACTGCAGACACAAACCAAGCAGAGTGAGGTACCACAACCTGTTGCTTCTGAGTGCCGAGGCCATCCCAGCAAATGGCTTTCTAGCATGAATTTTAGCTGGTCAGTCCCCTCATGTGTTTTCAACATTCTTTACAAGCTCCACAGTTTTTAAATCACAAAAGCAAATATTATATTCTTCACTAGAAGCCAAGTCAAATATATGACAGTAGACATTAGCACATGCAGGCAAGTTTTTTAAAATAGCAGCAATTGACCTGTCTGGAATTGTTGCAGATTTCTGAGGCAGTGAAAATGTCCCAAGCGGAACAGAAAAACAGGGAGAGATACTGAAAAGGAAAATCCCAAGTGATTTCTCAAAAATCTTCTGTTCCCACTGCCTTAGGATGCTTGACAAGTAAATGGTTTTAGTGGTTTCCATTCTTCTCACGGGAAAATCAGAAACTTTTTTACAGCCAGTTTGAATAACAGCTCTGTTGCTAGACATGACCACGTGCTCTCCAGGTGAGGAGGAGCAAGGTCCCCGTCACACGAATGTGTTCAGTCCTCATCGGGGAGGAAGTTCTATCATGCTGCATTGCTTAACCTTTCAATATCAGGCAGCTCAGGCAGCTCAGTATCAGGGCTTAACTGTGCAGAGCATGTTTAGGCTTCACAGGTATTTAACAGTTCCAGAATAAACTTTCTTGAAAAAGGAAGCTGCAGTATCACCTCTGTAAATCCCTTGTCAAACATTCCAACAGAAAGAGAAAAAAGGGTGAGGTACAGTAAGAGCCCAGTATCTTATAGCTGTCTTCTTGCAGCACTGTTAAATTCTATCATGTATTTTCCCCTAATAGTTATCCAAGTGTTACCATATAAGATGTAATTATTTTTTCTAAGTCACTAGTAAAGAAAACCCTAGTTACAAGCAGACAGTTTCCAAAAAATGCCCGTTTTATGAGGGAACCTTCAGGAATCGTGGGTTAGAACTTTGCAGCTTGCACTGTGCCAGAGGTTAGAAAGGGTAGACCATAAACCATTGCAATTGTCTGTTCTGGATCTTACAATGGGTAGGAATCAGAGTCATAGAATGGTTTGGGTTGGAAGGGACCTCAAAGACCACCTAGTTCCAAGCCCCCTGCCATGGGCAGGGACACCTCCCACTAGGGCAGGTTGCTCAGAGCCCCATCCAGCCTGGCCTTGAACACTGCCAGGGAGGGGGCAGCCACAGCCTCTCTGGGCAACCTGTGCCAGGGTCTCACCACCCTCACAGGAAAGAATTTCTTCCTAATATCTAGCCTAAATCTCCCCGCTTCCAGTTTGTGACCAGTATCCCTCATCCTGTTGCTACAAGCCCTTCTAAAGAGTCCCTCCCCAGCTCTCCTGTAGGCCCCCTTCAGGTACCTACATCATTCACAGAGAGACTGCATACTCCAGTAAATGGGAGCAAACAGCCTTTGGCACCTTTTTAGCAAGGTTTACATGTGAGAGCACTCCCAGTGACCACTCCTTCCTCTCTCTTACCTCTGGCTTTTCTTCCTTCGTCTTTGGAGTGCTTACCTTCCCCATAACCCACCCACCATGCTGGTGCTGTTCCATCAGACTTACAAAAGTGATTTCTAAGGCTAAGAAAGGGCATGGCTGACCTACCATTATAATCCACGTGATCAGTGCAGCACTTCTAATGTTTTTCAGAGGCATTTCATTGATGTCTGGCTGCATTTCAAGATAGAACAAAAGGCTCTCATTGATGATATTGGATGACCAGCTGTTGCAGGCATAAAGAGGAGGAATAAAACAAGACATATATATATACATATATATGTAAGCATACATAAAATCAGATTTACTTTCAAATTATAGAACTTAGGATCATTAATAAGGAGAGTGAGATTTTTTTGTTTTAATGTTAAGTCTCAGTGTGAACAAACCTATAGCTCTCTGAGCCCATGATCAAAAACCAGCCACTCACCTCTTAGCCCATGCCTAGACAAAGAAATCAATATACCCTAACAAAATCAAACCTGATCATTTGAGCTTGCTGCATTGAGATTACAAAGAACTGCGATCCATAATGGAGACATTGCAGACAGTGACTTCTTTTGCGTGTGTATTAAAAGTGTAACATTCACAGATAAGGAAACCAAATATATGCACATATGATGTAAACTCCAGCCTCCCTAAAATTTCAGGGGTAGATTTGAATAGATTTTCTAAAGGTCTGTAAAACAATCTACAAAACAAAACTAAACTCATTTTGACTTTAAAATTCTTGAAAATGCCAGCAAATTTTTGGAATAAAGGTAGCTTCTGTTTCTAAAGAAGGATAAGTGTGATTAAGCCTCATCCTCTGAATGAAACTGAGAGTCTTATACAATAAATAAAGGTCACAGTAAATGGCTGTAACTCCTTGTGACTGCTCAGCAGTCAGAACAGACTTTCTGTATATTTCTGCTGGAAAGGAAACCACCAACATCCAAGTCATACTTTCTGAAGGGGTTTATACAGATCCTTCCGATTTTTTTCACAGTGTAAAATCTTCTGCTCATCCCTCCCTAATATGCAGGTTTCTCTTCTACCCCTTAGTGCCCAAACCTGCTTTCCTCGACTAACTCATCTGCTTTGTGACCTCTGTGATGGAACGGCATCTCCTCTAAGCTTCTGAGATGGGACTGCCTCAACCTTTCTGTACTGTAACCACTGAGAGAATTTTTGCACTCTTAAGGTTATGTTTTATCGGCAGAACAAAATCCAAAAGTAGAACCACAGGCTTTTGTTCGTAATATGAAAACTCATAATGAGACAAAGGTGAAATAAACAGGCATCCACAACTGTGTCCTTGTGGAGTTGCTCCTTTCTTTCATGCTTGCTCCCAGACCAGCAGGCTGGCCACAATAGGCTCTTTCTTTCCGTAACCCTGGAACCCTGGCTAAGTCTCTCCTCCTTGTTATTTCCAGCAGTTTTCTGGAAGCCATGCTGCAGGCTGCATCGCTGCTTTCTCTCTCCCCTCTCCTGCAAGCTAACCCACCCTCACCACAAGAAACCTCTCTTCTGGGAAATGTCCATAGTTTCCCTTCAGAGCACTCAAGTATACAGCAGCAAGGACAAGACAAAAAGGCAGCCTTTCTCCCTGCTCAGCCTTTTAAAGCCATATAACATGCATTAACGTACCTGTGTATAAAGAAATCAAGTATGTGTACAGACTGTGAAATTTGGCCAAGACTCCTAGACCACTTGCTCCTCCCACCACGTGTGTTACCCGCAGACGTGGTGAGCATTTCCCAGCAGTGACCAGGTCTCACTGGGCCACTGCACAGACCCATGTAGCATGGATCACCCCCTCTTCTTGTGCCTTCGTTGCTGTGGGGTAATGGTGAGACTGCTCCTAAAGCCAGCCTTCTTCAGCCCAGTTTTGCTGAGCGCATCCAGCACCTCCAGTCCCAGCCACCACTCCAGCATCATCGTGCTGGATGTTGCTGCTGGAACAGAGGTGCAGGGGATCTGGGGAAGAGGCGTGCACCCTCCCTCCTTCCCCACCTAAATCACCCCCTTCCTCCTCTCCTCCATGCCCTACTGAAAACAGCTATTTGCTTGAAGGAAGATGGAATATTAGAAAAAAGATCAGATGATCATACATTCTACACACAGCATGCTGAGATTTCCTTTCTGTTGTGTAACCCCGTATTTCCAGCTGACACGCCAAACATATTTCTTGTAGGTTCTCAACGGCATGTTTGATGACAGCAGTGTAGAGTGGGCTCTGGGGAATCTTGCTGCTGTTTCAGACAGCTTTAGATTGTACCCTACCACATTTTTTTTGCTATTGTTCCTCAGTGTCATTGTTTCCCTGTTGGTTAAACATTTTTATCATTTCCCCGCAGCCTCGTGATGCTACATGAGTGATTCAGCTAGTTTGTGAGCTAGTTTAGAACTACGTCTTCCTTAGAAACCTTCCTTTCCAACCATAAAGACAAACAAACGAAGCAACCCAACAGACACTATTCCTGTCCCCAACTGTCTCCAGCTGGGAAAAAGACAGTTTAAAACAAAATAATGCAGCTCTTACCAAACAATGAATACCAGCATAATTTTGAAAAAGCGCATCTGTATCTCCATCCCCAGCCGCCTCTCATTCTCCGTGTAAATCCCTTGTCTCCCTTTCAGTAAAGAGGCAACTGGAAAGCACAAAGTTGTGTTCATTAATAGATGTGCATCTTGTTATTTATAGGCACAAGGATCCAGAAGACAGATGTCTGTAAAGAGGGAACAAAGGAACTAGTGGATTTGTCTCAAGCAGCAGTTCGGATGCTGGAAGGACCATCACCAGGAAATCTCACACACAGCCTAATACTGAAGGAAAAGAAGTACATCCATAAAGGACTCCTAAAATGTGTAGCATTCCACTAGCAGTTCTTTCTCCTGTCAGTTCAATTGAAAACAGCATGGTCAGCATACTTTTATTATAAAAACCAGTGCCTACAACTCCTATATGACATGTGTGATCTATTGATGCATTCATTATGTGGTGCTCAGACTAAGACAGAATACATTTTACTCTGTTACACACTTTATATTTAATTATGCAATTAATACAGCATTGGCTACTACGCCTTTAAACCCTGAAGCTGTAATGCCAGTAAAAATAGACAGTTATGCCACATGCTGTTCAGATATCACAAGGAATATACACATGCACAAACACAAATATACTCATTGGCTGTTTTCCCACATAAATAACAGACTCTGAGAGGTTATCCAATTCACTTCCAGGCCCTAAGCACTACAGTTATATCCAGCTATGCTCACAGTCTCTGCAAGCTTGCTGAAGAAGCAGGAATATTCGAAGACCTCTTCAGCTGGGCTGTTCTAGTGCTTCATTTGTTTTTACCATAATTTTTTTCTTGCCTTCCTACTTCAACAGCCTTAAGTTCAAGCTTAATGCCTCTTTTAGTATCCTCTGCAGTCAAGGAAAAAATCTGTTTTTACGAAACAGTCAAATTTGCACTTGATTACATTCTACAGATCTCATTATGCAGGTTTTTTCTTGTTGTTTTTCTTCATTTTTTTTGTTAGACAACACAGACAACCTACAGGCTGTTTGAGAAAACTGTGCCAGCAAGACTTGAGAGCAAGGAAACCCAAGTCATCACCTTTAGCAATACGTATTTCTGAGGGTAAGAAACAAAATTTGAGCATTAGTGCCTACAGGGCTGCAGTAGAGGTAATACAGGCCCAAATATTAAAGAAGCTGTACACCTGGCTTCTTCAGCCATACAGTCTGCCAGGGGCATATGAACACGCGCACGCACACATAAATCATACATAGATGCACACACACGGACACACATCCTACACGAGCATAAACATTCATTATTTACACTCTCATTGAAGACCTTTGCTGCTGGCTGCAGAAGACGGATGGCCCTGTCTTCCACAGGACATGGTATAGAAGGTAGGTTTACCATGTACCAAGCAGCTCATTTCAATACAGTCACACACAGCAGCCAGTGCAGAGAGTAGGAATCAACTTACTGAGTGCTTTTACAGGAGGCAGAATACCAATCACAGGTATTTTTGATTATTCAAAATTTAGGTTAAAGCTTATCTTTTCCTTATAGAGCATTTTGGCCCTAGCCTTTGGAGGAAACACACTTTTCTGTCTGCTCTTGTATGGAGATATAATTCTAAATTTAAAAGAAAACAAAAACCATTCTCCTCTATAAATTAGGGAGACGCTTGCTGAGTGCTATCTCAGAAATGCAGGTTACAAGAATGAGATAATATAATGATGCAAATATGGTTTGTCTTTTGTACCAAGTGTATAGCACTGGGTCTTTGAGATAAGTGAAAAACAGGAGGTATCTCAATAAAGGTAATTAGCTGCATTTCAGCATGCAGCCAACACAGCCTTGTCTGCGCTGGAAGTGTAATGTCAGCAAAAATAGACAGATGTAGATGTAAAACATAAATAAAGTACCCCATGGATTTTGGCAACTTTTTCTTTGATGATGGGCATTACTGAGGCATGCAGGGCAGATGGGAAGAAGACTGAACTCAGGATACAAAGTACCCTGTCGCTGTTCCTGTATATGAATGTGTCGAGTGTAAGTATTAACACAGGCACTGAAAATGTCTACCACTGATCACATACAGTAAAAGAACTCATTGTTCCTTTTTTCCAGCCTCATCTTTTCAAAGCACTGGATACTAAATTAAACAGGAACTTCAGGAGCTCAGCTGAATTGCATACAATTCCCACCTGTTTCATAATCGCAGAATCAGAACTACAAAATTCCGATATTTTTTTTTTTAAAAAAAACCTCCTCAGCTGCAAATAGGTTAGATCAACCACCAGATCTCACCAACATTATCCTTAAAGAAGAATTATCCACATTCCAAAATCTAGGTTGGTACCAACACTATAGTAGCATCAAACATCCACCACATGCTGCCAAAAATACTTTAAATGGAGTCATTTAGTACCATAGAAATACCTTTGCCAATCCGCAGTATTGGAGGTCTGTTAACAGCACAGCTTCAGTATGCGATCAGTGTGTGTCTGTAGTGCAGATCTCCCATCAAGATGTCATCCTTACTGCAGCAGGCAATTCCCTCCCACCCTCGTCTGTATCTGTCATGACTTAATAAGGAACTATCCCATACCCTTGGATTCACAGGCATGACTTTTTACATTATTGCTGTTCTGCTAAATAACACATGCTGGCCATTAGGATCATACCTGCAGACACTGTCCTTCTAAACAGGATTGGGTTGACCACCAGCACCAGCAGGAGCGGGGCGTACGTTGTGATGTAATGTGGGATCGCATGCTCCAGGCCTCTTTCACAGCTGAGAAAAAATTATGAAGAGATTACTCATTATTTTCTCTCCCCATCTGACAGTTTTGGCTATTTCATCTATTTCACCTTTACCCTAAAAAAAAATAATAAAATAAAATAAAAAGTAGGGGGGGAAATGAAGCAAAGAGATGCTGAGCTTTAAATTCTCAAATTTTCGCAACCAATTCATGTGGGACACAAAGTTCATTATTAACACGCACCATCTGTGAATTTTCCTCCTATTTAAAGGAGCAAATATGGTGAAAGAACAGGAGGGGGCCAGCAATCCCTGCCTGCAGCAGCTCTGTACACCTTGTCACCTCCCTGGCCCCGTAACCCTGCAGTGGCTCCTGCAGAAGCTGCACGGCAGTACTGCAACGTGTCCCAGGGCTGCGCTGCCAGGCAGATATCCTCAGGGCCCACCAAAACCCAGGTTGAGCAGACTCAGTAGGAGACAATTCTCAAAGATAAAAAATAAAAAAGAAAAAAAAAGCCCAGTATTTGTCATTTGTCTCTGATGCTGATGGAAAACTTCCAAATGACCGCGGGACAGAATACTTTTGGAGTCTGCTTCCAGAGGGCTGCTCACCTGGAAAGGGACGGGTAGTAAAGCAGTGCAACGCCCTCCACGCAGAGCAGAACGGCCAGCCCCCAGGCCATCATGTGGTACAGCACGATGGTACTGCAGGAGCAAGCAGACGGAGGTTGTTAGGGACATGAATCCTCACCCTTCCCACATGGCAACGTTAAAATGGGGTTCTTACACATGCAAGCTGAACAACACTGGCAGCACATCACACTGAGGAGAGCAGGAGGGATGGGGGCCCTTCAGAAAATGTCATGGTGGCTGGGCAGGCTTGCATGCAGAAGTCTCCACCAGCCTGCAGGTTGGGAGGCCTTTCCCCTGTCCACAGAGCTCCAGAAGGAACCCCTGCATCCCTCACTGCTCCTGCTAAGAGTACATTCAGGGATTAAAAAAAAAAAAAAAAATGAAGAAGGGAGCCAAACAGCCGACCAAGGCACCCTTCTGAAGGGTGTTCCTGGCTTGGGGAGGTTCACATCTATGTGCATAAATGGTGTTTTGTCGTTTACTCTGATCTTAGCATCATGCCCAAGTACATATTTTAATTTATTTTTTGGTTAAAAGGGGTGGGGGAAGGAGGTAGGTCCCAGCTGTTTCAAACTACTTCTAGTAGTTTCAAACTTTCTAGTTTGAAATGGGACATTCCAAAATCAGGTTTGTCCTCTGCAGGCCTAAGTTCCATTTGCATACTACGCATCAGATGAATCATGTCCCTGGTACCTGAATACTCAGTATCACCTGGGTATAGTGTCACATTATTCCCTGCTCAGCAGTGGCAACTGAACGTCATTTTGCCCTTGTAAAAAACAAACCAGAAACACCTTGTATTTTCTGTCTGGCAGTACAGCACGGAACATTCCGGACTGTGTAGGTTCTTCTGCTACAAGGATTGCAGAAAAATGTGTAGTAAATACATACTTTTCTTCTTTCAGTCTTTACAAATGTGATCAGAAGTGTAATAACGACAACACAGAGAAGAAGATAAAATAGAAAATTTATGAAGAAACCGAAAAATGGACTGTATGAAATTCATCACATCCTCCCTTCCACTATTTTTTGTTCAGGTTGACACTTCTGCCACAAGAATCAGTTTCAGGTACAGGACAGAGACAAAAATAGAGTCTTGCTGGAACAAATGTTATAATGCCCACCCTGCACCCTATTTTTCTGAAGGTTAAATAAATTCAGTTACATTTAAATGCTAGTTGGGCATAAACAAACCAATATCTGAGCATTGCCCTGGCAGTTCAAGCACTTAGCACACCGCTCACCCACGTCATAATCTGGTAACCGTGTGAACACCAGGTGTTTGTACAGGCTTCGTATATACCCTCAGGTAGCTGCATGCGAACATGGCATACAGCGCTGGAAGTAAAATAACAAACACAGAGCTTTCATTCTGGTACCTCAGTCCCGCTGATCTTCTTACCACCAAGTAAGAATCGACAGCATAGCAAAACAACCACCAGAAGCCAGCACTGTACAGCAGCTGGATCCACATCTGCAGGGAAAAAAATGGCAAATGTCACAGCTGCTTCTCAAACGCTGCTGGAGGTGAGGGGGGCTCAAACCTTTTGCCTGGGGATCTGTTCTTAAAACGTGTGTATTTTCCAGCTGAGACTTGTGAGGTATGAAATCTTACATAAAACTGCAGGAAAAGCATTCCTGTAGCCAAGGGATCAACTCCCAGGGAAATTGAGCAGTTGCCATCACAGCTTATTCTGTTGTTCAGAATACCTGTTATTTACCTCTCCAGTCTTAACCCTGAATGTCATGAATGAAGTCCAAAATACATTCTTAAATAAAAAAATTACAGTGGCAATGCTTTAACTATAAATTAAAATTTTAGCAATTAAAAATTTATTTTAAAAAATTTAGTGTGACATTTTAGTAAAATTTAGTTTCTCCGTGGCTGAGGCGTGAAAATATGACATCCCCGCAGTGTGCCTCTGTACCATGGGTTCTGTGTGTGACGGGTGTTCTATCCACGTTCGAGAACTTAAGGTTACTACCAATAAAGATGATGTACAACCAAGTACCCAGCAACCCACCCTCTGGAAACATTGTCCATACTGAACTCCCTAGCTCATTTATTTACTAAAGTCCAAAGGAAACTAGTTCAAGTGGAGTTAAATTCCACTGCACTTGCGAGCTGACCCTATACATTTTTCCCATGAGCATATAGAAGATAACTGACCTTTCTTTGCCTCTGTTTATAAATTCCAAATCTGTTCCCCACAGGAGCTGGCTCTCTGTAATGGTCTAGGGCTATTTTAATATTCAGAGTACCTTCCCTCTGAGCCCTGCTCTCAGCTCTTATCTGAATATCCTTTGTCACAGCTCCACAGTCACACCCTTTTACAGCTGGAAACCAACACGTGTTACTGATCCAAACACCAGTGACTTGAGTTCTACCATTCCTTCCTCCATAGGTAAATCAAGCTGGCAAACATTGCCTTTCACCATGAGTATGGACCCTATGTCTAGTCATTTGTGCCCCAAATTATTCAGTATTTAATTCAAATGCCATGACATTTTGCTAGTGCACAAGTCAGAAAATAAAATTCCAGTCTTCCTGCTAATGCACATTATCCACAGCACTCCACACGCATCTTAATCTCCACTAGTACGTATTTGCTGCAATTACGAAATGCACAGGTTAGTGTGTATACGCACACATATATACAAAAATAAACCATGACGTCTTTCCACATACATATCCCAACATGGAGAAGACTGTTTAAAAAAATTATAAAAATCAGAGGCACCTAAACCCCAAAATTTTCATATGCTATCTCACTTTTTGCAAAATGCCACATCTTGCTACAGAGCCTGAGAGGGAACCCATCTACAGATCAGTGGGTGTTATTCAAAGGAGATTCTTCAGGGCCTCACTATTTGGAATTGCATTGGCTTGTGGGTGAATGAAATTAAACAATAACACCAGAAGAAACCTTAAAATAGAATCAGAAACATTCTGTTAACTCACATGAGAATACAGATGGGGAAGTAGGGACATTTTTCATTCCAATATAATTAAATTTAAATTTAGCAAGTGACTCAAACTGCAGCACTTTCCTGGAGCCCAAGAAAGGAAAAATAAAAATTGTGGTTGACTGCTATGCTGCTCACCATCTAACCTGAGATCAAAATGAAAAACAAACAGTCTGCATGCAGTATTTTTGTCACTGCTTGAAAATTTTACTTTTTGTGGTAAGGGCCAGAAAGTGAAACTTAAGAAATATAGAAACAGGGTTTTCCAATAGGGCACTCCTGCTTCAATATATTGATGTTCATAGTTTCACCTCCCTTAAAGGGAAAAAACAAAAAAAAACACAACAACAACAACAACAAAAAAAAACCACACTTTTGCATCTAATAAGCAAAAATTAAACATGTATGCTGGAAAATTGAGAACTGATAGGTGGGTATAAGTGATGCTCACTTCTGCTATCACGTCTGAAATTGTCATTATTTAGGCAGATGAAGTACAGGCAGTTGCATTTGGGCACATCTTGTTTTATTTAAAAACTACAGGAGCTGAATAATTTTGTTTATATGCAGCATATCCCTTTCTAGAGAGTAAACATTGAATTGTTAAGCTACTACCATTATTGCTCACGTGTGAATTCTTTGGCTACCCTGCACTCCTACTCAGCTGAGGTAAACTGGTCACACTATGTGTCATTCTCCATGTTTTGATTAAAGAATAAATAAATAAAATTAAAAGTACAGTGAACTCAGATTTTACACCTCAGGCAGTATTGTGATTGTAGTATTTAAAATTTAAACTTTCAAAATGCATTTACATTTTCTTATTCTATGTCTTTCAATCCAGAATCCAAGCCAGGGATTTAGGCAAGTCTAACTCCCTTTGGGACACAGCGTTTAGCCTTTTGAATCCTGTGTGAGCAAAGCCAGTGGGAGATGACAGCCTAGTACCTACCGCGCTGCCCACGCAGAAGGCAGATGGCCACACATCAGTCCCGTTCGCCACTGAGATGTTGGCAACGAAGCCTGGGAAGCCCAACCACACGCTGGATCTGAAGATCACACCTAAAGAGAAAGGTGTGAGTGCTTTTCGCCTGTCGTCGTGATCGCAGTCACACAGTCGTGTCTCGCACTGCGAGCTGTGGCTGTAGGGGAGAGCGGCGCGGGCCGGACACCAGGATGAGGGCACATGGGAAGCAGCCCCGAGAGCCTGGGGGTCTTGTGATGCTACATCATGCAGACTAAAGCTCTTACCTACAGATACTGCCACAAGCTTCCCTAAAGGGAATCAGGTGGCATTTAACAGACTGACATAAATCAGTAACTAGCTACTTACAATGTAACCCACATATATTCATATGCTAATGCTCATTTCTCTACAATCCCTTGTTCCAGAAAAAAAATGTTATTTAACTCTTTTCACTGTCTTCATTTTTACAAGCAGTTCTTTCCCTCTCTGTCAAGGGGCTGAACAAAGCACGGCTTCACAATTAGGTGAGAACAATACTGACTTCTTACATGGATTTAGTTTGCCAGCGAGATTTTGTGGGTTTGCTTGAAATAGGCCCTAAAGCACCAACACACAGCATAACCAGCCCACCATGTTTCCCACCCACTGAAGTGAGTCTAATTCAAAGACAATCGCGGAGAAATAGTTTTAGTTTGCCTGTGAAAGAGAAAAGGAGAAAAGTAACTTTATCTACTGCTGGCCTCATCTGATTGAAGGGATCTTTTCCAGGTGAATGCACGCACGCTTTCCATGTCTCTCTTTCTCTATTTTCCCGTCCATCATTTGGTTTATTACTGGTATTTCTTATGTACCAGGAGAGAACCTGGTATGAAAGAGGAAAAGAAGTAAAATCCTACTCCTTGCACAGGCAGACAGAGAAACTTACAAGACTACCTCAATTATCTAATCTGAGGGGAAAAAAAATAGGAAAAAAAAAAAAAAAGCTATTGTGAAAATCTCATCCTGTATCTCCCCAGAATGTGTCATGGTAATTTCTACCTAACTTGGCAGTAAAATTCCAGGGCAGATTTAGGCACGTGAGTTTCACCCTGACTCGTGAGTGCCCGGCTCTGCTGCACTCCGCCAGCCCACCAGCACGGTGGCAGGGCTCCCCGCTAAGGGTGCTTCTCCCCTTCCCCAGGCTGGTGCTGGGCTCCATGTGCATGCGGCCGCGGTGCCACGTGTCCTGTCGCCAGCCTGCTGCGCCCAGGGCAGGGGCCAGGGTGTGAACAGCGGCCTGAGAGGATTTACAGACATGTGGCAAGTGTTTTCCAAATGCAGTCCTGGGGGTCAGCTGTGTTTTACATGTGTTCCCTCGTCTCTGCTTCTACGTCTTCCTCTAAGCACAGACCAGTTTGGGATTTTAATTTGAAGTAGAGGTTTTGTTGTAGATTTGCCAAGAGCTTTTACTTTTATAACTTAACTATTAAGCAAGACCCTTCTCCCCTCAGGGCCTGTCCTATTCCCATCTCACCCAGCCCAGCTCTTCCCCTGAACGCAGGCAGCACGTTCCCCTCAGAGCTCCCAGCCGTGCACCAACCGCTCTGAGGCGGCAGTACCTCAGGGCAGCCCGGGCCCGCTGCAGCATGGGCCAGGGAAGCCAAGATGGCGCTTACCTGAGCCACCGAGGATGTCACACACGGAGATAAGGAGAAGGATGGTGGACGAGGAGGAGGCTTTGGGCATCGTCCGCAGGCTCTGCCCCTTCTTCGGCAGGAGCTGCAGGATGGTCAGCAGCAGGCTGGCGGATGCGCTGCCGATGCAGACCCCGCAGAAGACCTGGGGCTGGAAGCTCATCACGAGCTGCGTGGCTGCGTCCCGGTTGGGGCAGCAGTAGGTTTCTAACCTGGGAGAGGCCATGGTGCATCCAGCTGGCAGAGAGGGCCCGTAAGCAGAAGTAAGCCGCTGTCGCTTCCAAAAGGCAGCGTGTGCTTTTTCCTCACCCTCCCCATTAGACCTCGGCGGTGAGAATCACGCGATTGAGGGATCATGTGCTGCTGCTGCTGGAAGTAAATCCCCTAGAGCGGCCTTTCTCAGCCTCTCCTAGCAAGGAGATCAGATCAGAACAACAACGCGCAGTGTAATCTGAAACATGCCCCATGCTTGCTCAGAGCCATTGGCAGGAGTTCACTCAAACATTTCTGCTTGCACAGTGTGTGATACAGGAAGCCTTAAACCCATCAGAGCATTGGAGGTGGTTTAAAATGAATAAGGATGGGGATACCAAAGGAGAAGCATTACGTTTTAATTGTGTTTCATTTTAGCCCCCTCCCACACATTGCACTTTAATTACTGAAAATTAATTGAAAAGATGGGCCTAGAAACAAGCAGTCCCAGCTTTTGCAGGGAGGAGCAGGACTACAAATCCACACCCTAACCCAAATCTAAATTTTAGGGATCTAACCCATCCCATCCACCTCCATAAGTAAGATGAGAAGCATTACACCCGCCATGGTAGAAAGAGATCACCTTTAGGAAGCCATATTAACCTCATCCCATTTAAATCACAAGCACAGTGTCAGATGAGATGTGGAAAATTCCAGGACTTCTCATTCCACAATCATTATTTTTCTTTCTTCCTTCCTTTCTTTTCTTTTCTTTTTTTTTTTTTTTTTTTTTT
>VXAV01011481.1:90532-102772 GCA_013399715.1 Alectura lathami
TTTTTTTTTTTCTGGTAAGGGTTTAATATGAAAACAGGAATTTGACCTGTAATGTTTGTTTTTACTTTATAAGCTAGACAATATCCTTTAATCAGGGGTCCTGTTAGACACAGCAGCAAATACTCACAATCACAAATATAAAAATTAACTCTTCCCTCTCAGACAAATTTAAAATGCCCTGTGTCAGGCTCCACACCTCCAGAAACTGTATTTGTAGGAACACATTCAGGAAATAGAGAAGGGAGCATAGGTGAACTGTATGCTAAAATAGTTGTGGATTTTATGCTTAGTCCTTCCAAGAACAAATGCCCTGGCCTTTTATTTCTTTTTTTCCAATGGCCCTGTTTATATTTCAGCAGCAATTACCACCTCCGGTTGAATGGCGGTGGGATGCCATGTGTGCAGTGGCTATGAAACACAGGCTTCAGCCTGTGTGCTTGCCAGCAGCAGAGAAGACCGCCCAGATTCCCCAGATCTGCCCGCACTGCAGTGCCCAGGGAGCGGGATGCCAGTTTGCAGACCCAGGCATACAGGCATCAGCAAGTGCTTCAGCTCCCGGCACAGTCCATCAAGATCTTTGGCAGTCAAGGCTAGAGCCTAGGCTTAGCCTAGAGCTGTTCAGCTCCTCCTGCCACCAATGCGCACAGTGAGCTGCGTCACTGAGTGAGCTCCTCTGACTGCAATGGGGACTTAGGCACACTTGTTGTTGAAGACTCCTACATTCAGACATGAGCTTGAAGCTGAATGCTCTCTGGATGCCTTTGCTGCTCTCCAGCACACGGAGAATCTCCTTCTCCACAGATGAGGAGGACAGGTGAGCGATCTGGATGTTGTAATCCTATGTTTTGCTACTACCACGCACACAAAAAACATACTGGTTTGCGAGCAAGGTTGTGAACCAGATCGCCCTGCTCCAAAACACAAATTCTTGTTGAGGTAAAGGAGAACATCCATGCTGTGTTGTCAGTACAGGACTGGGGCTCCTTGCATGTCACTCCACCTCTGACCACGCAGCAGTGCATCCAGTTGCCACCTCTCTGTCAAGATACTGCATTGCAGTCTACCCAGCCAGCTGTGTTATCAGTATGTGTAACAGGAAATTCAGTCCCTTTTCTCTTCCCTACCAACCGCTGCCTGGAAGCCAAACTCTGCAAATTCTAGTAAATTCACAATAAACACTAAATACCACTCTGGAGGAAACCACTAAAATAGGTGTAGAAAGGAACCAGTTCTGCACTACTAAAGAACAAAAATTACAAAGATTCCACAGAGACATTATTTCTTAAAATAAAGCCACTATATACCACATATGCAATGTAAATACATATATATTAAAATAAATGATGCTTGCTCTCATTTGAAGATTACTTTATGTTGCCTGATCCGTATGTGGAACTGCATGACTTTTAGACTGTAGGCAGAAAGTGAAACTGTTCCATAGAAGCCTTTCATTGCCACTATCATCTTCTTGTTTCCCTCCCTATTCCTGTTGTCATTCTCCTTCCTTTAAATGTTTAAAAGCATGTCGTCATCCTGACCATTTGTTCCGGCTTCCAGATAGGAATGGTCAGTGTGTTTTGCTTCTTCTGCTTATCGTTTCTTTCCATTGCTCCTGTTTTCTAGTTTACCCATGTGGATTTAACATTTCATTGTTTTAGCTTTTCTCTCCCTTTTTTTTCAGTCACCTCGAAATTACTTGCATTCCTCAACTGTAGGCTTACACTGTGGAGGTTACTATATCTTTCTCCCCTTTTCTCTCCACAGTTTTGCCAGCCATATACCCTACTTTTATTCTTTACTTCTTTGAGTGAAGAACTTTTTCACCTCTTCTTCTGGGTCCTTTCCTTCCTACTCTCTCACGATTTGATTGTACAGTTACTTATAGAGTAAGTATGTGATTCTTTCACTGCTCATTTGTACTGGATGCAAAGAGTGTGACCTGTGGCATAGCAAATGTGAAAAGAAAACAGAGTGATTCATGAGGGAATGGATACCTGCCACGATGCCAGCAGATGTGTCTTTACACAGGGACATCTGAGGCTAAATGGGAGATGGATCTGCCAAACTAACAAGCCGCCCAGCCTCTCAGCTGGTAAGATCTAGCTAGTCTGGTCCTCGCTGCTGCGCTCAGAGAAAAAAGAGTCAGAACAGTCACAGAAACCCATAGCTGGTTTGGCAGCCTTATACCGGAGATTACTTTGGCTTCACATGATTATGAAAATGAGAGGATAAAAGCCAGGGCCAAAGGCAAAGGAAACAGAAAAGAAACAACAGAAAGTAAGAGAAGAGTTACTTTGCCTTGCTGAGGAACATTATTTGGTATTTAGTACAGCTGAATTGTTCTACAGGTCCTAGTTCCTTCCTTCCGAAATTACTGACACAGTTCCCACTGACCTCAGTGGTACCAAACAGACCCACGAAAACACTGTGTCCCCCATTTCTGCATCAAGGCAGTATTTCAGTTAACCAAATGCTGTAGCTTGAAGACAAATGTTAACACACATACATGAAACATTTTTTAAAAAGCTGTCATTGTAAAAAAAACAATCAAACATGCACAGAGCAAGTACAACATTGCACTGTACTAAAAGTTCCGGCCCTGTTTTTACACATTTGTAGCAATGTGTAGATCTGTTGGAGCAGGTCCAGAGGAGCCCACAAAGATGCTCAGAGGGCTGGAGCACCTCTCCTATGAAGAAATGCTGAGGGAGCTGGGCTTGTTCAGCCTGGAGAAGAGAAGGCTGCGGGGAGACCTCATTGCGGCCTTACAGCACTTAAAGGGGGCTTACAAACTGGAGGGAGACTGACTTTTTGCACAGTCTGGCAGTGATAGGATGAGGGGAAGTGGTTTTAAGCTAAAAGAGAGGATATTTAGATTAGATGCTAGGAGGAAATTCCTTACTCAGAGCGGGTGGTGAGGCCCTGGCACAGGCTGCCCAGAGCAGCTGTGGGTGCCCCATCCCTGGAGGCGTTCAAGGCCAGGCTGGATGGGCCCTGGGCAGCCTGATCCAGTGGGTGGCAGCCAGGCCACAGCAGGGGGTTGGGGCTAGGGGGGCTTTAAGGTCCCTTCCAACCCAAATCATTCTGTGACTCTATGATTCTATGTGTCCAAGAATGAGAAAAAATACTGCACTCCTTGCAAGGAGAACAGGCATGGACTCCATATGCTTTCAGAAACACCCACTGATGCTCACCTTGGACCTGGGAAATAGCATTTCCCAGGTACAGTCTGTGTTCATCGTTAAGATGAAGCACTGGCTTGTCTGGCTTTAAAGGAAAACAATACGTTTACAAGAATATGACAGACGTGTTTCTGCTCTTAAGGGCTGTGGTATAGTATGTTCTTGAGTATGCAGTCACAGACATTTTAATCACTGTTTAATTCTGGGACTACAGCACCGATTTATAAAGCAAGAGAAAATTTACGGACATATAGGCGGAGGAGAACTTTATTTATCTGAGTGTACATTTCATTGTATCTCTGCCTCCATTTGAAGCTCACAACAAAGATATCTGCTACCTTACAAATGTAAAAACTCTATTTTGTGAATAGTTCATGATCTCATAGCCTTTACTTGTCTTATACACACTAGCAGACATAGTATTTCCTAAACTGATGAAAGCTGGGCCTGTCTGCAAGCTGAATGGATGCAATCAAACCAGATATGATTTTCCCATCAGATCCTGCAATATGTTTTCTGAACATATAAATCTTCCGTATGCTCAGCACGGTCCTTTATTTTATCTGCACAGGCCCCCTGCAACTAGATCTACCTTGTAGGAAACTGGGCCACTTTTTACAGTAAGATATGTCCTTCCCATCAGTATCAGCACCAATTTTTAGGCCTAGTTTTTAAACTGTCATTTCCCTCAATCTATACCTGAAAATATTAGGGAAATACATACTCCATTATTTCTGCTTGTGTTTTCTGTAAATTTAGGCAGGAATATCAAAACAACAGTGATATTCAGTGTGACATCCGTCATGATTGTAACAGCTAGAGAATGCATTAAAAGGACTAGAAGAAAAACAGTGGCATCACCTCCCTTCCCTCAGTCATTTGAATATAACCACATGGGTGTAAATCATTAATTTACATTTATGGATGGTGAACATTAATATAAGAGAATGAAAGTGGATATATCTCATCACAAAAAAAAGCCTGATTTTTCTTTTTATTTTCTTTAAATAAAAACAGAAATACACAAAATGAGGGCATTTGAACAGCTGTGTGCATTTGACTGACAAAATCATGTCATATCTATTTTCTTGACTTCTTATATATCTTCTCCAGGTGAATGTTATCCTACCTCACTTCTGTGAACAAGCATATACAAATTTGTTGTTGAAACTGTGCCTCTTTTGCATCAGATTAGTAAACAAGGTTTATATGGCTGAAATACAAAGTAACTGAGCGAAAAAAAAAATCCATCCATGAACTGGAGGAAAAAAAATTCCTTAAGGATTGGAAGAACAAAATCCCCAATCCCCTATGCCAATGTTGAGAATATTACAGCCTTTGAATTTGCATTAATACAGATTTTGCGGCCACATTTCTGGACAAATTCCACCATTAATCATTGTCATCTTTATATTAGCTCATAGAATATAAAGATACATTCCTTTGCGGATACACACGCGAGACCTTGTCCCACACCTACAGAGACTATATAAGACATGGTTTATGTAGGAAATGACTGCTGACAAAGACTGTGAAAAGAAAGAATATCATCCTTTCCACACACAGTGATCCTGGACCTTAGTGTTTGTAGGCGTGCAGACTGTACCCTGGTGCACAAGGATGTGGAATGTCTACCCTGTCCTTGCTATCTTCAGAAGCCATTCTAGGCACCACTACTTCCACATTATTTTTAGAGGTTATGTTAGTTGGTTCCCTCAAGAGGGATATCCTTACATCCTCCTTATGACTGTGGGATCCCACTAGATTATATCTCCTGCTACCTGAAGAAAATTTTCAAAGCCCATTATCTCAAGAAAATGATCTCATAAAACCTGTATTCACAGGCCAGTCTATGTAACCAAATCAAAATGCAGCACTAATTTCACAGTACTTACAATGAAAAAGGTCTCCAAGGATCTGTTAACTGCTAAAAATGTCAGCATAACTAAGGCCAACTAGATGGTCTTGGTGAACACCGTAACCAAATGTTGAAGGGCATTCTGACAGTCCAAGTGTACAGCTCAGCTACAGAGTGTACAGCCTCTGCTCTTCCCTGAAATCTTCTATGCATCACTGGATTTCTCTCCACTCCAATGGCTGCATGGCTAGCAGTCAACACTGCAGCAATTTCAGACTGGGTGAAGGAAAGTTGCAACCTCCTGCTCCACGGATCATTATCTGGTAGTTTCTGAAAGAAGCAGAAAGCTCAAAAGCATGCCTTAGCTAGCTCCGGGAATCGAGAGGAAACTCAACAGTAAGAGCAGAAGCGTTATAGTGCAGGAACCATTCTTGGCTTTTCTGTTCTGAAGATCACGACTCCCATGTCAGAGATGAACTCCCAGCCCAGAGTGGGCAAAGCAATGAGACCAATCCCTCAGCACCCCAGTAGCTTACCAGGAATACTCACCTGGCGAATAACAGAGCAACTCTGTACATTTGTATTATAGCCTGGCTGCCTCAGGGACTCCCATTAGTCATCCTTGTGGGAGCACAACCACAAGAACTTGGTTGGTCCTGAAACTGCTTCAGATGACGCGGTTCCGAAAGAAATCATCTGTGTACCCCTACTACCCCATAATTCAGACTTTCAAAAGAAACCAACCTTTGGGGCTGTAACAGGAGCTGGGCTCCCACAGAAGATGGGCAATGAAAACAACCCCCCATCCTGGTTCCTCAGGATGTTGCTAACAATGCCTCACTGCCAAGAGTAAACTCTATGCTGGAGATAAAATCCAGGTTAATGAAGCAGTACCTCCCACAGCAACTTTATCCTTTCTAGGTCCAACATAAGTCCAGAAAGATAACCTGAGCACTGACAGTTTTTCTCATTTGTATAACACAGTAGGATTTCCTCAGCTGCTAGCTTTTCTGCCTTAGACTCTGAAGAGAGAAGCGCACGGCAGTCTACGGGGAGGTGGCATGCACACAGAGAACTCCTGCCCCTGCGAACTCTCAAATTGGCCTTGTATCAGCTGTGATATTGCCAAATTCCTGAAAAATCACAGGTTCAGTGCTGCTGGACCCTAGCCTCCGGTGCACACCTGTTTCAGGGCACCCCACGATAGTGCTGCAATTAACGAGCACTCACCTCATGCTGCATCCATGCTTAGATGCATGCTCACAAGATGCTGCGTCCTTATGACCTCCACCTGGACACAGTTCAAGTGCTGTGTAACGAAGCTGAGAGCAGAAAGGCCATTCGTAATGAAGGAATCATGGCTGTTTATAGAACTCACCCAGAGATTTATTTACACATTGCTGATAGGCAGAAAAAAAGGAAGGTCTGTTTGGGGTTAGCTAGCAAATGAAGACAAAGTCCAAGTGAAAAACAGCAGATTGCAAGGCCTTTGTCTGCCCTCATACATGCTGTGCCCTGTTGCTATTTATTTGCCCTTTAAAAAGCCCATTTCACAGCTGCAGACAGAGCATTTGAAATCCTCCCCCTTGGCATTTTCCCTGATCATCTCTGCTCCAGCGATCACCTTCATCAAGTACAGAATTTAGTTATACGATGCTGTGATATCAGAGTTTAACTGCATTATAGTCTGCACGCAACCTCTGACGCTATTTCGCTCAAGAAATTAAAATGGGCCAGTGCCATTTCTTTGCTGCGTAAGAGCAAGTGTCACTGCACCGCTTGTATAGAGGATGTTATACAACGTGCTGTCCAAGAGGATGGACAACAAAAACATTTTCTAATGTACTGAAATAGAAATGCAGCAGCAAGAATAAATGTTACAAATGGTGCTTCACTGAAATGATGACAAAGCTGAACTTCTTAATGCTCACATACATATAGCCAAAATATAGTTATATAACATACACATATGTATATGCATATGGTGCTGGAACTCTTCCACAACTGACAAACAGTGACTTCATCCACACTGTAACAGTGACAGATCCATGTCATCCCCCACAGCGTGTCCAGGCAGTGCCTAGTTAGCACGCTAACAGGGAAACAGTATGGGCAGCACGGACTGTCACGTACCGGTGTTCGAACCCTGCTGTTCAGTTTATCTGTGAAGTTGTAGCCTGACATCCTGTACTATGACTTGACAAAGGGCCCCAACGCAGGAACTGGAAGAAGAACAGGAATACAGATAGCGGAGGCACCACAGCCCAAGGCATGACTTAACTCGTGCCTGAATTTGACTGCCAGCTGAAATTAGCTATTTCCCTAGGGAAATTCGGTTACCTGCTCACATCCTCTTGTTAGGCTGTATGTTGTCTTCTGACGCTGCCACCACGTGAGGAGCTGTTACTCCCCTTTTATTTGACTTTGAATCTTGTTATCGGGCAAAATCATGAAGTATGCAATGGATTACAGGAATTTGTGTTTGCTACCTTTTTCTCTATGTGTGCTTTTTCCTCTTGGTTCACTCACAGCCACAGACTGTTCCACAGCGAGCTCTCTCACCTTCACAAAGCCGCTCAGAGGTACTAAGAATCTGTGTCAGTTTTGCCTTTTCTTTTCTCCTACTTTTTATAATCTGGTTACCCAGCAGATACAAGGGTGAAGGATATGCAAGCATGCACCAGATGCGAAGGCAGAAGGACCTGGTGGTGCAGCTCATATGTGCTGTGTTCTGGGAGGAGTTACACAGGAGCCTGGTTCTCCAGACAGCTCTAACATGACTCTGAGACACTGCGAACACAAAGAGTATATCTGCACCTGTGGTCCTGTGCACCATGTATGTCCATGTTACCTAACATCCTTGAAAGTTCCTTGTAACTTCCTTGCATTCCCTCCTGGCATTCTGTATGCACCACTTGGGTGTGTCTCTGGTGAAGAAGAAACCACTCAGAGGTTTCTTCTCCCCTGATGAAAGCAGCCTGAGGATCTTTGACAGCAGGACAGGCACAGGACTGTGCCGGTGCAATCTGGGGATACTGTGCTAAATATAATGAGTTCAGAGAGTACACTCGACCTGTGCTTCTGACTGCCCGTGCTCTTTGCAGCTCACTTGCCTTACGGTGCCTGCTCTGCCTGAGCCAACTCTGTCTTTCCAAGACATGTCTGTTACGGTGGAAATTAGCCACAAGAATAGTGGAAATCAAGGGAAATTTCAGTTAATTTCTGACACTTTGCCACTGAAACAGGTAACTCCTGAGCTCTCTTTTATTCAGCATTGTGGGCAGAAACACGGAGACTTTTCCCTCCCAGGTTTATCCCTGCAGCTAACACCTAGATGTTGCTAAGTTCATGGTTTATTTCCATATGGAAGCAGTCCACGTACCAAGATCCAGCATTTCAGGTAAGAAGTGAAAAAGCATTGAATTAAAAACTTAATGAGGATAGAAATACCAGAATTTCACCTTAAATGCTATTCCTTCTCAAATTTCAGCTTTATAAAAAGCCCTAGAAAAAGAACATTGAACTACTTTTTTTTTGATCCTAAAGAACTGAAGACTCTTTACTGACTATATATCTCAAAGGTTAAGAACTTCTAAAAGTTTATCCAGCACTGCTTATGGGCGGATGAAGCCTTATTTGCAATACATGAGAAACAAGGCACACTTGGGAAAGGTTTTTTAAGTGTCTAAATCACACAGGAGACATCCAGCTGGAGCTTTTCAATCTAGTGCTTTTCATTTTGAGAAAATGGATCATTTGTTGAAATTCAAAGTGTTCAGCAGGAGAGCATGATTATGTTGAATTCATCAGGAGGAACATGGAAGGTTTCCAAAGTAAACCCTCCTGGTTTCCAGCTATGCCAGGATGTCTGTCTCTTGGGCTGCTACACAACCTGTTCCTCCAGGTTCTCAGGACTTTCAGACTCCACAATAAACTGCCAGCAGCTTGCCACCCCTTGAATTATTTTATCAAAAAATTCATCCACTTTACATACAGGAACTTCTACCATGACTTCAGCTCTTTTGGTCTTTGTGATGGTTATTTTCAAAGACTCTAGAGTTTCACCATGTGTTTCACTAAATGTCCCATCAACATTACAAAGGATTCAGTTTTGATCCACATACAATATATGCATGCAAACCTTACAGATTTCTACAGTTACCTTACAGATTGCTGTGCCAGTGAAACTGACATCTACAGAGACCCCCTTGGGAATATGACAGGCAAGTCCACAACTCATACCTTGTAGTCTATTTTTCCCCTGAAGTCTGGCAGCATTTTCATTGGCTTCATGGTACTCTCACAGAACTCTAACCTGTAGAAAAGGGCTTTTTGAATCCTTTGATCTTCACTGTAGAGATCGCAGTACAGATACATATCTGTATGTCAACATTTCTTCCACTACTCGTTGACTAAAGCAATCATGCAGCTGACTACACGGAAGAAGATGTGCTGGCCCAACTACCAAACAAAGAGGCCATTTTGGCAAATGCCACTGACCAAGTGCATGGGTCTGCTCAGACTCTTTGCTGGAGGTTGCAACCCCTTCAACTGAGTCGAAGGAAAATGTGCCGTGGCTCATCTGCTCCAGTTCATAGCCTAGAATCTTCACTTAAATTGTTGATGAACTACGCATGTCCCAGGGCATCAATTTTCTGTCTCAAAGGGCTGAGGCACTTTGTCTCCTCACCCAACTGTGATGTTCAGTGGTAAGCTCTAGGAAAGGAGTGGTAACAAACAGTGGGTGATCCTAAAGGCTTATCTCACTTCAGGTCTTTACTCTGTGGCTATGAAAGCACAAGCCTCTGCTGGGGATCAAACAAACAAACAAACAAATCAACCAACCAACCTTTTGGCATTGTAGGGTCCAGCACAATGAATGCTCTTAAGATGGAAAGTAACATACCTACTCCAGTCATTCTGCAGGTATCCAGTGCAACCCAGTGTCTGAAGGAAAACACACATACTTCACAGCGACACAGGTGAAGTAAGCTGTCTTAACAGCATACTGTGTTTGATATTGTTCATACAAAATCATACCACAGAGGAATCTATTTGCAGTTTTGGCAGCCTCAAGGAATAGGTATGCAATCTGTACAACAGAAAGAATGAAGGCCTAGTAAACTCTGTAGAATGAAATTTCACTTGAAATTGTTAATTAAACTTCAAATACCAAGGTCTGAAGACAGAAGTACTGTGGAAGGAATACGGTTTATTGCAGAACGCTTTTGTTGTTACAGAGCAGGGACTCACAAACTGCAGAACCATGGCTTAATAAAGTTTGACACCTCCTTGTGCATGGCAGGAGGAGGCAGTGAAGTATGCTTTGTTTATCACTGTAAAGTAGCTTCGATAATGGCTACATGATTACAGAAGGGAATGGGGGTTACATAACACTGGCCATTGCTCTGTCCTGAGAATGAAAGTCTGCTACTTCTCACCAAGCATTCATGTCCCCCCGATGTGTCTTTCATTTCTACCTTGTATGGCTAACACTTGTACATTCAGGCAACATCTGACAAGTGAAAACAAGATTTAAGAGAGAAAACTTACAGACTTGGAGGGTTTTGTTAGACAAACACAGCCATTGTTGGCATTGTTACTATATAAATGAAAAGTAATATTTTAGAATACATTTACTAAATCCTTTGTTCTTTATGACTAACCAAAACCCTATGAAGGCTGGCAGAAGCGACAGAAATTCAAGTAATAAAATTATTACAATATTTTAGTACTACGCTCCAACTGGTTTCTGAACAAGCTTCAAATCCCACAGAGAAGAATAATATAAAAGATGTGAAGAAAAACGTGACCGATGTGACAAGAGAACTCACGTCATGCTTTGGTCTGGCAAAACTTCCATGTATGAGGAACTTTTTATACGGGTCTCTTGGCTTTCCATTGATAATACGAAAGCAGAAAAGGCAAAAAATCCCAACCCTCTGTTATTCAAAATAAAGAAGACTGATCTCTGAACTGCCATACCTAAGTTAGGATCCACTTGAAGAACAATTGTCAGATGATCAAGCACTAAGCAAGCATTAGCTAGAAAACTGTTCTTTACTGAGGTCTGCTGCAACTGGGAGAGTGAGAGCTTCCAGAGATTCATTCGTTAGGCAATTGCTGTTCAAAGAGCTCCATGTCCACATCTTCCACTGACAGCAGCAGAGCCGGAATGTTTCCATTTGGAATCTTTAGTATGGACACCAGCTCCTGACTCTAGATGCTCCAGTTCTAAAATCTGTTCTAGAGTTCTTCATCATTCTTCAATACTGGACTTGTGAGACCAAGTCAAAAAGACAAAATAGCAATGCAACTCTTCAAAGAACAACGAATGTTTGGCAGTTGAAGACGAGGGGTACAAGCAAGGAAGACATTTTTGGATACACAAGTTGCTCTTTTCATCTATGATGTATGCTATCGTATTTCAATTTCATTTCAACGTGCATAATTTGGGATCCATTAAATTTCAATTTTTTATTGTGCATCTTTAAACTTCATTTGTATTGTATGCTTGCAAGCAACTCAGTCGTACACTGCAGCTCTTTGAAATGTCTGGCTATGGGTTATTGAGTACACATTGCTGAGCAGACAACCTGATATGCATCGTACAGACATAATTGGAGACTTTGCCACTGATCAAAAGAACAACTGGAGACAGGATGCAGAGAAAACTGTTTCCCACTACCTGTGTTTGTCTTATAAACAGCATTTGCCTATAGAGTAGGAAACAATCGGAGAAGAAATCTGAATGAGGATCTCCAAGTTATTTGAGGCCTTATGTACCTTCACACAATACGTAAGGCTGGTGTAAGGCCTGGATTTAGCAGGATCACAGACCTATGTGTAAGTTGGGGCCATCTGGGTGCCCTTCCCCACCGTTCTCAGATACTCCATGCCCAATTAGGTCCTGATCTAAGCCACTGAAACGCCATATAAAGTGAGGCAATAAAGCGGAGAGAATAAAGCCCGTCTGGAAACAGGCACTTCAGTCCCAGCCCCACCACCAACTTGGTGAAGAAACCAGGCAAGCCCAAACCCTTCCTTCATCTCCCATTCACAACACATTTGTCAGAATTCCAGCCCTTTGAAGTGCCTTGCTCCACTCCATCAAACTTTTTTGACCACCATAACGCAGCTGAACCGATGGGACTGACTGAACTGGCAAGGAGTTTTTCCATTTTAGGCTGTCGGCTTTTT
>VXAV01011481.1:112626-142681 GCA_013399715.1 Alectura lathami
TTTTTTTTTTTTTTAATGGAAAGAGGTCCATGTATAAGTGAAACTTGAAATAAAAGGCTCTGGATTTTGTTTTACAGTAGGCTCTTCATCCTTGGTCCTTATATTGTACTCTCTCTGTAATGGGCTTGCATTGAAGTGTGAATAGCTATAGTAGAGAGACCCATTAATGGGGAATAAGAGAGTACAATAAACGTGTTGGTAATTGGAGCATAGGTACTTACTGTTGTACTCCCGATTGCAGCTTCAGTACTTTTTCTCTTCAGTAAAACAGATAAATGTTCTCAAGTCCTTTTAAGAGCTGTAAAAGCAGAGTATTTGGGATTTTTTTCTGTCTTGAAACAAAACATCCTTTTTATACACTTGCTTTGAAAGCTTCAAACAAAGCAGGAAACAAAGTAGTATCTCCCAGTTTCTCCAATACATGTAAAACTGTTCAGAATCCTTTTGGAAATAAACCTCTGATTTTGTATGGCGAGTACTGTAGAAAGTTACTGTTGGGGTAACAGTATCTGGGAGCAGCATATTGTTCAGCAAGGACATTAATCATTTAGGATAGTAACACAGAAACATGATTTCATAGTAGAGGAAACGAAACATCCTACACAGTGTCAGTTAGTCATCGCTGTGTTAATTTTCTTAAATAAATTAGATGCAAAAATGAGTTTGTGGGTGGCTAACTGGCTGGTGTCTGATGTAACCACACTCCACCTCCTGATAATTATTTGGATTCAGGAGAATGAAATCATTACAGTATTGTAAATTGTTTTCTTTCCTCTGGAAATACATATTTTGCAGATCTGGAAGAAAGGAGCACATTAGATTTTATTATGAAATGTTTGCAGTTTTTTGTTTGTGTTTTTTTTTTTTTTTTACAGGGTAGCAAAACATTCCTCTCACAGCCATTAATTTATGGAGAAGAAAGATGTAAACATGCTGTGTTGACATAAGGTAGTGTTTTGTTGGGTGTTTATACATGGAAAGAATGTTATCATCTTAACAGGGAAAACTTCAAGCTTTATGCCTCTGTGAAATATAATTATTGTTTACAATAGTTATGTCAAGATTTAAGAGAAATATACCCTTCCAAAATTAGGAGCTCTTAAACAATTTGTCATCTGTTTCTTACATGACAATATTGCGGTGAAGCGCCCTTAGTTTTAAATATAAAAGGCTTCTGTAGAGGTAAAAAGCAGTGTCTTTTTATGAAGCTAGAAGATGTTACATAAATTGTGAATTCTCTTCAATTCAGCTCCGGTGCTGCAAAGTTATTTCTACCTTACCCAGTGTTGGCAGGGCAGAATTTAAAGCTTAGCATAAACTTTCCCCCTGCCTTAAACTGTGCATTCTTAGGATGTGCAAGAATTTTTGCTTTTCCTGTTCGTTTTCCTTTCCTCTGTTTTGTCAAAGGCAAAAGAGCCAACAGCTCGCTCCCCTACTGATAAAATTTAAAATACACTGATTTATCAGTGAAATAAATTTTATTTCTACATCTTGTTTTTCCTGGCTGCTGGGGGAGATCGCTGCCCAGAGCAGGGAGGAGGGCTTTGCCTTTCCTGACACCTGGAGACCTGAGGAGTTTCTGTGATTGCTCAACCTGCTGATAGGGAGGGGTGTAAGGCAAGTCTTTTGTTGCTCAACTGAATTTCTTCTGGCTGATTAAGGAAATCCTCATCTTAAAAAAACCAGCACAGACGTGACCTGTTATGTCAAATGTGATTAAAATGGAAGGGTGGAGAGGTGTGTGGGCTTCAGTGCCATTTTGGTTCCATGAAGCAAATGAAGCTATGTAAGCTCAGACTCATCAACACAGAGAAACAGTGGAGGAACAGACAGAGTTGGAAATGAGAAGACTTACTAAATGAATTGCCTGCTTCGCCCCAAAGGACTGGTGTGTGCTGTGCATGGTTGTGTGGCATCTTTGCTGCAGTCTCGGGTGTTGAATAGGAAAAGCAGTGTTTCCTTACCTTCATAGGGCTGTTTCTTGTGAAATAATAATGCAGAAGTGCTGAAATGCTATGGTGACAAAGACTTTGTGATCTCTCTACTTAAAGCAACAAGCTCAAATATATAGAAAAATGAAGACAGTCTTACAAGGGTGAAATTGTGCAATTCAGTGAGGAGTAAATCCTTCGTAACGGAAATTGGTATGTATGCTTGTGTGTCTCCAGCGTTCTTCGTAAATTATGGACGGCAGTGTACAATTAGATGTCTTTTCACAAAATTAAACCCCACTACCTACCTAAAATGCACAGATGTTCTCAGTGCCTCAGAGAAGTAGAAGAGATTAATGGAGGGAGGCAGGCTGTCAGCACCTGAGTGCTGAGGAAACAAAGCAGATAATCTTTTTTATATGAAAGGTCAAGCAGACATTTGAATCTGTGAGATCTGAAACATTTGTTACCCATGAAGCTTAATGAGGAAATAGAATTTGTAGCCTAAACACACGCCCTTGCTGACCACTTGAATTCCTTCCGTTTCTGATGGCCATGACCTACTCTAGAGTTCCTTGATGGAAGCGTTCTGTCAGTGGCTGGAAGACTGGTGTCGAGTTTAGAGCTCACCATCTTCTCCTGAGATGACAACATAGGACACAAGTTCAGCAGAATGAAGGGAGTGTGTGCATGTTTTGTTCCACCTGCAGCCAGACTTCAGTGTTGTCTCCTCCGCTGTACATCGCCGGCACGGACTGGAGGTTGCTGTTTGCTCCAGTGTGTTGTGTCAGTGATTGCGACCGTCATCCCACCCCACCCCACCCCAACGCTAAAAGTGTTGGGCTAGCGTAGACTTAGCATTTTAAATTCAGTGCTGCAGACAGTAGGTCTTTAGCAACCTCGTTTATTTTGGTGGAAACTGACTGGGGAAACCTGGCGTGAGCACTTTAATTAACGATTAGAGGGAGTGGGGATGAGCAGCAGGGAGTGGCTGCATGGTGGTGCGCGGTCACACGCCCAGCACTGACGTGCTGACTGCTGTCCGGCTGACTTGCAGCGAAAATGAATTTGAACGGTGGAAGTCATTTTAGAAAAGAGGAGATCAGCACTTAGGGCTTCTGGATTTTCATGAGGAAGCAGTCCGAACCCAGATCTTTCTTCGTCTCATTATTTCAAACAATGTAGCCAGCCATCTTCTGAAGACAAAATGGATGCTGCCAATAAAATCCTAGTTAAAAGAAAACTTTTTTGCTTGTTTAAATTTCTGACTACAAAAAACACCTTGAATACAAGCACATAGGAGACTACGTTCACCAGATCAGCACTGCAGTAATAACGCGTTATGGCTCGCCCACATCTGTAGTGGGTACCTCAGTCTAGATGCTTGGGATTTTCTGGGTTATTCGACTGATGCTGCCTGCAGTTCAGGGTGGTCAGTTTTTCTTCTCTTGGAGGTCTGGAGAAGAAAGTCAGAGGACTTTCTTGTGCAGCTTGTTTTGATATGAAGTACAAAAAAAAAAAAAAATAGGTTGTGCATCTTCTGATAGCACTTAGCCCATTAATACTGCTAGGGAGTATTGTGTATTTAAATGTCCTTGGTCTTTGGACTGAAAAGTTTTCTTGTAGGTTTCTGATTTGTTGAGCTTTTTGTGTCAGTTCCAGTGCAAATGTAAATCCTTCTTGGATGGCTGCATCTCAGTCTGGACTGTTTCAAAACATTTCAAGGAAAACTCTTCAGGGATGCATTTCACTGTTAATGGTGAGACTGGCTTCCACCTCGTAAAATATTTGCAATTGAAGTCAGCGTCCTGGAATCAGCTCTCCTCTGCCCTGCAAAACGACAACAAAAATATAAACCCCACCCAAAGCAAGTTACAGGCTGCAGGCACTGGACTGTCCGTCTCTTACATTGATGAGAGGGAGAAGAACACGTACTGTAGGGCTGTGGGATTTGCAGTGTTACCTTGTGTGCTTGTGAGGAGGGTGGGCTCGGGCTCTGTGTGTAACGCTTCATTACAGAGCGCTCCGATCATTCTGCAGAGCGAAATGTGCTGCAGATCTGATATTCTTCTGATAGTTTTTGTGTGGTTATTTGCTCTTACTCGTCTTTTGTCTTCTCACCTGACTGGCTCTGTTGAACCGACACAATTTTTCTTTATCAGTTTCTATTGCTCTGCTATTTCTATCCCTAGCTCCAAATATTTTCTCCTTTTTTCCAACTATCTGCAGTTTGGCCTACATGGCCTCTTCCTTTTTTCCTTGACACTTCTCTGCTTAAAGCCCCAACCCTGCAAAGTGTTTAGCATGGAGGGTCTCCTCACAGGACCTGTAGTTGAGAAAGTCTTCTCACAGCTGAGCATGTCCGGAGTTCTTTAGCTCAGGCAACAGAAAGCACGTGCATCTTGGATGCTGTCAAATACGTTCCTTTTACTGGAACGGGGGTCTTCAGAGTTTTTTGAATTGTCAGTTTTGCTTTTTGACATGAGCATTTATTTTTTCATTGTATTTCTTCGTTTGTTTCTTGGAACTGGATGAAACTTTCAGTTTAACACAGCTGAGGGTTTGAGGCTGATGTGCACAATGGAAAGTTTCTACTAATGGAAGTACCACCAATTCCTCAACCACTGGAAGAAAATATGATCTGACAGTGGGAAGTGTTTGATTAATGAAGTGGCATGCATGGTTAGAGAAATGGGTCTTGGATTTTGGTCAAACTGTGGCTTAGATACTGTTTTATTAGGAGGATGTGATACGGAAATAAGAGCAGCAGAGAGATGTTTACATTTGCTTGTGTTGAAATACATGGTGCAATGAAGAGGCAGACAATAATTTGGAGGAATAACAGTGATTTTTCTATAGTTAGTTGTATTTCAAATTAACCAGTTTGCTTTTTGAATTTATAGTCAGAAGACGCATAAGACCTGGAAAAGTATCCAGAATATTGATACGCAACAGGGCACATCAGTCTTCTGTACTGCTGCGACTCACGCGACTAAGATGTCTCATCTGGCTTTAGATGCCATTTTCTTCAAAACTAGCAGGGTTAGTGGCTGTTCTGTAGTGCTAGCTGATAGTTGTTCAGATGGCGATCAAATCATAGCAAAGCACCAGAGGAGTGCCTCTTTTCAGAGATCCTCTGTGAGTGAGTTGTTTCCAGTTACTGTCTCAGTTGAGGCTGGAGGAGAATGATGGAGGAGCTACACATTTTAAAAAGCAGAACTGGCTGTAACGTAGTGACAGTAAAAGGAATTTTCCATTCTTGCACAAACATTATTCAAAGCTTGCAGTTTTGGAAGGAAAGCAGGAACACCTTTTGACCCCTAGCACATTCCAGTGTTTTGGTTTTGAGTTTTAAAAAAAAAAAAAAAAAAAGTAGGTGACAGTTTCAAAGTGTTTTGTTTTTATCTGTTTTAAGTTCACAGATCCATTTCCTGAACTGACCACAGTTCTGACGATGGGTAGAAGAAGAGCTTGAGGTTTTAGTAAGCAGCCATCTGAAGTTCATGATGCACTGCCACTGTGAACAGGGACAGCTGTTGTCCTTGGCTTTGTAAACAAGGTTACAGTCACCTAAATAGGAGGTCATTTCTTTTAGCCTCTGTAACTTGTTGCCCTGACTGTTGACACAGAATTTCAGTTTAAGAGGTTATTGAAAATTCAATAAGGTGCCTGAAAGAAGCATAAGTTACTTGAAAAATAACAAAAAGTATTTTGCTCAAGGGAGTTGAAACAGACCAAAATGCAGTAGATTTTTAATCTAGAAAACATGAAGATCTGCCATGTCTGAAATAACAGTACTAGCTGCTAACCTGAAGAGCAAAATTCCGTGGCAAGCTTATTTTGTTTTTCCATATTGCTTAATGTTTGTTTCTTTTTCATTGTATTTGGAAGGGTTTTTGCTTTATGTAAAGCTGGTTATTGGACTCAGTGTCAGGCAAGTGGATCATGAATTAAGTTGGGTTGTGATCTCATAGACCCTCTTGATGTTTTTACTGAAGAAACAGGAATGGACATTGGGGTTCCAGGCCAAAATCATTTGAGTTGCGTGATGGCCAATTAAATGCTTGCAAATCTGAAGATCTGTAATCTGTAAAATCCATTGGTTAGTCACAGAGGAACTGAACAGTGAAACTTTTGACTGATACCAGTCAGGTTAAGTACAGGAAGAAACAGGTTTTGTTTTGTATTACATCATGTTTGCAGGGTACTCGAAAGGAAATATGTGGCTTTGTTGGTAGTTAAACACAGCTTTGTAATCCCCATTTTTCCATGATTATAAGGTTGTTTATGTAAGATACGAAATCAGATCATACTCTAAAACTGTACAGTATTTTCATTCATCAGTTAAACTCCAGATGACTTTTGAGTAGAGTGGGTAGAGCTGTGTATTCCTTCAGTCATTCTGTGTTACTGTTTTTCCTCCTTTTAAAGGTCTGTCTATGATTTCTTCAGTAGTTCTGGAAGTATCTGTGCAACTTTCTGGATAGAAGTGATAATTCAATGATTCTGCTTAATGTCCTATTTCTATATGATGTTTCTGTGACTGTATTGTTTCCTGCTCAGGTCAATTATTTTTAACCTTGTGTTTAACATCATGGTAGTGTTTGTGGGTAAAGCTTTCTGTGTAGGTTTTTCTCTGAAGTGTAGAAAGATCTTAAATCTTCTCATTCTCTTTTCAGAGGGCCTGTGCTAACAGTGAAAATGAAGAGTCCTTCAGAGTTGACAAATGAGATGTATTTAATAATCTGGATTCCTTAGTTTTCTCATTGCTTGTATAGTGGTATCAATTCCTTCTTGGGAAGCAGGGCATTCTGCCCTTAATGATGTGTGAATCATATCCTGTTTCTGATGAAAACCAAAGATGTTCCTACCTAGCGTACAGCACATGTTCCAGGTTTTTTAGTACTAAGGTATAGCAAACCTCCGTGACTGTTTCCTGTCGACGGAGGCCTAGAGTTCTGTCAGGGTCTGCTGGCACACACCCATGTGTTCGTACCAGTCAGTCTTTTCATTTCTGCTTTGGAGTTCACGTTATTTCCAGAATCTAGAAATTAGCAATGTAAATTCCTTTTGAAAAATCACTGCCTAAAAAGATACTAATATATATATTTTTATTTTTTATTTTTTTGGCTGCATGTTGAGCCAAATAAAATCTCTTTTCTCAAAAGAAATAGAGATTTATCTATCTCTAAGATCTCGGTTAGCCACAGGAATTTTTCCAATTTTTTTTGCTACTGATTTATCTGCTTGTGCTTCTCAAAAAAAATGGAAGATACTCTTTGCGTGCTGAAAACAATGGAACAGTGTGCGAGAGTGAGAACGTGTGGGCTGAGCTACCACTGATTCTTTTTTCACCTGTAGAGCAGCTTCATCTTGCTCCTTGCAGCGTGCTGGCAGACGGTTCAGCCAAGCAGACACTGCAGGCAGTGACATGGAGGTAGGCTTGAGGCAGACTTAATACCAATGCAGCAGCATACCATGTATTGCTCAAAGGTAAGCTGAGTAAACACTGCATGGGAATTGTGTAGTAGAAGAAGAGCATTTTTAGAGAAAACTAGATCTAGTTCTTCAGATTCATGTGCTCCTAGTGTCAAGCGGTATCTACCTTTTCTTCCGGCAGTATATATTCTGAGTGTAAAATACCTCTAGCACCCTCTGTTTGATACTGATGAACAGATAACCACTTTTGTCAGACTGGATGGCTACTGTCACTTCAGCAAAAAGGCCAAAAACCTGTGACCTATGACATGGTAACGTTCATGAGCCAGCAAGTGTTGATCCACCTGTGAGAATTTCATTGCAGACAGCAGTGGTGTAAGCAACAGACTTGATTATGGATACGGACCCTTGTGCAACAACTTGCAGCCTTTTGCAACTAGTGACTGTCTCCGCTGGTGGTGGCTCCCTGTTTTCATGAGAAATGTGCAATAAGTGAGTAACTGCACAACATGAAGCAGGCTGTTCTGAAAAATGGTGGTCTAGCAGTAAGGTGTCTGGATATGCTGCATGGTTTCTGGTGACTTGAAATCTGCTTCCCTGCAGCGAAACAAGGTGTAGCTCCTCCACCCTTGTGGGTAGCATGTGCTGATCTTAGAATCAACAGAAGGGATTAAAGCTCAAGGGCGTCCACTTCAACTTGCTTTGAGCAGTGAACTCTGTAGGCTTCACATTGAAAGTTAAAGAAGTGCTTGCAGAAAAAGTTAAGTGCTTTGTTGCCTTCGTATGTGTTTTGGAGATGGAAGTGTACATTTCTTCAGATCTATTCTGAGCTGGACCAGTAACTGCAGTTTGTTCTTCTGAGAAGAATTCAGTACCACCTTCCCATTGTTGCTGAGGAATCTGCTGTTCCCTCTGCCAGACCAGCAACACGCTTGAAGCTGCCTGAAGAATGCAGTAGCAAACTTCCTGGACTTCTATGAATATTTAACTTTGGGAAGGAAAAACCTGTGCTATCATGTTTGAAATGCTTACCACACAGTTGTGGATTTGGTATTCCATGCTCTGAGGCAGTCCCATGCCTTGCTTGGAGGTGCAGACCTGAGAGGGTGTACAAGGGCAGCAGAGGTAGTTACAGAAGCAGGATCACAACAGCACACTGTACGGTTATCTCGTTGGCCATGTCAGTTGCGTGCCTGTAATTCTCACAAGGAAAACTTCCTGAGGGAGCCTACGTCATGCTGCTGTATGGTCGCCCTGTCATAACCTGGCTGGAGTCAGCTTTGTGACTCCCTGAGCACGGGAGATGTATCAAGGCATTGTTTCTTGTTGCTTTGTAGTTTCAGAGGGAAAGATCTGCAGGAAATAAATATGGCAAATACATTCTAAAATGTGATAAGCTCCTAATGTGCAGGTCACGAACCTAAATTATGTTTTGGGCATCCCACTGATGAGGAAAACATCTTGGTCTTGTCAATTTAGAGATTTCCATCAAAGACTAGGAATATTTTTTTTGGTGTGATTTTTCTGCAGTCCATGTATAATAAATTGCCGGAAAATTTCTGTGTATTCTCAGAGAGCAGCTTCGGACCTCTTTTACTTCTTCAATTTCAGACCTTTTGAGAGTGCATATCCTGCTGGTTCAGATGGAGACCAAGTGGTTGTAATTCTGGAAAGCTTAGGAGGACACTGATTTCAATTGAAGTTATATTGCCTAGAAAGATTCTGGTTTGTTTTATTCAAGTGACCACTTAGGGAGTCACTGCAATTGCAAAGAAAATTTTTGAGCTATTTTTATTTAGTTATAAACTAATACAAGTGGAAGAATCGAAGGATGGAACACCTCCCCTGTGAGGACAGGCTGAGAGAGTTGGGGCTGCTCAGCCTGGAGAAGAGAAGGCTCCAGGGAGACCTGACAGCGGCCTTTCAATATCTAAAGGGGGGCTACAGGAAAGAAGGCGACAGACTCTCTAGCAGGATCTGTTGTGGCAGGACATGGGGAAATGGTTTCAATTTGAGAGAGGGGAGATTTAGACTGGATATAAGGAAAAAGCTTTTTACAATAAGGGTGGTGAAGCACTGGCACAGGTTGCCCAGAGAGGTGGTGGATGCCCCATCCCTGGAGACCTCCAAGGTCAGGCTGACAGGGCTCTGAGCAACCTGGTCCAGCTGTAGGTGTCCCTGTGCACTGCAGGGGGGCTGGACTAGGTGGCCTTTAAAGGTCCCTTCCAACTCGGACGATTCTATGATTCTATGTATTTAATTGGGTCACAATGTGGTCTTGGTAATCTGAACTTCTGTAAAAACAGTGTTGGCGAGCTTTAGTTGAGGATTGGAGTTACAATGTCCTCTTGCAGATTTAAAATTCTTAGTTCTAATTCTTTTATTTTGTAAACAATAACTGGTGTCACTGGTACATCTGGCAGTAATGAGCCCGTCGGTATAGACTTCACTGGTAGTGATTCATCTAGTTCTGTCCAGACCAGAGCCTGATAAACAAGCAGCACTTCCAAGTCAGTAACATTTAGTTTTAATAAATGTGATAAATAATGTAGAGATTTGTATCATTCCCTTGCATTTTTCAAAAGCTTCTCTTAAACATTGGCATTTAAATAAGCTCGGAAGTTAATGCTCCGTATGCAATGTTGCCTTGAATCAATCTTACAGGATAGTGGTACAGCATAAAGTTAAAGGGTTTTTGTGGAATAACTGCATTGCCATCTCTCTTTACCTTTATCATTGAATGCATCTGTATACTTCCATAAATGTCCTTGTCTCCAGAGCCAGAGCTCTGGCTTTGTAGCTCTTTGATTCAGGGTAGCCGTTCTATGAGTACCTATCTTGTAGAAGCAGTCTTCCGGTGCTGTTTTTGGCAATGTTTGCTCCTGCAAACATCTGTTATTCCTAACTATAAGGGTGTTACCTAGAGACTGCACGAACTTGCACCTCTCTAAAAATTTTACCTATAATTGTTAACGGTATCCTTTGTTTAAAATAACGATAACAAAAACAACAACAAAAAACCTAGTCTCAACTTGCTAGTTTCATGCATTCTGCAGTAGCTACTGTATTTGCAGTCTCATGAGCTCTTCGTTTTATGGACGGATTTCCTCATTCCTTCCCCCTGCCTTCCTCCTCAGCATCATGAGACAGGAATAGTATCTGGGCAGCCATGTCTGCTGTATCTAGAAATGTGGGGACAGCCACAGTGAGGAAGGACAAAGTCCTAGCAAGTAACTAGCCATTAATAATTGAGGAATGGTTTTAAGAATCAGACGAAATGTGGTGTATTTTTTTTTTAACTATTTTCCATCCTTCTGATACAGTCTTTAAATAGCAAGTTAGGCCTGTCTGAATAATTTGTGTTTAAAAGATGATTAAAAGCCAAATTCATGGTGAGACTGTTCAATATTTTTTTTTCACCTGACTATTTTTAAACTTCCACAATGCCCACTAGCAATATGATCCATCTCTGCTTTTAAGAAGAATGTACTATTTTACACAGCTGTCTGTTGAATGGCTCCGTTATATTTCTGAAGAAAAAAAGCGGCCATCTCCATTTGTATGTATTCATAATGATATGTTTTACAGACTCTGCAGTAATCCTTTCCACATCTTTTCTCAGCTCAAATCTCTGTCCCAGTGAAATGATTTCCACGTAAATGTCAGTCAGGATCTCTGGGCAAGCTGTTGTTCTTCTCCCTTATGTTTCCTAGTTCTGCTGGATTCTCCTTGGCAGGATGCTGAGGATTGCAGGCAGTTTCCCATTAGGGTACCACAGGGGGCTGGCCCAGTGAGAAGGAAGAGCTATCCTCCTTCTCATAGTGCCAAGTGCTTTGTTTACCCGCCTGCTGCTGAGCCCTGAAGGAGCATTTCCAGAGCATGGCCTGACATGAGACCAAGATCTCTGCTATGGTCACCATTGTGTCTGTTGCCTGTTGGTGTGTGGTTTTATTTCATGTGTTTCACCTTACCTACAGAGGCTTTAGGCAATGCAGTCTTCTGTTGTGTGGCTCTTTGCAGCCAGTAGAACTTTGAGTAACCCAAATAACTTTGCATCATCAATAAACGCTGACTGTTCATCATCTTGTAGATCACCTATTTAAAAAAAATGTTTTTTTTTTTTAAACTGAGTATTGAGAGGACTNTTTTTTTTTTTTATCATGGCAGTGTAGTTTCTTTAAGAGGCCTTGGGAGTAGGGAAAAAAAGAAGTATGTTGTATTGCTTGGGTAATTCTTCCCTGTGTTGGTTCCTTCAAAGAATTTTGATATAACTGTGAGGCAGGAACCCACAGAGGTTGTGTTGCCTGCTGCACATACTGATGCCATCTTTTCTGTCTGCTGTAAATTGATGGAAACTGTAGCAGCCGTGTAGTTTCCTGAATTTCTCAGGGTGGTCACTTGGGGCCATAGTAAAGATGAATTTCATCACTGCCTTTGCTTTGTGAGGTTGTAAGGTTGTAAATGAGAGGCTGCGCTCTGCGGCATGAATTGCTTTAAGGCATAGAAGGTGTATTTTTTTTTTTCTCACTCTTGCTGATGGCTCTGTTTCTGACTGTTCTACTGCTTTTGCATTAAATTACTCTGGTATGTGGGAGTTTCTCTGATTTTCTCTGAAACTTTTTTAATTGAAAACTGTACAGACTGCTTCACTTAACTGTTAGTATTAATGCCATGTCTTGCTCTGTGTCTGCGTTGCACACAGATTGTTACTCAGGATCTGCAAAGCTTCTTCCTGCAGCTCCAAATTATTGGTTTTGGCTTCCCAGATCAAATACAGAGGCTCCCTTTTTGATCTCTGAAAGTTTCTAGTTCAGTTCTTGGAATTTGTTAGAATAGCAGCATTGTGATTTTAAGTTAGCAAGAAAGGCTGTATACAAAGTAAAGCTGTGTCGTCCTATTGCTCTTCAGAGAATTGCTTGAAATAAAACCTGATTTGCAGTGACAGTGATGTGCTTGATCTTGCAAACACCTGGTCAAAGGCAGTTTTAAGCAAGCAGCTGTATTTTTCATTCCATAGTGCTCCTAAACTTTGTTTATAAGGTGAGAACTCGATCCCATTTTCCATTGGGGGATAATTACCAGCAAAATTTGAACATACTTTACTTTGTCCAAGACTACACACACACATGCAAAAAATACAGCCTAATTATTTTTATAAATTAAGCATTCTTTAAATTGTTGCTTAATCAGATAATTGGCCCTGTCTCCTCTCCCAAAGGCAGCTGTTTCTCACTAAGGCAGTCCTATTTGTTGGGCTCTGGTCCAGCCAGTCCCATTCTGGATTTGCTGGACAGTCCTGACCCATTCATCTTCAGAGCTTTTTCAGTTCTACTTCTGTCTCTGAGGCTTGATATTTGAGGATGGCTGGGCCCAAAACTATTTTTATGCACTAATAGAGTGCTTTGTGGTTTTTTTTCCATATGCTCTTTTTGTGTGTGTGTCCCTTACTGTAACGTTATCTGCTTATATTTGTTTACTTCCATTTCTCTAGGTGCTTAGGCAATATAGTTCACTTATCCAGCATGGGTAAGACCATGTATGGATGTCATTTGCTTCCCTCAGGTTCTAGGAAGCTGTGATTCTTCTTTTCTGTATTAAAGCCATAGAGTTATAATGTTGTTCTCCTTCCCTTATTTAAAAAGACACCTCAAGTGCAAGTGTGCTTTCTGAAATACTAAGTCTTTGGGTAAACTTTTTGTTTGTTTGTTTGTTTCAAAATTGGGATTATTTGGAAAATCAGGGCACGTAAGGTTGTGAACAAGGTTTTACCCAGGTGCCTGGATCCTAGATTCAGGATTTGATCAAAGAAAACACTTCTGTATTCAGAGTGCGTTTTGGCAAAAGAAACTTCAGTGTCAGGTTCAGACTTCCCTTGCAATCGATTTCTTTTGTTATTTTGTCACACCCTTGTTCTCTTACATCTGTATGAACTCAACGGTGCTTTGCTGAAGAGAAAATATCCTGACTCCCAACATACTGTGTGGGCTGGCCGATTGGAAAATCCAGCAGGCTGGCTTGTTAGCTGAGCTGTGGGTTTGATTTACTGAAATGGGCTGATTAGCTGTAAGATGCCAGACTGCCTGTGTTTGTGTGCAAGGAGGCTCTACAGCACTTAGGCTGAGCTGCTTACAGATAGTTCTGTTTGCTTCTGTCCATTGAATTTCTCATACTTAAGTATAAGGAGATAAAATTGGCATAACAAAACTTAAAATATATAGGAATACGTAAAAACGTATTGTTTGTGAGTTGCTCAGTTTGTGCTCAGCATTCCCAGATCTTCTTCAAGTATAAACCCAGCTTGGATTTCTGTGTTGTGGTGTTAAATAGATCACAAGAAGAGGCTTGTGATCTGTGCTTATGGTTCTCTGGGGAGCCTTACCAATCTGCGGAGGGTTTGTGCTTCTTACCCCTTTCACACAATGATACCTGGCAAGTGTAGCCTTGCAGTACTTTCAAAGAAAGACTAGAGCAGTGTCTCTGGTATTGCTATCAGTGAGATAAATGAGGCCATTTTAAGGGTGTCACGGCAAAAACAATATTTTTGTTTTGTTTTTTCGTTTCTGTTTGTTTGGATGACAAAATAAACTTTTCAAGAATTTTGCAGTTTATGGACCTGCTCTTCTGTAGCCAAGGCAGACAGCAAAATTCTCATACTAGGGTCTGTCTGTTAAGTAGAAAACAAAAATCTGGTCTCCAGCCTTATTGTTCTACTGTTTTGTACAATCTGCAGACAATTAAAAGAACAAGGTAAGAAAATATTGTTTGCTTTTTCTCTATATAAATAAATGGAAGTGAGCATAATAGCAGCCAAAGGAAACATTCCTCAGTGATTACTGCGAGACTTGTCCAAAATAATAGACCCTGTATTTTATACATGTTTGGTTTGCCTCTGTTGTTTAACATTTTAGTCTCTTTTATGTATTTGGGTGCATACCAGAATAAGTGTAAAATTTCAAAATCCAGTGGTGGAAGTCTTCTAAGACAGGACCACCTGCCTTGACTGCTGCTCAGGTTGCCCTGTTACAGGATATCTTCTGTTGCAAGTCCGGGAAGGTGGAGGAGGCCACTTGGTTACAGTATTACTTGGCATTAAGGGTTTATGCTGGTCACCGTTTTGTTGGTGTTGGAACTACAAGCTTTGTTCAGGTATCTTGGAGTAAAGGTCTTCTGAGAAGTGATACATGCCCCAGTCAGGTTGGTTCCACAGAGAGCTGAACTGAGGCTGAGCTGCTTCCGCTTCTTGAGGAGCAAGGAGTTCGTGAGACTGCCGTTTCCCCTGCGTATCAGGAGTTGCGCTCGGGTTTTAGTGCTGAAGTAAGCGTTGAAGATTGTGTGAAGCTCGTTCTGTCACTCTAGGCCCAGCAGTACTGGTGGTCAATGAACAACTTAGGAATAATAAATTCCTCAGGCTTTGGAAGTGTCTGTATGTAGCTTTTCTTACAGAAATAAAGAGCACTCTGGCATGGGACTTTAAATAAACCATCTAGTACTGTATAGTAAACTTTGGCCAAAAAGCATGAGTCAGCACAGAAGATGGCCTGAAACGTTCCTTAGTCTTGTGCAAAAAAAAAAAAAAAAAAAAAAAAAAAAAAAAAAAAAAAAAAAAAAAAAAAAAAAAAAAAAAAAAAAAAAAAAAAAAAAAAAAAAAAAAAAAAAAAAAGAGGAGTTAGTTTGTACTGAGAGGACAGTGATCTTCATCACCTGCAGTTCTACAGGCAGAGGATCCAGTTGGCGTGCCTGACCCAAATGGCAGGCTGCATTGTCTCTGTGCCTTACAACAAGTCTTTGGCTGTCAGCAGCTCGGTCAAATGGGAACCTCCAGTGTCCATAAGCAAAAGTAAGTCTGTCCTTAGTGCAGTCAAAATGCTGTAAGAGAAGGCTTCTGAATGTTGGCGAGCTCTGGTACAGAATGACTTGCCAGTCTTTGATTTCTAAAGGTTCACCTCTAGCAAAAACTGCCTCGAGGAACTGTTATTTTGGGTGAGGTGGTGAGGCGTAGAGTCCTGCTGTATAGAAACTAGCGCATGCCCTCTCAGCCACAGTTAATGTTGGACAAATGCTGTCAAGGGATTGAATTTGCCCCTTGCAAGATCTAATGAGGAAATTGTGCTTTAATACAATTTAAAGTATTAAGATAAATCACAGGCAATTTAATACCATTTTAGAGGCAGCTCAAATGCATTCTGCCACCGGGGTCTGTCACTTGCTTGGCCACCTCCTGGTAACACGGACAGATTTTGCTCTTTGGACTGTGCTATGCTGAGCATTTATCTGGTGATGTAAACAGCCACAAGTGATAGAAAAACAGTGGGTAGGGGAGTGTAAAAGCTGTGTGTAGGAAGCCATGTGAGTGCTGACTGCCGGGAACATCTTTTAAATTTGAAGACTTTATTTTGTCCAGATCAGGTAGATTCGTGTAGGAATGATGTTTTGAGTAATCCTGTCTTATACTGAGAAAATTAAGGGACGTAAATAAGAGACATCTGCAGTGTCTACAAGGAAGCTCCTGTAGCTCGTTTTTTCATGCTGAAGGCAATGCTCCCTGGTAGACAAGGTTTGATTTGCAGGGTTACACTGTGAGTTCTCTGGTGGCTAATGATGGGGGTCAGTGCCAGGGTGGGTAGCTTAGTGCTGCTTACCCTATTCATTTTTGGTCTTCTCTGAATAATCTTCATCATTGTTGATTTTTGAATTTAATGAAAAAATGAGTGACAAACATTTTGAGGTGACATTGTCTTAGTTTCCATGGCCGTGGTGGACATGGTAGGGTTTTATGATCGATTTACTAATTTTTTTTTTCTACTGGCTATTGAGTCTGTTTTTACCCTCCAGCTCTTAGTTGTGGTTGGTCCATGTCCTTTTTACCCCAGCCCCCCGCTGCAGCACCGGAACAGCTCAAGGTCAAGAATCTGGCTGGTAGGGGAAACTGTTTTGTTTTGCATTAAGATTAATGGAGCTTTAAACTAACCAGGAGAGGAGGATTGTTGTGCTGAAACTGTTACACACATGAACCCTTTTCAGCAGATAGGTTTTTGTTCTCAGTAGTGCTGAAAGCCAGTTTTTAGTGATAAGACATTCAGTGCAAGTGCATAATTTTTTTTTTTTTTAATGAAAGGGGTGATTGGATGTATATGAAGGTGGTAACTGTAACTAAGAAATTACGTAAACCATGGACCGTAGTATTTCTCAGGATGGGATTGTTAAGTGAGAAATAACTCAAAACAATAGCCCTGTGCCTTTGTCCGTGTGTATGTGGTATGTTAGATTACTCCAGCAATGAGATATGCTGACTGTGGTTCGTTTTTCCAAGTGGTTTGGTGGAGACGTGGAGAGAGAAGATGAGGAAGGGCCTCTGAGCCTTCCTTGTTGTCTGTTCAGAAGGCATGCTGGTTCCCACCTTTTGCCCTAAACATCTTCAGGAGTGCTTTGGGGGAGCAACATGACAACTGCTTGAGTAATTCGGAAAGAAAAATCTCCGAGTAAAAGTCATGCAGAGGTGAAAAGCATGCTGCTGATGGAACACGTGTAAATCAGTTTACTTCTGCTGATTCCTCTTCCTAATCCCTGCCACCTTCCAGACCCACTGTGGCAGGCACTGTGCATGTCTTGTGCGAGCACTGAGAAGCATGGCCAGCGTCAGGGCTCACGCCCTGCTCAGTTCCGTGTGGTGGGGTGTGCAGCCAGGGAGGGAGATAACATGCAGCATCTCCGCTTGGTTCTGGCCCAGTCTGGTATAGCTTTGGCTGGCTACGGCCAGGTGGTAACTTGCTGCTCTGTCTGACGTTCACTGCCTGCATGCTGACCACAAAAGCCTGCCCAGTCTTTATTCACTGAGAGCTCATGCAGTCCACAGGCAAAACATTAGTGTTTCCTTCCAGTCATACACTTCCAAATTCTTGAGACCTTTTTTAGCCAGTTTACTTGCATTTATTAGTGGCTAAAGTATTAACATCTTCTGCTGCACAGCATCATAACTGTTTACTTCTCTGTTTTTATTTTCTCTCTGTAAGACAGATTATGACCCTAGGGGGTGTAAGGCAAAGACCAACAACTGGGGGGTTCTGCTGCAGCTGGAGTTTTCTAAAGAAAATAAATCAAATCTGAATTTGTCCAGGAATGTTTGCCTTGCATTCCACACGCTGAGTCAATTTATCTCAGGGGCTCTCTTTTTCCTCCTCCCCGCCCTCTTTAAAGGCTTGGTGACTGGAAAAAAAAAGGAGGGGTGTATGGCAGAGGGTAGGAAGAGATTGTAGCCCCCGGTGCCAGGAATCATCAAGGAATGCTTAAGCAGTGCCTCTTGTGACAGCATCCAGTCTATTGGAAAAGCAGTGTGTGCCATCTGGCTTCGATTTTGACTTAATTAAATGTATGCAGTCGTTTTTAACAACTCGGCTGAGGTTCAGCTGTCTTGACATTCTGTAAAGAGCCAGAGTTTGGATTTTGTTGGGGAAGCTACAATAGCCACCTGATTTATGTTGTTCACTTCCCTTTCAGTGTGGTCCACGCAGTTTGCTGATATTTGAGTGACAATTCTGTTTAAATAAACTCTTAAGGAGCTGCTGACTCTTGGAAGTCCAGTCCAGTAGGCTTTTTTTCACTCCAGATTCTGGAGTTTTTCTTAAAACTGCAGTTACTGTAGTGTTTTTTTTTTTTTTTTTTTTTTTTAATAGCAAAAGGAGATTTTAAAGTTCAGCCAAGTCATTTGTCTGGGTAAAAGGCAGGCTTCTTTGTTGAAGAAGTTAGGTTACTCCACCCAGAGACTCCATATCAATGGGATTTTAGCTCTCGAGTGGGGAGGCAGGAAGGGGAGGGATGGGGGGAAGGAGGGGAATGCTTTCTTTGCTCACAACAGAGTCCTCCTTAATGCAGCAAATAGCAAGGAACCACTTTTCACGGGCAAGCAAACAATCTTGAACTGATGAGTGTGTGTCCTTTTAGTTCTGTCTGTTGCTTCATCTTGCACCATTACTCAAACATGTTGAGGATGTTGGAAAACAAAATCTCTGCAAACTCCTGCAAACGGAATTGTAATTAAAAAAAAAAAGTTCCAAGTATCCTGATTCTAAGTCTTTATCATTTTGATCTTTAACATTTTCAAAAAAGCTTCAGAATAAAAATTCACAGGAACAGTACTATTTTTATTTAGCATCTACAGGAGATTAAAAACTCAATTGTCCTTTTTGCTTTTACGTCCTTGTATTGAGTTGACCTGTCATACCTGTGGAGTGTTAATGTAAAAAGCTTTCAGCCATTTTTCTAAAACTCCCAAATGGTCAATCTTTCTCTTTTTTCATTCGCCTACAGAGGACTACTCAATTTGTTCCCAGTTTTGTCTGTGGAAGGGTATATCATTGGAACGCCCTTGCTGAAGAGGGAATAATTTCATAGTTTGCTGTACAGGGGTATCTAGGCTTTTCTAGTGCTATACTGTAGTGAGTGTTTTTACCTTCTAATCTTTCTAGATCTCTTATTTTTAGCACGTTATCCTTGGCCAGTTGCCTCCCATTGTGTAAATGGAATTCTACAGCTCTTATTATGAAAGTCAGTTTGCTTAGATCTCTTTAGCTGATCCAGTAAGTACGATATCCAGATCCCTCCTGCTGTGTCTTAACAGCTGTGCTGCAGGCTCGGGTTAGCTTTAACATTTCATTTCCATGCTTCTCTTTTTACCCCTCTGCCTGCCAAACAAGCAAGGCCCCTAACCTGTGATAATGTGCTGGAACTGATCTCTGGTCTGCTTGGTCAAGAAAGAGCTTTTGGAATTGGCCTTCACATCTCCATTTCCCTTTACCCATTCATGCCTGAAATCAGGATTTGTGAAGAAATTGCTGTTTTGACAGCCTTGGGGAGTGGTCCGCTACGTGTAGCAGGAAAATAGGATGAAGCGGGAGCTGTCAAACTTCCTCATGCAACTCCTCTAAAAGTGTCCCGAGCCTGGCCCTGAGAGCCTTCATCCCAAGGCTGAAGGACTGCTGGATTTCTGCTTTCAAACATGCTGGCTTGCTGGCCTCTGCATTCAGAGTGCTGGAAATGCTTACAAATAATTTTTTTTTTTGCAGAGGAGGCACTTACTAGTGATAACAAAGCAACATCCTTCTAATGTTAATCTGATTACTGTAGGACTAATTGACTCAAAGCAATTGAGACTGGAGGAATTTTAATTTGCTATTGTCCACCTGCACATGTAGTCATCAGTGTAAGGAGAGACTAGGTATTCTGAACAGCTTGGATTGTTTGCAACAATTTCCTCAACTATATGCATTATTTTTATTTACTGCCAAGTTAAATGCTAGGATGAAAAAGCCCTAAATCTTTCCTTTGAATGATTATGAATTGAATGTCAGAGCAAGAGATTCTCGTACCCTGGTGTGAATGCATTTAGGTTGTTTGCTTTGTTTCTCCCAAGCTGTTTTAGTGGAGTTTTTACTTGGGCTTTCTGGGCTCTCCTATAGTGATAGACATGCGCTTATATAATTTTAAGAAAGCATTTATCACATATTTCTACTTTAGTCTTTTTTTTTTTTTGGAGATCCACCTGCAATATATACAAAAAATATTCCTAGCTCTGGTTACCATGAAACAGGTAAGCAAGGCAATGAAAGCCTGAATGTTAGAAATAAATCTTAAGGAAAGCTATCTTACTGTTCTGTGTTTCCTCTCAGCCCAAGTATTTACATTTTTAAATAGACTGTGCAGGACAGAAACTCGAGCCAGAATTAGGTTAGGGCAAGAGGAAAGGAGGTGATTCAAGCCACCAACTCTTACGCAGTTGGACTGAAGTTGGCTGTGGGCTCACATGGCACCTCCTGTGATTCTGGATTGCAGAGCATCACCTGAAATGCTCTAGAAGGCCCCTAAACTAGAGAGGAGTGTTTGCTTTCTGTGAAGGGCGGTGGTTCAAGGTATCAGGCACAACACAGACTGCTGAAAAGAGTGCATGCAGCAGGTGATCTGTTAGTTACTTAGGCAGTTGGAGTTAAAAGCATAGTTTTCTCCACGGCGTCAGAGCCATATTGTTTTTCCTGTTGGCTACCAGTTTTGTCTTTGTGCTGGTGTTTTGAAAATTTTAGTGTAAGAGCAAGGTGCTTAAAAACCAAGTAAGGCGAACATGGTATTATTTAAGGAAGCATTTCCTGAAAATACAAATATCAACCCTATTTTGGCTTGTCCGGATTAGGAGATAACCAAAAGATGGTGTAAGTTGAAGCCAGAGAATTTCAAAGTGCATCTAAGGAAAAGCTTTTTCACTGTAAGGACAGCCAGCCATTGGAACAGCTGCCCAAGGAAACTGTGCCTGTCCTTCCTCCTGAAAATTTTCCATATTTCTACAAAACTAGACTCTTCTGAAATGCCGCAGTTTGTATGTGATCAGTAGAAAACACCTAGAGTTGAAGAAGTGAGGGTTTCTCTCTCTGTGCACCCACCTGGAACTGGGATGAAAGGGGGAATGCCACAAGCAGCAGCTAGGTTATGCTCTAAGTCCCTGAGCTGAGAGCAGGAGTGTGACTTTTTGCCTTCGTCCTATACATGCATCCATGCCTGGGGGCCGTTGCCTGGCTGATGTTGTAGCAGAGGAAGTCTTGGACATTATCCATGCTGAAGGTCGAAGAGCTGGACCTGCTGATGAGTGGTTAGCCATGGAGCATGTCAAGAAGGATGTAAGCTGACTGAAACCACTGTTGCCTTGAGTTGAGACTACCTCTCTACGTATCTCCTTTGGCTCAGCTCTTGTATGAAAAAGGTAGTCAGCCTATTTTCTCTAACCTGTGGTGACATCTGCTTCTTATTCATTCACAGTTTCAGTTTCTGTTGCATGCTATTCAAAGATCAAGCAAAAATGTTTGTTTTCTTTGTTCTTCTTTGGTGGTAGATGCCCCCTCCCTATAAAGAACTGAATCGATGCTTTGTTTTCTGATTAATCACAGTGTGTCTTCTGATGTACTTCAATTGTTTGTTTTCTGGATGAACAATCTGCTTGGACTATATTGATGTAGCGCATAGTAGACTGAGGTCTTGGTGCTTGACTGAGGCTCCCAAAGACCATGGCCGTGCAAGCTGTTCATTGTTTGTACAAGTAACTGCAGTTCTGCGTTTCCTAGTCTTTTGGGGAACTGACTTTTGAACCTGAAAACATTTCTGCTGTTGTAGTTCACTGCTCTTAAGGTGCATACAAGTGCATGCATAGATGTGTATTTATTGTGAACTGGGAGATAAATGACCCTACAGTGATTGTTTGTGAGTGATTATCTTTGCCATCCCTTTACGTTTCTGATTGTGAATGAAACTGTTACGTAGAGGAGGGAGTTCTAGGGAAGTATGCAGAGAATGTGAAAACACGAGATCTCTGAAGTTTGACCTCTTCAGAAACAAAGGAAGAAAACAGCAAAATAGCTGACTTTTCTAGGACTGTTGATCTAATTTCATGTAATCTAATGCTTTTCATACAATAATTCAAAAGACTTTACCCTGGCTATAGTTCAGATTTGATTCAGAGAACCAGCACTATGCCTTGTATAAAAACATCTGCACATTGTTTTGAGAAATGCACTTAACATTGCATAGCACAATTTACTTGGTCATTTTAAAAGAAATTGTGTGATTCAGAAAGTGCTGATTGTAAGACACAGAAGTTTGAAAGCAGAAAACCACCTTTTCCTTTGACTACTGAAAAAGAGAGAGGGTCAACACGTTAATAACGGCAAAGAAGGTATTTGCATGAGATTTTCAAATAATGTTTGCTTTAGCTTATTTTCAGGTGAAGTATTTTGGCTAGCTGAGGTGCTGAGATTTCTAGTGACGAGTGGAAGACAGATTTCTATCGTCAAGTTTTTGTGCAGTAATTATGATACATAATCTTCCCCTTGCCAACAGAAGGGCATATCCAGCAATAAATGCCCTAATAAATCTTGAGTGGAAAGTGGAGAGTATTTTTTTGTTTGTTTGAATATGTGGCAAAGGGAGATTTTTAGTAAGGAGAATATCTCTGGGAGAAGAGGGAGGTTAAAGCAAGCCAGTCTCATTTCTTCTTAAGTGTTCAGAAGCTGTAGACCTGAGGGAAGAACGGGTCTTTTCTCCATTGTGGATAGGCTTGGATTTCCTGGGTTTCGTTGGTTGAAACTTGGTCCATGACATAGGCTTGTTCTGCTGCCAAAACAGATGGTGGAGTGAACAGAGACTGCACCTTCATCGTGCAGGTACGTTCCTTCTGGACGGGCGGGAGTGAGGTGTTCCTTACAGCAGTGAGAGTACTGCTCCAGCCCTTGCACCTTTACAGGCTGTAATGGAAATATAGATAACTAAAAAATGGTAAACATCTTCATTATTTTTATTTATACAGCAGTGAGCAGCATGGAAAGTCCCATCACGCCTGAAGCAACAGCCATGTGCGTGTTTTGTGAGTGGGGATCTGGGCTCCAGTGAACTCCTTTAGTTATGCTGCTCAGATGAGAAAACATTATTTATACAGTGACAGTAGTTAAGCATGCACATAGTATATAGATCTATTTTAAAATGTGGGAGGGCTGCGACCTTGCATTCCAGAGGAGATTAAGTAGAAAGCATCAGTAAAAGCCATCTGCAATCAGATTCTTTGCAGTTTTTATTTTGGTGCTTTTGATCTGAGATGAAGCCAGCGAGTGATGTGAAACTTGCCGTAGGAGAGCATGAAACTTCCTAACTTGCTGCATGCCTTTGGCATGTGTTCAAATGGCTCTGTGTGGGGTCAGTTGTACTTTAACCTTGAGCTTTAGGCACACTGCTAGAGAGCCCAAGCAATTTGATTCGTCCTCTTCTTCCCTTGGTTAATATATTCTGTCTTAAAAGTGAAAATATTTAACAGTGATATTTTTTTCCTTCTTTCCACTGGTCAGATGTTAGATGTCATGATCCAGATAACTTATTTTTATAACCACTCTCCAGATTCAAACTACTGTGTTGAAGCCATTTCACTTTGGGAGCTAGCCAAACTTAGCTGAGGAGTTCCTTGTCTAGCCTCGTCATTCCTCAAGCATTCCCTTAAAGCTCTCCTTGAGTCCAGAGAAATGAGCTGGTAAAGTCTTGCTGTGTCTCCAGTCTGCCTGCCCAGCGAACAGAATTAATAGAAGTGTACTCTAGGAAGCAGTTCTGCCTTGGTGTGGCTCAAGGCAACAAAGGAATGGCAAATAAATCACAATATTGCTTTAAGGCCAAAATTGGTATTTGTGGTCATTTCATGTGGCCAGAGCAGTATTGTGTTTGCCCATCTGGCTTGTGCAATCTGTACTACTTCCTTTTTAAAAAGCAAACAAACCAAAAATCAAACTTCTCATGGCTGGCGTTGTGTGGCAGTTTCCATCAGTCTTAAGGAAAACTTGTCAAATTTCAACATGTTTAGGCATTACTCTAAAATAATCCCTTAATGCTCTCAGATGTTGCCTGTGTGTCCATTTAACAGAGAGGTGTTTTGTCTCTTCAGCTACAGAACTATTTTTATAACCTCTGAGGAATATGCCTACTTGGATTGGGACTGGTCTGCATTCTTTCCCCCTCCCCAGTGAATTACTCGATGTGGATCACTGTTTTGCTGGGTACAATACTTCAATCAAATTGTTCTACAGTAACTCATGCAGAGTGCTTTTCTACATGTCTTCTCATGCACACAAAACTGAGTATTACTTTCTACAAAGTTCCTTAAAGCAGGTGTTTGCACTGCCGTGCCATCGACTGGGCTGACGTGTGGGTTTGGAAGGCCTGGAGGGTGGTTCTGTGCTTCGTCTCTTGCATCATGTGTGGGTTTGCCTACTGCTTGAGATGGGATCCTCTGCAAGCAATGCACAGCCTGGTACAAGTAGCTATAGATGTATCAGCCACAAAACAACAGAGATAATCCCCAAATCAAATGTTATACAATGCAACTTTTCCCCTCCAAAGACAGGAGCAGATTTTATGGGCTTTGGCAAACATATTTCAATGTTATAATAATGCAGTGTTGTAAATATTTCAACACAATTTGGACTCGGGGTGGTTGTGTAAAGATAATACTCAGTATGCTGCAAGGTAATCCTCCAACTTAAAAAAATAAATAAAAAATTAAATGAAAGCGGAGGGAACGATATTTATTTTAGGGTGAAAATCCCTCCAGCGTTGTCTGGTTGTTCCCAAGTTCTCACATTGTAATTTGCAGGTCTGAGAACCTAAGTGTTTCACAACAGGTGTGACCTGGGGTGGGGCTGTATGGGAGAGCCTTCAGGTGGGTTGGAGGCTGTGCTCAGGACCTTCTGTACCACGTTTGCGCACACAGGAAGGCAGCCACAGAGACATGGAATAAATCATTCTGTGCCCGCACACGTGCAGGACCCCAGGATGACTCGCTGTGCCCATGGGCAGGCAGGGAGCCCGGGGCAAGGGGATGCACAGTGCTGCAAGGCCAGCAGCCCTGATGGTGAGCTCTCCTCGATAGGGCCCGCTCACCTCTGCTGGCTGCTGCCATGCCAGGTGGTTGCTCTCCGTTGCTGTGCACGCAGGATGGACTCGCCCTTTGTTTTTCCCTCTTTGGTGGTAGTGCAGCATAAAAGCAGGCCTTGTCACAAATGAATTTCTGTTAGGGCGTGTCCTTGTTTAGCTTTGTGTTCTTTTTCCTGTTTACTTTTTTTTTTTTTCTTTGAATTTGGACAAAGCTGTTACCTTTGAAAAACTTGAGGCAGCCTTGGAGGTTCAGGACGATGCTCCTGGTTAGGCTGGTGGTTAGGCTTTTGGAGTTCAAGTAGTTTAATCAGCTGTGTTCTTAGAAAATTATGGCATATTTCGAAATGGAGTTGCCTTAAAAGTGCTTTTTTCAATGTATCGTTCACTGTACTGAAAATATCTGTCATGTTAAACTTATTTAAAATGCGTCTTCTCTTTTCCTTTTGCACAGAATTGAAATATGTGCTGATAAGCCGTACCTAAGACTTCTTGCCAGTAAAAGAGCTGCACTCTTTTACTTGCAGTCATGTGATAGAAGGCTCACTGTCTGCTAGATGTGCATCTTTTCTGGCCCTATGCTGCTTATATTTTAAATCCTCTTGACAAGCAGAGCAACTGTTATGCTTCTTGTGCATATGTGTAATTAACAATCTGCTTGTGTTGCCTCCTAATCTAGCTTATGGTCCTGCAGAAAAGCGTTTTCAGTGTGCAGAGAAGAAGGAAAGGCTGAGGAGGTGCAATGTAATACCGGCACGGAGGAATAGCATTACCAACTATGAACACTGACAGGAGGGGGAGGCTTGTGTTCCTTATCAGGAGACCATTTTTTAAGTTGCACAAGTTTGAAAACTCAGCCAGTTTTTCCTTGTGTGCATTTGACAGACTCTCTGTAAGAATCCTGAAAATGCACATTTGGATTTAGGGTGAAGTAAGCAACATTTTCAGAGAGTTTTGATCTTCTTGTTTCCTGTTTTTAGGAAGCTTTTTCTTTTTCTTTTTCCTTTTTTCTTTTTTAACTGCATTTTTACAGCTTTAAGCCGTTTTAGTGAGTAGACTGTAACATTATTAACTGCGCTACCTGCATTACCTGCTTATTCAGTGCTTCGTGCTCAGCTCCTGAGAAATCGATCCTGAGCTATCCAGCCCTAGTTCTGCTATCAGGTGATACTGCTGGCTCTGTGGCAGCAGACTGTCTGGTCCTGTATCTGTTAGATCACTGTGGAAAGCTTCGCGTGAGTGCTAGAGCGTATGCTGCCTGTCTCCTGGAGACTGCTACAGTGAAGCCGTGAAAGGGGAAAGCTGGTGGCCTTCAATAGGGTCAGCACTGTAGCGGCTGTGCGTGTAGGAGTGAGAGGGTGAACCTCTGAAGCAGAACGAATGGGCTTTGGGTAGACTTCTTTTTTTATTCCTAGCTAAACTGCTGTGCAACGTGGCTGTGTATTGGACCCCAGAAGTACTTCAGTCGCTTCTGTTAATAACTAAGCTGGCCAACTAAGAGGCCTGTTGTTTGCATCTTGTGCCTTACAGATAAACAGCAAATGCGATACTCCAGTATGAGATGAAGTACAGCAGTATTCCAGAGATGGTACGTGGATATTACTCTCGGTCACAGAGGAGCTTTAAACTTCGTGGGAGAACCACTGTACAAAAAGAAGTTTGAAAATGTGAGCAGTAAAAATCAGTGAGCAGTAGAGAATTCAGAGGATACATACTACAAAAGTACTTTCAGAAAGTGCATTAAACTTGTGAATAATAACTGTAGTAAATAAGTAGAAAAGGAGGGTGCGTGGAGGGATTTGTAATGAGGAAACTATGACTAGAAGATCAAAACAGACTGGTGGCTTGGATAACCACATGGAAGGAGCAGGGAGAAATTTGTGGACTTAAACTGGACAGGGCCCAAACAAGACCAATGACTGATAACTGCTACAGCACTGTTGTTGTAGCTCAAAAATCCTGTCTGTAGCCAACCACTCTGTCCAGCTTCATGTAAGTAGCTAATATGTTAGAGTAAGAAAAACCCTGCTTTTTCTGAATGGAAACAAATGGGTTAGAGAATGAAGGGTATAAGAGGTATTGTCTAGTAGATACACCATGCTTGCTTTATCCACTAGTATCTGAACTTGAGAGAGCCTCATGAAATGTTTCCTCTTCACACAACTTGGAAAATAAAGACTGTGAACACAGTAGGAGTCCCTGCAGCCTTCCTCAGATAAATAAATGGGAATTATAGGTGTTTCATACCACAGTTATCTAACTTCCTGCACTTCAGTCTTACTCATGCTCTGGAAACCCCCTAATATAAAAAGCCGCGGTTCTTCCCTCTGCTCGTACCCGTGATGTGGATCCAGGCCATATTAAATGGACTCTTGCTTGCCCATCTCTGCCTCCCTGTATCCCACAACGAACAGATGTGTTTTTCTCTGCAGTTCAGTGGAACTAGAGCTCATTCAGCCCACCAGGCAGCTTGGGATGTACTCCCAGCAGGTGCGTCTGCACCTCTGGAAACATGAGGAGAAAAAAAAACAAGGACACTGCAACTTTCCTCCAGGTTCACAGAGCTGCATGCCTTTCTGTTGGGGCTGTGTAGAGCTTTTTCCCTCCCAGCTTGCCTTTGGAGGTACAGACCTTTGTTTCTGAAACATTAGATGTACATATACAGGAGGAGCTAAGTCATCTGAATTCATGCTTCCTGTAGTCCTTAGCTGTTCTTAGAGAAACTAGCAAAAGCATAGGGAATAGAGGTTTGTCTTAAACAAAAACCCGTGATCTGCTTAGTAAGAGGCTTGTAATACCTTCTTAGTTCATCAGCCTTTGATTTTGATCCATAGTAATGATATACTCTTTAATACTAAATAGGCAAAAGCTCCAAGTCTGCTCTTAAGTATGCCATTTGTTTTATCTGTTAGAAGTGGAATCACAGTCCTTAGTGAAAATATCAAGGCTCATCTTCAGGAGCTAACAAATACTACAAAAAGTGCATTAACCACTCTTCAGGTGCCTAGATAGGTCAAACAAACAACAAAAAAAAAACTCTAAATGCTTACAGGCTGGTCATTGACTTGTAGTGTCTAGAGACTGTAGTAGTGAAGTGCTTGAAAAAGGTAATCCAGGAACCTCTCAGTCAGACAGGGAGGTGCTTACAGAAGGAGCCCAGCATGAACATCTGAGCAGAGAAACAGTCTGCATTTTCCCCAGCTCGTTCAAAAGCGAGAGTCAAGACTTCAGTAGCAGAGTGAATTTGCAAACCACAAGCTTAGAGTGAGCCCTTGTTTCCTTTCTTCACCCTCCATTTCTTTTTTCCTCTTTCTGAGTTGAGGGGTACTAATTCTTCTCCCTATAAAGACCAAGCCAAAGTAGCGGCAGAAGTGATGCTTACTCGTCTTCTGTGTTCTGTTCTGCTTTTTTGAGGAGTGCGACTAGGATGCTGTTTGGAGGAGAGCTGAGTGGGCAGTCCTGAGCACAGATTTCAGTTCCCAGTGTTCAAGCAGTAATAAGTAACAAAGTGCGTAACCACTGGTGGAAGCAGGGAGAGAACCCTGCAGTTACTCCTCTCTGTGACTATGCAATATCTGTTGGGCTAGAAGAGCATCTTTTCTAAAGTCCCTTCCTAATAAGTTGAGATTAAAACATATTGCAATGTCATTAGCATTGAAGGATGGATTTAAGATCCATCACCTCAGAAGCCAACCTGTTCAGCTGCAGCTCAGCCGCAGCGTAACTACTGAGGGACAGATCCACTCAGCAATGTGCCGCTCTCCAATGAATTTTTTCAGTATCTCGAAGTACACCTACTCATTATGTAAGCGACTACTCATGGAGAGTCCTAGGAAGAATTTACTAGGGTTTATTTGGCTAAAAATTCATTCATACAGTCAAATTTTGAGACTGTTTGAGAAAGGTATTTCTGGTTAAAGCAAAGCAACCGACTTCCTTGTTGGAAAGATTGCATGGACTGACGCACAGCTGGAAGTAAGCCTGAGCTGCAGAATTTAAGCTTCATGTGGGAAATGGTGGAAGACCGGTTGTGTGATGCTAGTCATCTCTCTCATTCTTAGTCAATTCTGTTTCTGGAAGTGGCATGGTTCAGCCTCGCAGGTAGCTGTGTGTCCATGAAGCCTAAGCCTGCGTGGCTGGTGATCCAGAATGAAGGCAGACATGAGGCAAAGGCAGGGGGCATCTTCCAAACCTCAGTATTATTCAAATTAGATGCCTCTGAATGCAGATTTTATTTCAAAAAACAAACAACCCAAGAGCTTTCATCCTTATGATTGAGTTTGTGGTACAACTAACACAAGGCTGATCATATTCTTGGAGCTCTGACAAATTTTACCAGATGCTGCAGTTCCTTCAATTGCAATAGAAGAAGGCTGGCCAGCCTCTCTTCCCAAAACAAATGATGCAGAAACCTGCTGCATTTTTCATTGAAAGGCAGAAAGCTTATGTACTGCTTTAGTCAGATCAAGACGTAGCTGAGTCCTATAGTGCTTTGACCTAATGATCTTTGCAGATGACTTTGGTTTACCTTGAAATTTCAACCTCCAAGTCTGTGCTTACAAAAACACTCCTTTGCAATTGAATCTCCTCCTAGGTGCATAGATCTTACACATGAAACAAAATTCAGCATTTTTGTCTAGGGCACCCTTTGTCTGCACTTTGCCATTTGCAGAATCAGGCCTCTGTTCAGGATATGCTTTTGGGGAAAGACAGCTTATGGTGACAGGCCTGAGAATGAAAGGCCAGTTTCGGGTGTTAAGCCTGCAGCGGCTCTCCGGTAGATGGTGTGGCTTTTCTCTAAAGGTGGTCATAAGAATTTGCCTTTGGAGAAATGTTCAAGAGGACCAAACAGTGGAAAAAGTACTGCTTTGCTGCCAGCTCTTACATACTTTAGCCTAGGCTTTTAAGATCTGTCATGTCTCAAAGGAAAGCAGTTGTTCCATGGTATTCATAAATAATACAGACAGTACCTCGTGGGTTCCACAATACACTCGGTTTCCTTAACAGTGTTACAGACTCATTTCAGGACACCCGTACAGGCAGATTTCAGTTGTCTGCCAGTTATCGAGATGGGCAAGTTCAAAATTTCCTGTTCAGTACAGGATTTAAAACAGTCCTGGCAATGCTGACATCCTAAACTGTCATGCTAAGACATGATTTTTTTTTTTTCTAATTAAGATCATTACACACTGCTGGGGTGCACAAATCTGAGAAGCGTTCTTTTTCACCAGCATGAGGCATACATA
>VXAV01011481.1:143575-154776 GCA_013399715.1 Alectura lathami
TTTTTTTTTTTTAAAAAAAAGGGGTGGAGAGATTTATTTGTTTTTAAAAGGATATCGCTTAGAGCTGAAACACACGGCAGAGAGAGGAACACAAATGGGCAGAGCAGAAGGGTGGGATACTGCAGTGTGAGTGATGCCTTGGGGTGCACATGGCTGTAGCTTAGTCCCTCTCCACGGAACTGGAATTTGCTTGTTTCTGGCTCATGACTCAGAGTAGGGTTAAGATGCTGGTGCTTAATATGAGGCATGTGACTTTTTCATACCCTGCTCAGATGTGTGTGTGCCTTAGGTAGGTAGATGGGTGCAATTTCATCTTCTCAATCAACTTAATTGAAGCACTGGTAAGCTTTTTATCGTCATGCTTCTGGCTTTTGTTGCCGTGATGTCATGAGAGATTCACATGGGCTGTGTTAGCAGTTTCTCTCTCTAAGAGCGACCCCCTGCTGTCTGACTGCACCAGGTGGTTCAGATAACTGCAAATGGAGAAGGTGAAACTGCCATGCAGGCCTTTCCAAAATCTGCTTTCTGAGCTTTTTTTCATCATTTTAGAACCAATTGTGTGGCAGTTTGTGCCCTAGAGAAATATATTTAATGCCCTTTGGCATTTGCTTGCTTCACCTTTTCATTTTTGAATCCTGGGTGAAAGTGTAGTGAGGGAAACCACCTTCCTTTACTGGCCTGCAAATGGAATAAACATGTTCAGAGGAGAAACTAAGAGCAAGCTTACCCAGACCTCTTTTGCTTCTATAATAATATGTATTCTTGTTTTCTTGAGAGTCATCCCACCAGTTTCCATATTTTTATTGGCTAAAGAAAGGGGAATTATGATTGCATATTCAGTGTACAGCAGAGTGGTGGGTTTGGTGGAGTGGCAACAGATACTTGCATCTATGCAGGTTGAAGTACTGTGTACTTGCAGTAAATGGAATTGTAAGGTTAAAACTGTCTCAGCTCATCATTATATCTGGCTTGTTGCCTATTTCAGTACCGGGGAGGGAGGGATAAATACATCTTGTTTCAGCTTGGCTTTAAATGTTGGGATTGTTGAGGAAGATTGTAGCAGAGTAAGGCTTCGCTCCGTTTCTTAGGTGCTCTGTGAGTCTGAATAATGCTTCTGAGCAGTGAGCAAAAGTGAATGCAAAGAGCAAAGTCTGTCAGCAAACTCAAATTCTAGGAGGAACCTGACCATTCTTTTGAGACTTTTCTTTGCAGAGGGGGGGATGGAGGAATCAACAAATAAGACATGTTTTTGAAAGCCAGCACCTTAGTGAGACTTACAAAAAAAAAAAAAAAAAAAAAAAAAAAGGTTGAGTAACAGTTCAAAGGGGGATTCTTGTTGACAAAGTTGTTATCTCAATTTTTATGTTTTTATGTGAGTAGATCATTCTCTTCTCATTAATGCTTATGCCTGCTGCATCATTACTAGAAGTGTAATGCTGTGTTCTACTTGCTCTGCTGTGTAACGTGGGGCTCCTAAATGAATACTGGTAACTCCAAAAAGTTACTTCTACTTTTGTGATTAAAATCAAGTTTTCAGGAGCTGAAAAGAATGGTGGAGGAATTATTTGCAAGTGTTCTACTTGTTCATTTTTCAGACAGTGAAAAACTGTTATGACAAAAATGGAGTGTCATAGTAGTTGTGAATGTCAGGCAAAGACAATACTATTTTATCAGTGTAGGTATTCTGTTAAAAATGGGCTCTGTGAAAGCAGGTATCCAAAATGCAAACGTAGCACTGTTTCTAAAATTCCTGTGGATTTTGGCAGGCCCCTAACAGTACTTTTTGAAACTAACATGCAGTTTTTATGCAGTTTTTTCTTTTGCTCGGTCTTATTTCATGCTACCTGTGTCTGGAAGTGTTGCGTTTATTTATTTATTTATTTATTTTAAATGGAACATGTAGCAGTCAGTGAGCATAGCTGCAACTTCAGTGTTATGTACAAGGTTAACATTTAGACTCATTGACTGGGTAGGATTCTTCAGTAAGTATTCAATTGCTGCCTAGTAGATCTTTCAAAGACTTCCATTGAGGCATATCAGAGTTCTTCACGAACAGGCTGTAAGGTTGGTGAAACTGGACTTTTCCTTTGTAATTAAGGCATAGTCGCACCTGCATGACTGCTCAGACACTCCATAATTTGTTTCTTTGATTTGCCAGTCATACCCTTTCCCTGTTTAAGGCAGTGGCGTTGCACAGGCTGTTGGATTGCATTCAGTATGTTATTGTCAAGGGCACACTGGCAAGCTGTGACGTTATTTTCCTGGGCTGGGCAGGAAGGCAGAAAGATAAGTCAACCTTGTGGAAGTATATAGCTGTTGCGGAGTAAAAAGCCTTGACCCTTATGATCATAAAGATTACTTTATCGGGTTGTATTTTTCCTCTTGGAAGTCTGTTCTTGTTATCAGTTTGAAAAGATAAAATATGAGTTGCTTCTATGCATAACCTGTCTCTTTCATCTGTTCTTATCGTTGTTCATAGTAGCTATAAGTACAAAAATGTAGGCCAATAAATAATGCTTAATGTTAATTTGCAGAGATTACATGCATAAACACCTGTATATAATGACCTGTAAGTAATTTGCACAAGAACATGCCCATAAGTTAACCCTTTCAAACTTCTCTGGTAGAAGATGGTTGAGAATAAGTAAAGTCTGCATAGAGAAGGAAGTCCTGTTTTGACTTTCTGACAATATATTTTACAGCATAGACATGTAGCTCCTTTCTTACATTTTGTCACTTCTGGGGAAAAAAAAGGTGGAAATGTATTTTAAAAACTGTGACATATCCATGAGTTCAGATGGGTTCCTGTGGGTCAGGTGGTGTTGTCTCCTGTAAAATACAAAAACAAGCTCTTGGCTGAAAATAAATAGGAGTTGGCATTTCTCAAGTGATTCTTAAATAAGACATGCATAGCTTGTCTGGACTAATGCTGTGCTAAGTAACAGCAGTAGGAGAACAGCTGGATGCTGATGAGGTGCTAGAAATAAGGAAATAAAACATCAGCTGTGCATCAGAAGTGTTATAAACGCAGTGGTGTGAGGGAGGGGCGGGAGCAGATTCTCCAGGCTCTGGCTGAGCTCTGACAGCAGGCTGCTTCCCCACCTCCATTTGCAGCATCTCCATCTTTCCCCCTGTTGTCTTGGCCTTATTCTTACTTCAGGTGAGCTGGGTCCACTTCTGCTCCACTCTCAGCTGGGTTCTGGCTGGGGTTTGTTACCACTGCAGGACTCAGAGGCTTCCCTTTCTGATGTGCGCTGCCCCAGAGGGGCTCTTGCATGCAAAGATTCCCTTAAAACCGTGGGTTTGTATGCATATATTTACTGCGTGGAGATCCTGTATATGGCAGGCCTTCTGGGATGGGTTCTGTGGGGGTGTAGAGTTGCTGTATAAATGCTGTTGTGATAGCAGTATTGTTGGAAAAAGCAAATTTTATTTAAGAGCTATAAAATCTGTCCAGCAAAGCTCAAGTGATAATAGCAAATGAGACATCCCTAGCACTAGGCAGCTCCTCTTCCTTTTCCTGATACATGAACACACTGCTTTCAAGGCATCAAGGTGGGATGCTCTGTTTTTTTTTTTTTTTTTTTTTTTTTTTTTTTTTTTTTTTTTTTTTTTTTTTTTAGTTTTTACAGAAGTGCTACTGAAGCAGTAGAATCAGCTTGAAAAAAGAAAAAAAAAAAACCACTAAAAATAAACCTCCATTGCTCAGTTTTTCAAACCTACAATTCTATGTGAAGTCTCTTCCTCATATTTTTCAATTTTTTAAATTGTGATTGTTGGCTTCTGAGGGCAACGATTCATCACATTTTTAACTTCGAGTGAGTTCATCCTCTTTAATTTGCAGAGTCCATAAGGGCCCTGTGATCCAGACAGACAGAGGCACAGTGACAGTACCCTCTCTCTCAGAAGCAGTGAGGGCTGAGTTACCATCAGCAAGGTCTCCTCACAGCGTACTGGTTAGTTATTGATCTGAAGGGAGTGTTGGACTGAGGTAGTAATCTGTGTATTGATTTTTAAAAGGGGAAGTAGTGGAGTTTTTCACTGTACTTCTCAAATGCTTCTGGTTTGAGGAACTCTGAAGTCAGGTTTCAGCCTGGAGTCAGTTTTTACAGCTGTAAGAAATGCCCTGCAAGAATGGCCTGCTGGAATGGAAGTGACAGCGGGCCCTTCATCCAAACAGCAGAGCCGACACCGTCATAAGGATTGAACAAATGCTTAAAGAACTGTACCAAGTGACAGCTTTTCAAAATGTAATACTTGCTTAAGAAAAAACTTTGAGCAAATATAAAGTTGCTGGGCAAATATCTGACTGTTTAAACACACCAAATACAAAGCAATTAGAAAGGGCCATGATAGACAGTGCCCTGCTACTGAACTCTGCCCTTTAGAACCATCTCCAGCCCGGTTTCGAAGCAGCGCTGCTGACAGAAGGCAGCATTCCTGCCAGGCCAGAGCCCGTCTGCACCTTGTGGTGCCGACGGCTCTGAGAGCGCTGCCCGGTGCTGGCGTGGGGCCTGCCCCAGCTGCCTCGGCATGTCCAAGAGCTGGTGCCCTGAGGTTTAGGGAGAAAGAAGCTGCCTTTAGAGAAGCATGCTGTCCTGGACCAAACAGCCCTAAAATGTAACGCAGTTTGCTGTGAAATTTAAAAATAATCTGGGCTAGAACAAGCGTAGGCCATGGCTGGTGGAGTGTGAAGTGATGGCACCAAGCAAAAGCAGAACTCAGGCTTCTGTGTTGACATAGTGTCACCAAGCGCAGGTCACTGTCAGCGGACACTTGGCTGGTAACAGCGCAGCCATTGCCAGGTTGGTAGTAATGGCTGGCCGTGGGTAGGCCCGTGTTTTGCAGGTTGGTAGCATGTAGTTGCACATTCATCTCTGGGAGCTGTGCCTCATGTCTGGTGCCTGATATGGGTTGTAGGGCTGGTGGCCTTGAGGAGCAGTGTCTCAGGATCAGGGATACCAGCTGTTGGCCTGAGGGTATGTGTGAGTTCCTTGTTTTGCCACAGGCTGTCAGCAGTCTTTGTGGGATTTTTTCCAACACGGCTTCTGAGCTCATCTACAAAATGGGGGCAGAGGTAGTTCCATGCCCAGGTGTCCTTCCTGCAGTCTCTTAATGTCCGAGGACTAAATCTGAAGAGGAGAAGGGAGGATATGAAAGAATATAGAGTCACACATGCTGCCCTTGCCCAGCTCCTGGCACTTATACGCCTGCCTGGGGCATGTTTGTGTGCACACCTGCTCCCTCCCCTCAGTTTGGTCTTGGTGCACTTTGCAGCCTCATTTCATCCTGCCCCAGCTTGACCCATGGATCCTGCTAGTGAAGCACTTGGAATGGATTTGCTGAACTTTGTGCTGTGCTTTTATTCTTGTTTCCTCAAAGTTGCACAGATGCCGGGTTTTAACTATAAAGGTATTTCTCTTTTGTTTAACTCAGCGCAGCTGGACATAGCTAACACTTCCTATGTTTCACTGGTTCTGAAGATGTCATATGAAGTTTGGTAGTTGTTTTTTCTTTAACATCTATATTAGATGCTCGTAAGACAAACAATCACAGAATCGTTTCTTGGCTGCACGAGAAGTGAGTTATGATAAAATAGTTTATCGCGGCCGATAGCAGAACGCTGATAAGTGCAGCTGTTTTTTCCTGTGTTTGTCTCTGTGCCTGGGTTTCCATCCGTCTCCCACCCTGCCCGGAGGGAGCCTGGACAAGACCAACCCAGTGTCGTCATAGTAAATGAAAGGAGATATCTGGTGTGACACTGTGCCTCCCCAACCTGGCTCCTGCTTGTTTATACAGGTGCCTATGGAGGAATGTGGGTATTTAAAGCAAAGCATCAGACCTGGTAAACACCGAAGTTAATGGGTCGCATTTTCGCAGCGGTGCACCCCCCCTAACACTACCACATTTTAAAGCTGCAAACACAGGCTATTATTTTCTCTTTCACATTTGTTACCAACAGGAGGAATCCAGACTCATAAGTGTCCCTGGAATGTGTTTGTGTGTCTAGCTGTTGCACTTTTCTCCACAGTTCTTCCCTCATTTGAAAGCCCGCTCTCCTTTCCACAGAAAGAACTGCACATGCTGTAGTACGTGTGTTGCTTCTTCATTTGCAGCATTTTTGTCCTAACCGTTACCTACATACAGCTTCTTGTATCAGTGTCTCTTCTTGTTTCAAGGATATATCCTGTAACCAAGAATAACTTTGGGAAGATACAGCAGTTAAGGTTGACACCGCGATGACAGCAGGAGTCGGTGGTTCCAACCCCCATGGGTGCACAGATCCCAAAATTCGCCTTTGCTTTTGACCATAGGGAGATCATCGGGGACAGCAAAGTGAGAGCTGGGGGTTGTCTAAACAGATGCTTTCCATCTGCAAACATCCTATTCCTCTCCTCTTGAAAACACTTTTTTGTGGCAATGTCAGCATCCCTGCTAGGGATAGGAAGTCATGCTGTTTAATCTTGTTAATTTAGCATAATAAGAGGGGTGCAGTTTGTTGATGCATATTGAAAAGATGGCTTGAGGAGACTTCTAGAACTCTGCCTTACTCTCATCCAAGGTGAGCAGTGTAGCTATGTCAGTTTTTTGAAGGCTTAGGTCTCTTATTTATAAGAAAATAAGGTGTTGATTTTCTTGGCTGTGTCCTTAGTTTCCTGGTGTTGCTATAAAACCTTTAAGATGTAGACTTCAAGGACCTGCAGTTTCTGCAGGCATTCCAGGCTGAGCAGAGGGGCTGCTCGAGGCTATGCCCCCTCCCATCTGCCTGCTGACTGTGACTTGTTGACTTCTCCTGAAAGCCTTCATCTTAAAGCCTCCCTTGGCATTTTCAAGGATTTCTTTTCAGCTCTTTATTGAAAATATGTGAAGAGCTGAATAAGCAAAAAGAATAAATGGCAAAATGCAGTAAACAAAAAGAGGACAACTGGAATGGCACTGTGAAAGCTTGAGCAGAGGAGGCACGTAGGTAGCGCAGTATTTTCAGAGGTCTTTTCCTCATGGATGTTTTTGGCTATGTTTCATTAGATGTATGCAAGATCTACTGCTTTCTTGGGTCATTGACTCAAAACATCACATGACTTTAGTGTAACTGAAGAAACTGTGTTTTTCCTGTCTAGGGAACATTCCCACTTCACTAGAAGTGCATTGTCAAGTGGAATGGTCACATTCATGCAGTCATGCAGTGACCTGGGTTAAAGCCAGGAAGAAGGACTGATGTTGAAATTTGTTCAGCTCAGGAAGACTTTTACTGCGGGTGGATGTGTAGGTTTTATTCTCTCTATCTGCAGCTGGTTTGGAGGCAGCGTATTAAAGAATAAGCCACTTCCAGTTTTCAGGAGGACTGCTTCAAGTTTGTCCTTAGGTTATGATATGCCTTTTTCTATGTTTTGATCGTTTTTTTTTGTTTGTTTTCTGATTGTTCGTTTGTTTTTAAATTATTATTATCATTTTTAGAAGGGAGGGGTGTTGTTTTGATCAGTCAGTCTGTTCGGAAAGCTTGCAGTGTGTGGAATGTGTAGTCTGCTGAAATGAAAACCCAGAGGGGTAACTGAATACTCCCTGCAGTCAATGCATTGCCAGCCTAAAGAAAAAACAAACACGCTTACAGAGAACAATGAACATGCCTTGAAAACATAGGAGACAGGTTTTTGTGTGGTTTGTTTTTATTTCTTTTTAAGACAAAAGAAAGACCCTGTCAAGGTCTTCAAGCCCAGGCTTCTCAATTGTTGACATCCAGGTGACACATGGTTCTCTCTCCCCTTATCATTGAATTGGTACCTTGCTGAGTTGCAACTGGTTGGTATCCACATGTTGTAGTTTAAAATGTGTGCTCCTGCAACGTATTTTCCCTCTTTTTTTTTTTTTTTCTACCTCTGTGTGACTTTGTCCCTTTATTTCTAGTGATTCAACTCTACTTTTCATGAACATGTTCCCTGTGCTTTCCTGACTTGCTAGGCTTCAGACCTCCAAATGCGGTGCATTTAGCAGCAACCCAGAAATGCATCTGGACAGCTGAAGGACTGGAGATTGCCTGTTACGAGGGTTGTGATCCACCAGGCCCCAGTTACTTGTTCTCTCCTTTAGCTCTGCCTGGCTTCAGGGCTTCTCATATGGCAACCACTCAATTCTCAACAACCCTAAACAAAAATCTTCTCCAGCATTCAAGTGATTTCTGCTGCTGCTCCCTAGCTTTCAATTTTTTTCAGTCTATTTGANTATGCAGGCAGGTCAGAGGCAGGTCATAGCTTGAGAGCTAGAAACTTGCTCTGTTTTTAATTATCTGTGGTTTTATTAAGATAAGAAGTTCTGGAAATTTAGTTGCTTGATTAGTATTAATAAGGAATGTTTTAGAATGGTGTGTAAGACTAAGCATATTACATGACATTCTTTTTGGCTTAGATTTAAAGGGCTGAAGATTTTTAAGAACATCTATCCTAAAATTACATAAAGAGAGCTTTTATGTGCATGAAATGAGATTGCTGTGGTGTATGAGATCATTCTAATGTACTTTCATCAAGAGAGATTGCATATTTTATTAGGTTGTTTAATTTAGACGTTCATTGCTGGAGTATCCCTAAAACCTGTACTGTGAGCTCCAGAATTCATGAAGTTGGGTTTCCTCTGGATTTGTCTTGTTGATTGACTTTGGCTGTTCTTTATGAAGCTTTCTACAGCTGGGGCAATTATAAGGAATTCTGCTTTGTAGCTTCACTGGCATTTAATAATGAGGGACTTGGAGATACTGTAATCAAGGCAAAATATGATGAAGACATAAGTGAAAATCTTTGCTTTGAAAACAAAGCGTCAAGTCTGTAGAAGAGATGAGATACGGGTTATGAGCGAGCGAGGGATGAATAAAAAAAAATGAATGCGCAGATCGTGAGCCCAGGCAACTGAGAGGCTGGAGCCTGTGCTGACTGCAAAAGAGTAGGGAACAAACCAAAGAAGCTGAGGGCCTGAATTACAAAGTCTTCAACACCTACAGCTGCTTTTGAAATCAGTTTAAGCTGTTGGTACTTGCTAGTCTGGCTGGTAGAGCTTTTGGGATTTGTTTTAATTTTTTTAAACTGGGCAACTTACAATGGGCTTGTTTTCTTCATCATGGTGGGAACTGCCAAAAACTGACTCTTTAATTTGTTGTGTACTTTTCACTGCGTATTATCAATAGTTCTGTAAAAATTCAGCACATGTGAGGGATGCTCACAGAAGCAAAATTATCTTTCAGTGAATATCCCTTAGTACGGCTCTGTTCTTCAGCAGCGTGACATGCTACTTTAATGCCTTAGATCTCAGACCATCGTTTCTTCTATTTTCCTGGGGTGTTAGTTAGTGGTATGGACTGTAAATTCTCAGATATTTTCCAAAATGTTATGTGCCTGATGAAAATCAGCTGATTTTCAGACCAGATTGTTGTGTGGTGTTGTGGGGTTTCACAGCGTGCTGGGTTTGAGGAGCCGACTGTGTAGTTAATGTTACTGACTGTATGGTAAATAGGATTGGTTACCATTTCTGGAGAACTGAATTTCAAGATGCCCACCTAAAGCTCTGTTTGCAAGTTTGATGACCTGTACTGTATTGAAGAGATGGACCTCCAGATCACAGATTGTTTTGACTCCCAAATTTCCATGAAGTTTTCTAGTTTTCTCAGGAGATTTCCCCCTTCCCTTTTCTTTCCTATGCTGATTTTCTCTGTAAAGTTAGTCTTTCTTTATAGTGTTTGTATTTTTTTTTCAGTTATTTTAACCACTTAATTACTGTAGTGATTATTACATTAAGCCAATATTGAAAGTTCATTAACTTATTTTAAAGGTACCACTGTGCAACCTCAATAATTCTACCATGTGGTTTACTTTTTCTTCAGATTGAAGATGGGAGCAAAGCTGCGTCGGTGGACAAGTTGCTGGCTGGAGATGAGATTGTTGGCATCAACGATGTGGGCCTCTCTGGCTTCCGACAAGAAGCAATCTGTCTGGTGAAAGGCTCCCACAAGACACTAAAGCTTGTAGTGAAAAGGTAAGCTTGTGCCACTGAGTCGGAAAGACAAGTATGTTTCAATCTCTAAGCTATTAAACAGCTGAATTGGCCGAGATTTGGCAACAGACAGTGGCTTTCGTTTAGTGCTGTTAACGTTCATCTTAGATGGTGCTACTGCCTTGTTGAACACAGGGTTGTTATGGAAGAAGACATATGGGTAGAGGTAGCCTATTGATCAGAGCAAAAACTGAGACAGTGCATTCTGTGAAAAGTACTGCAGTGGGCTGGGGGGGATCAGGACTGTTCCGTTCTGCCCCCTTGAAATACAGGGACTGAAGCGAGCTGTCCATCCTGCAGTGCTCCCCGCGTTTTTGGTCGGCTGACGTTGGTAGTGTGTTTTAGCACATTTGCTGTGCAGCCTAGTTGAACTCTGAGGAGTGGGTTGTCTATGAAACTTTTGGAAAAGGGTTTTCCTGCTTTGTGAGAACATTTGGGGTCTCAAGCTTTTCTTTGTGTGATTGGGTGAAGATCAGCTAGTTATTAGTGAAAGACAAAATTGAAAGTAGTTATCCGAACACAACACTTTTTTTGTATGGAAACTTTGTTTTGCTATTTTGACTTACAACACAGAAGTTCATGCTTTTGTTTTATTAATTTAACTTCAAAAATAAGCTTAATAAATTAATTTTGACTTGTGAACAGGTGATAAAAGTAGGTTAAATCTAGTAAGTGCTGAAAAAAGTCAAATCAGGAAATCTAAATAAGAAGGAAAATATTTCTCACTCATTTTACATTCTAATCAATCAGAACTTTGTAATTTTGTCAAATTAGAGCAACTAGTCTTTCATGTGAGTATTTTGGGTGTCTGTTAGAATCAAAAAAATTTGTTGCATCACTGAAAATGCTGAGATTGGGTTTAATATGCGTGATAAGCCGGTCTGAAAATAGAATGAGCATTCTGAAACGATCTCAAATGGAAACTGTATTTTGTGAAAAGCGCTGGCAGAGGAGGGGTATGCAAGGCTTTTCACCTTTGGTTTAAGAAAGTGTTGTTTTATAGGAGCAATCATGGGAGCCTGGATTTCTCTTGCAGGTAACAGAGTTTGTCCCCACCAACAGCAGTTTCTGGAACTCTCCCACTATTTTGTAAGCTAAGGCTAATAAAATGCATGCAAACTGAAGCTGCTGAACTTCAATATGATTTAACTTATACTGGCTATTCCAGT